>WBNH01006595.1:0-313883 GCA_013401255.1 Urocolius indicus | reverse complement strand
GAAAAAGGGAAGGGAAGGGAAGGGAAGGTAAGGGAAGGGAAGGGAAAGGAAGGGAAGGGAAGGGAAGGAAGAGCTCCAAACCAAGATGCTTAAAAAGAATCACATATTTTTACATAACATCATATTAAGTTATGATGCTAAATTAAATCTTGTGGCATCATCACCTTTGGTTCTCCCTGCAATTTTAATACTTTGTTGTTTTTTTAAACACATGATTTAGTTTTCTCCTCTGCCTGAGCAATGCTTCACTTAAGCAAACAAATAGAGAAGATGCATATCTTCTAAATATGCTTCCTTGAAGTCAAGGTGTCACCTAAAGAGTCAGATCCTGAGTAAACAAGCAATGTACTTTCATCCAGAAGCTAATAGACTGCAATCTCCATTGCTATAGGCTGTAACATAAAGGCTCTGTGCAGCAACCACAGAATGAAATACAACAGTACTTTTATAAAGGATAGTCATAACTGAAAAATATCTCAAAATATAAGCTGGAAATAATGGTATTCAAAGTAGATTTTAGCAACATGACAAGAGCACCAGAGAAGACAATGTGAATATTAAGAGATGAACATTAGGTACACAGCCCACCCACGCACTGACAATGCCTGTAATGGCTAGTGATACATTTATAAGATAGGTAAGACAGAGCATGTGAAATCATTTGAACTACACAAAAGATATGCTCTAAAAAAGAAAATTATTCCTATGACCCAGGAAGACAGAAGGAAAAAAGGTTTCTATGTTTATGGGTGGAAATTAAAGAGTCTCCATCAACTTCAGGAGAAGGACCCCATTATATGGTAATAAGAAGTCTGGACCTGCACTGGGTAGTGTTGGTCTCAGGGTGAGCTCCAAGACAGTCTCAGTCATTGTAGCTATCTGAATATGTATAGTCATATTAAGAACCAAATTAATACTTTTGTGTTCCTCCACACTTTCATAGAACTTAGACAAATAATTCCCAAGAAATAGATACACAAGCTTTTTACTAACTTGGTCCTTGAGGCAGAATCTTTTGTGAGAATAAAGAAACCTTGAATAAAATTACAACAACTGTTATCAAACCCAAGCCAGAATTTTTTTATTGTTATGTTCTGTTCCTTTTTCGGAGCCTATATATACCACTAGGACAGTGCAGCACCTTGACTTCAAAATACAATATGCTTTTTCTATTATTTGCCAGGAAAACTTGTAAAAGTCAATGGCAAACAATCCTTTGGCAAGCAGTTGGGCTGTAAGGATCAGCATTGTGTTGGCAAGTGGGTAAAAGGTGGCCTGTCAAAATCTAATCATTCTTCCTCCTTGATGTTATTATTCTACGGGTAGAAGACAGGATTTGCACTTTTACACAATGGTATGGTGATGACTCCACAAACATGCAGTTGAGCTGTCTGAGCTCATCATAGGAACCCATCTTTTGTAACCACAGACATACTCTGGAGTACATAAACAAGGATTCACTGGGACGAAAGATCATATAAAAACAACTAGATTCAAAAGTGATTTTGATCCACTCTTAGTGCAGAGGAAATCTGGGAAAACATTATTCAAGATTTGTAACTATTTGTAATTTTAGTTCAGAAATACTTGAAATTCTTCTTTAGGGTCATGTTGTAATCACACTGTAAGAAGTTCATTTATGCTGTTCCTACTATTAAGTCAACAGTCATAAATGAGCAGAATATCAGAGTGAAAAAACAAATAAAATGACACTAACTCACTCTCACTACCACTATTAGTAATACTAGAACTAATACTAATAATCCCATGTGAAAGTGCTTTAATAGATAGGGATATCTGACACTTAAAAAATATTTCATTAGGCTACTCTTTTTTTATTGTCCTTTCTTTCTGGATCAATCCCAAGGGAACTTCTACCTGAGTTAAAACTATTTAAGCTGTTAAAACTGAGGATCTATATCTCAACAGAAGGATGGTGTAAGATCAACACTCTCCTATTCTTACACTCAGCTGTGATCCTACTTACTCTTAAAAATGAGGAACACTTTTGAAAGCAGAAGAAACCTCCCCTGAATTTTTAGGCCTCAACATTTAAAGTCAGCTAAACTTCTTCCTGTCTTTGTATTTGTGTAATGGAAGATTAAAAGAATTCTAGCCATCCCTGTGTCCTCATGATTGGGCTGGAAGGACACAGAATCATGTTAGGATGTTTCCCTAATGAATAGAAACTTTCCACACTGCTTAAACACAACGAAGCTTTGGGAATCATTCTATCTGATGACCTTGGCCATGAAGTTGTTATTTATCCTCTTAAATGCAGGATTCCATAGCAGACAACACTTCATTTACACAATTTATTGTGTGTCCTACTTTTTTAAAAGGGTTTTCAAATGGGGTTTCTTTTCATTTGAAAAAGTAAAATAAAATATGTAAAATTACAGAGGATGCATTTTTATTTGTTTTGGTGGTGGAGTTCTGCATCCTATGAAGCAAAAATGTAGGATTGATACTTTTGGCCTGATCTCCATCTGCAATACATTAAGTTTGAAGTATCTAAACCCCTATTCTATTCCAACTCCTCTTTCTTCCCACCATTCAATTAATCAAATATTTCAAAAGCACCTCTGCTGTATTTGTTACATTTAGTATCTGCAAGAAACCACTTACAGAAAGACATTCACTACTATTAGGAAGAAAAAAAAGAAAAAGAAGTATCTTCTCCTATTTTTATTAACAAGTTTAAAGCAAACTGTTTAATTTTTCTGTTTTCAATTCAGTTTGCCTCACATAACCTTTTCTTTAGTGTATTAACTATAGCAACTCAATCTGCAGAGATACATGTACACTCAGTGTCTGAGGGCCTTTATACCCTCCAGGATGGAAATTTACTATGGTAATTTTAGCCTAATCAATTGAAATACACGATGGAAGCTACTGCTAATTGACTGTACAAAATGGAAATTTGACTAATGTCATAATGTCAGATTTTTCATTCAAAAGTTTCTCATTGACTGAGAAGGGAGGTTGTTAAAGACAGATGTTTAAATGTAAGGTTTCTCAAGAGTCGTGATCAGGTGTGCCTGGGGAATTATAGGCTAAAGGTATTTGCTGAGTCAAGCTGCCTTATATCTTATTGTAAAGTTGGTTATGTCATTACCAGGAAAAAAAAATAGTATGTCATTGAGAAACTTACTTCAAAACATAAAGAAAGTCAGTGATAGATGGAGAACAGAACAGAAATTAATTATCACTCTTCTCTGTCTTTTCTAGGAAGGAGAAAAGAATTGTGTTCTGGTAGGAAAGCCGTGACTGTTCTCTTGGAAGAAAAAAACTGCATATCTGAACATTTCTCGCTTGTTGAAAAAGGTATTACAAATTGCTTTGGTTAAAGGGCCATTTCAGCATCTATTAAGTCTACTTAAATTATCACGATCTAGGAATCCTAGATTTCTCATAAATTATCCTTGGATTCAGATGCTCTCAATCATTTAAAACTTTATTGAAAATCCACAGATTTGTTTATGGCTGAGAATTAACTCACATGCAGATGTTCAGCACTATCTAAACACCAGCTATGTACATTATAAAAGATGATAATAATTTTTATTATTATCATAATAAGTATTATTATACTACATTATATGTATTAGGTGGGATAAACTTTGCTATTTAAGAGAAATATTTATGGAACACAATACACTGAAATTATCTAAAGGTTTTCATAGCACTTCACCACCAAAGTTTTTCTATCTTTGGATAAAAGTCATTGTTGATCTCTTTCCAAAAACTTTATGATGAGACTCTTATAGGGAGAAGCTTATATCTTGTAGGTATATATGTCATAAAAGTACCTTAGAGTTTCTTCAGCTGACATACTTCTAGAAACTAGAATAACTGCTCAGCACACATGTTATTTTTCAGATTCTGTATATTGAAAAGACCATCTGCTTTTCTCAAACAAACCAACGGATATAGTATGAGGGAGTACTTCTGCCTACAAACTTATTTTTTTCAATATCCTCAGACAACATTGGATACCAGGGCAAATCTCCAATGAGAAGAAATATGGAATTTTAAACTATTTAAGACTTTTATGATGTTTACCTAGAAATCTTTGTGTGTTCTGCAGCTTCACTTTGACAATTAATGATGTCAACCCTTGCACATAATATCCTCCTTTTACTACAGACATCCAAGGCAAGGTCAGTGAAATTTACCTCGGTCATTTAATATGACAGGGCTATGATATAATCAATAAACTTGGAAAAAGTTGTTAGAAAACTATTTTCTTGAAAGTTTAATAACACTCTTTTAATCTTCCTACAGTTCAGTAACCTATATATGTTCGTTTTTAATCTTTACCTATGGTGAACAACATGAAATTACATTTTTCTTCAATTTGGCATCCTAAATCCATCCCCCTCTTTGATCGGCAGTTAGTTCACATGACATTAGCTGTGCTGCAGTTATTATGGCCACATCTCTCCTCATTCAGTTGCATTAGTTGCATTAGTTGCATTGGCACGAGCAATTAGAAAGATTATATACCCCTGGTTGCATTTCTGAAAGATTTCCTGGCTAAAGTTGCTATTAATGTTGCTAAAGATAAGGGTTACGGTTCCAGAATGATACCACTAAACTTATTTTGCTTAAGCAAAGACTTTGTAATGAGGATTGGCTCTGAAAGAAAATGAGAGAAATTGATGGGGCATATGGAGCCTTATGCATCTTTTTGGTTCAAATTTCATCCCAGCTACATTTCAGCCTGTAACTAAGGTATGTACATAAGATGACACTAAAATCACTCAACTTCTTCTTATGCAGGAGGGAGAAACAGATGTCTTCAAAGGGTAGGAAACCCTTTGTCTGTCATATATATTTTTGTTGGACTTTCCTTTTTATTCTCTGTTGCTTCCCTTGTAATCAGTGCTCTTGCTTTCCAGAACAGTAGAAGTTTCCTAAAAGATTATTTTAAGACTACTTTTTCTTTTTAATTATAATGATGATGGTTAGGCTTTCAGAAGTAATTAAAGCAAAGTGTGCAACTTGGCCAAAACCATTCTGAGCTATTCAGTAAATTGGTTCCTCTAATGCATTCTCTAAGTATATTTTGAAAAGCAAATATTAGCTCATGGTTGCTTTAAAAATTGGAGACCATCAAATCTCACAGTATATATCTGCTTCTTCAGAAGAGCAACAGGAATGGTTTTCATTACAAGAAACAAGTAATACAGACAGGAGGATAAATTGTTCTGACAAGTCAGAAAGATGTAGTGTTTTCCAAAACTCAGGGGGAATTGGTAAAATTGTGGACCTGGAAGCCAAATATTGGTCATTATTGTCACTTCATCTAGGTAAAAATAGACTTATAGCAAGTTTAGATCCCAGACTAGATTCCTGATTCAGCTGAAAATGCATTGGCCTAACTTTCCCTGGCTGCCACTGCAACACAAGCAGGATATTTTCTTGGGCCTTGGATCTGAGTGTAACCAAACAACTTTATATTTTCGTAAACAATTTTGTGGTCTTTTTTTTCATCTCAAAAGCTACATGCTTCTTTTCATATGGATAAATCACATCAGATCTGTTAAGAGAATAAAAGTGCAATAGTGGCAATGCAGCAACTGCCTGAGAGTGGGAAGGGAGTGCAGCTTCCAGGCTAGAAGCTATGTGATGTATTTAATGATAAGTATAAATATGATTTCCATCATGGTAGACTTCTGATTTGCATAAAAAGCAAAATAAGCAAAACACAAACAATTTAATTACCTTGTAAGAAGGAGAAGAGCCACAAAAATCAAAAGCATTGCAGAAAAAGCCTTCCAATAGAGCCTTGATGCAGTGAAAATATAGCAAGGAAATTATTCTAGTCCATGTCCTTCACAGGAAGGAAAGATGGGAGACTGTAATACGGGAGAGAGAGCAAAAAAAAAAACAACAACTGAAGAGTCAAAGTTGAAGCTTCACATGTATGGTAGTGGATATGAGTAGCTTTTGGTGGAAAAAAACAAAAGTGATGTAAAGTCTTCATGGTTTTCAATACTGCCTTAATTCTTTTGTGAGAGACTTGTCTTGATGGGATCAATTATACAGGTAATTCTACAGGTAGAACTTGCAGGCCTGAAATTCAAGAGGATTTAGAGCAGATGATCTAAAGGTTTTTTTCTGGTCTTAATATGAGCAGGTCCATCACCAAGTGTTGTGATTACAAGCACCACAGGCAGTGAAAGCTTTTGACCATTAATTTTACAGGAATAGAATGCATTATTCTTGTACCAGACCATCTCTGCATAATGCGTGAAGGAATAGGAGCAAGATCTGTGGATTTTGCCATCAAGTTGAGTATATATAAGAGAGATGTAAAATTGACCAAGTTCCATCATTTTTGGTAGATTCTTATGTAAAACAAAGGAGTGCGTTTCATGGATGATGGGAAGGAATGTCAGTCTCTGGATGCCAGTTTGGGGGCACTCTTGTGAACCACACAGTAGCTGGATGCTCTGCTCTCCAGCCCATTGATAAAAAAACCCTGTTTAAGGGACTTCATATGACAGCTCATGTGGCAAGATTGCAGGATGTGTCTCTTCCCATCACTCACCCTAATGTGTAAAATCACGTGAAAAACAGAAATGATTCTCAGTGCAAAAGTACCCTTAGACTGCGGATGAACTACTTTAACTCATAGTTTTAGAAGTAATAGACTGAGAATTGCAAAGACTACATTTCCTCTGATAAAACATATTCTGCTTGTTCCCTGGTAATATGTCCTCACCGTAAACCTTTGATGATTCTCATACTGCTATTTAGTCACATTAGGAATTAATTCTAATCCCTGGTTTTGTTAGTAGATGAAGAGAAGTACACAGACAGAACATATTTTTTTAGCAATAACTTGAAAAGGTTTTTATGAGCTGGAGTTTTTGAAAGTATCTCTTTGTACAGTATTTCAAGTGTTAACTAGCAACTCTGGGACCAACAGCAACTGTTAGCTGATTAGCTGCTCTGCATCAAGAACACCTTGGTTCACGTTTTTTTCATATGAACTGCCTAATAGTCCTGTAGGTAGGTGTGTATGTAATTACTATAATTAATATGAGGTAACTAATTAACAGTGCTGTAGGAAGTACACAATCAAATTAATGTTCCTATGGTAATTTGGAAGAGAATGAAGATGATCAGAGCAGAGAGATCATCACATTTTTCACCTCTATCTATATTCTTTCTATTGGGCAGCTTGCAAGAATGGCAAGCTGTGGTTAAAGCCCTGGACAATACAATGGTGTGTTTGGTATGGGTTTTTATTAGAATAAATATGATGTTAATAATTCAGGGTAGAAATCAAAAAACATCCTGCAAATCAGTTCATGTATGGAAAAGAACTTTTTTCATTTTGTGCAGGTTTTACTCATGAAAATTTAGCCTGGCTTTTAGTACTCACTTCAAAGTGATGATAAATCATTTCCTTACAGTTCTCTGACTCTTTTTGAGTCATGGTAGGTATATTCTTACCCTTACAGACCATCTGAATTAAAGCCTCATGTCCAAACCACTGAAGGAAATAAGATTAAAAAGATTTTGGAAGAAAAATAAACAAAAAAAAAATCAGGAGTATAACTGGTCAACATTTTCCCATCAAACCATTTTTCTTACATCATGTCCTCAGAGACACAAATATAACAGCACCTAGGAGATACAGTTTTGCTGGTAAATCTACTAATAATATAGAAGTGAAGTCCAGGGCAATGAAAAACTGTTTCATAATCCTAAAAGGTTAGTTCAGGCACAGTGAGATTAGTGTTAGACTGACCTTAAGTAAACCATTTCTGCTTGGCTGGTAAACCAAGACATTTTATTTTGATCTTCTTTTGATCTTATCTTTGTTTTGAAGTATTCCCACAATCTTTTCCAAATCACAGTGATTTGAGACGAGATTACTGAAGTTCCATCAGGGGGAGTAAAATAATCTAGGTTTCCAAGGAAAATCTGAAAGAACATGAAGTAGTTTTCAGTCATTTGTTCCAAAAAGGAAGCTAAAAATCTATCACATCTCTCATTTTGTTCTATTATAGCATACAACAGTAATTTACATCCTTCTTTCACAGCAACAATTTTATGTAAAGTCACAAACAAGTCTTCGAAAGTTTGAAAGCCTAATATCTTCTCAACATCATGACCAACAACAAAAGGCAGGCAGACAGAATCGTTTCCATGTGAGTGCGGCACTACAACGGCAGCACTGATACTTCGCCACTGATACTACGCCCTCACTATAGTCTTTTTCTGATGTGATTTTAAGATATGAGTCAGATTAATTCATTAGATTTTTCAGGTTCAGACCATATTTTCCTACCATCTTCATCAATTATTACTATATGTCACTGGTGCTTCTGTGTCATCTTTGGCACATTACTTCTGTCAGACAGTTTTCAAGCGATGATCTTGGATGCATATATCAAAATTTGAGCTCATGTGAAAATTGATGTTTCCTCAGAAGTTCATAAATCCTTTTATATTTTATCAGTTTTCCCTGTAAATTATAAGGAAGCTTGAACACATCACTGAAATACCAAAAGTCAGTTTCATTCTGTGTGTAAACATCTTTTGATGAAGAAACAGAACATTTGATGAAGAAAGAATGTAATTTTTCATTCATTTTTTTCTTTTCCTTCCCTTAGATTATTCAGCACAATAATAATAACTACAGCCTCATATTTCCTTCCAGGTTACATTGCAAAACTGAACTCTATGAGAAAAAAAAAAAAAAAAAAAAAAGACTAGAATCTAGAAGAAATAGTTCACAAACCAACAAGATATCCCATTTTGAGATTACTAAACAAGAGTTCTGTTTATTTCAGTGCTGATTTGGGGTCAGATTCTTCTTTCGAGCACATAGCCACAGGCAAGGGAAGGGAAATCTAAAGCAGCCAGTTATCTTTATTTTTTTGGAAGTTCTCTGTCACCATCTGCTGGAAGAAGTGACTCATTGCTCAGGAAAGATGTGGGTAAAATAAATATTTGGGCTATTTTGGAGATACACATAAACTTCTGAACACTTCACTCTCTAAACTACACTCGATATTCTCACCATGACCTGTTTTTAATAGTAGCATTTCCATTAGTACCAGGAGGAAGCTAAATAAATAATAATTCATTATTTTTCTTGAGTTCTTGTTCATAAAATATAAGATCAAATATATAATATGCAATAAATATAATAAGTACTCAATAACATTTCATTAGTTGGGATTGAAAGTAATTCCATATTCCAGTAAACAGCACATTATGTGATTTTTCAGAGGAAAATTGTTGTCGACCATCGTTAACATTTGACTAGTAACATCTTGCTGAATAAATGATGCTCCCCAAAATGCTCACCAGATTAGAAGAGTATTTTGGAAAATCTAAGCCAGAATAAATTTTAAAAAAATTCCCTGAAATGAGGAGAAAGACAAGATACAGCTATTTTCATAGAAATAATCATAGAATAATTTTTTTCTGGAAGAAACCTTTGAGATCCTCAAGTCCAGCCTTTGTCCTATCTCTATAATGGTGCTTAAAAATGGGACTAAAAATATTTTACAGACAAAAAAAAGCCATTTATGTTCTTTTTTAAACAGCAAAAAAGACTAGAAACAAAGAATATTAACACAGATAAAAAAATCAAATGAGAAATTAATCACAACAGGTTGTTGACAGATGCTTTGAAATGTGCTTCACAGGAGGTTTTTAAGAACAGGTTTAACAATTATCTAACAGGAGCTAGATATTTACTAGTGATGCTGCTTTAAGATGTTAATATATCAGATTGCTTCTCGTTCTTGAAATCTGTCATGTTTTAAGACACTGGTCATATCAAAGACTCCAGGCTCTACTCATAAACTGGCCTCCCAAATGAAAAGAGATATCAGTCAAATTCAATACTTATATCTGTCAAAGTCAGCATTATCATGGAAATCCTGCAATGATCTGCATCACAGCAGCTGATAAAAATCACAGACATTATTTAGAGATGAGAAATTTAACTGAAAAGATTGCTTTGACAGTTTCCAAGACAAGGAATGGAGAGTTTAATTAGCTTTCAACAGGAAGGGTTGAGGCATGTTTTTTTCCAGATCTTCCCTTCGGACATCTAATAACAGTTAAATCCAGATATCAAAAATTGTTTCAGTATCACAACAGACCTTTTCAACGAGGTCAGCAATTTTCAGGGCTGAAGTTATGTGAAAAATCCAAACTGAGTTCACCTGTCCCTGAACTCCAATTTTCAATAAGCAATAGCAATATTAAAAAAACAAACAAAACCTCAAATCAAATCACACACACACACAGAGGCATAAAACCACCACATATTTAGAATCTCTCATGTTCATGTTTGTTTTTAATTCATTGTTTAAAGAGCACTTAAATGTGAATATATTTTAGTTATTGACTGAAGTTGCACTAACAGTTTATAACTGCATAATAAACTAACAGAGAAATGTCAAGTAGGTAGTAATATAATAATAGTACATTCAGTATCAAAAATAAATCTCCTTTTTGCTCTAAATAAATTTTTTAGAGATGATGTAATCAATGTACTTAAAGAGTTATTGGAATATATTGTTCCTCTTAAAATTTTGTAGTAGAGATGCTAATGGCTGTGTGTGAATTCTTCCAAGTGTTCTCCTGCAAAATACCTATCAAATTCCCAACAGATGACAATCGAAGAACATTCCTCCTCATGGAACAATTATTGTAACTTTTGGGAACATTACTACTGTTGAAATGTAATGTTCTGCCTAAATGTAGATATTAAGCATCCTAGATCAGAAGTGTCTAAAGTGTGCTGTCTCCAGCTTCTGCTCCAGGAGGACTTGTGCATGCAAACAGCCTTTGGTACTTGACATATTGTGGTTTTGAATACCATAGGTTCTTTAATATGCTTTTGTTTTGGCAACTGACTTGAGGTCTTGGTGTAGGTGTTTTTACACAAGGTATTATCCACAGTGGAGTAAACTGAGTCACTCTCTAGGCTTCTTTGATGAGATGGACCAAAACTTCATCAGCAGTAATCGAAATTGGAAACCCAGAGAGCCAGTAAACATCCACATCTAGACTTTAAACACAGGTGACTTAAGGACTTGGTTCAGTTGCCTAGAGAAGGGCGTCTACTGCCAGTTACAATATCTCAGGTATTATGTTTGACTCACTACTGGTGCTTTATTGAGCACTGTTATCTCAAAAGTCAGTTTTCACATTGGTCGTGTTTCTGTGGATGCTGTCAGTGGCTGTGGTATCTCAGATGGCATTTAGATATGAGCCTCTAATTTTGGATTAAATCTTGCCTCAGCTGAGCACAAAGTTAATTCCATATATGTCGGCAGTCTAAGTTGCTGTTAGACTCCAGAGGTCAAGCATGAGCAGTTCCAATGAGCAATACCTCCTAAAAATCTTGAACATCTAAAATAATATCCTAAACCACATTATCCTTTGTGATACTTATTTCCTACTATTGATTAAAGTGGAAAGAATACCAAGAATATATTTCTTTATGAGCTTTGACAGCAGGTCATGCAATACTCTGAATTTTACCAAAATCTCACTCTCTTTCTTGCAGGAGATGTACATATCTTATTGATCATTTTCCTGACAACTTAAGGAGTACATTGTCCTCATTCTTTTCTGTCACATGCATACCTGCATGGGTTTGGATCCCATTTCATAAACATAGTATCTATTAGGTATCTGGTTATCCTGGGATATCCATCTACAAGAAACCTGATCTTGGATTGGTTTATGTTCTGCATGCAAAGCCGTGTAGACATGCTGACTTCCCTAGATTATTTTAAATGATACTAGAACCTGTGTTCCAGAAACTGAGCCAAACTCACAATTTTGTTTTTATGGTTGTACTTGCCAATAGCTTTAAGACTAAATATTTAAATGCTACTTAACTTTTCTTAATTCTTGATGGGATGAGAGAGACAGATATAAATAAGGAGAAGATACTGGAAGCAAAACTTGTCATTGTTATGGGAAGATGAAGAAAAAAAATCACAGTTTATTTTTTTTTTTAATCCAACATTTTCATCCCACAGAGGCATGTGCATCACAGAAGAGAAAGGACATGATAACTTATCCATTTGGGAAAAGGGAATAACAGGACCTTCATTTACAAGTTTGCTCATAAGGAGAGAAATCAAATAACAAACTAAACAACAGAAGACAAAAAAAAAATCAGGTACTTGCTAATATGTCCTGCATAGACTTCCTGTATGGGCAGGTATAATTATGTATTTTACTGCATGCATAGATTCTGATGGAGTGTTAGGCACTACTGTATTAAATATTCTAGGAAAGGTATTTAATCTAGTGTTCTAAAGTTTTCAACGATATATTTTTCTCAAACAACCCATACTGTTTCTGCAGAAAATTATGATGATTAGCAATACAAACCACCCAGGAATTAACAAAGATTTATACAACCAAGTTTTGAGCATCTAATATTGGAAGACAATAAATCACACTGAAGGCTGCTGTGTTGTCTGTGCAGGAAAGCAACAGGAGATTTTCTGAGTTCAGGGGATTTCTGCTTTATGATGTCACTCTTTTTCTTTGAATTAGCAGAGGTCATATACCTAGCAGCTATGTTGATTCACAAACTGTTTCCTGCAGTTAAGACTGCAGTGAGTTACTATCTGTTGCTCATCTGTCTTCTGCTTTCCTTGGCCCAGTAAAGTTAGTGAAACGGTTGGAGAATATTTCTGGTACAAAGTGATATGTTGCACAAGCAACATTATCCAGCAAAATATATTCCTGCTTTGCTTTAAAAAAAGAAATGATCCCTTTGATATAAACTAAATACATGTAGAAAAGCTTTGGTGAGTTGGAGAGAAGGCTTACCATAAAGAGATAATGAATACCTGGGTTCATGAGCAAATACCCTTGTTTGCATGTGAATGCAGCTGTTTCCCATAAGTTCTCCAATTATTTCTCTGCATGAGCAACAGTGCAAAGAGAAATGAAAACCACAAAGCACCTGTTTGAAATCTGAATGAAAGTTTGCCAGAAATGTTTTCTTACTTTTTGCCCCATTTTACCCCAAGTGAAAAAATGATGATGTAGTCCTGTTGGGAGCTTTTTTTGGCTGGATGGTTTTATCTTTTCCATAAATTCAAATGCCAAGTGGACAAGTTAAAGGAAGAAGAAATCAAATTTTGTACGGTTTGGAGTTTGTGGGATTTTTTAATTTTCTTTGGGATTTTTGGGGAAAAGGGAACAATTATGCAGGAAATCATGTCCTGTGGCTCAAGAAGTGTCAGAACCTGGGATAATATTCTGGGAAATTAACACAGCACAACTTATCCAAGTTTTATACTCTTTTTGTGATCCATCTTCCTAGACATACTCATAACACAAGGTGTGGTACTGAGTGGGTGTGATAAACAATTCAGTTCAACCCCTCTGTTTAAGAAGTGGCTATCTACTTTTGGCCACTGTTAGAGACAGGATAGTTGACTAGGAGGCTCCTTGGTCTGAGTCAGTATTACTGTTATTATGCTCAGTTATTTACTTTTCTTTAATATTTAGCAAACAAAAAAAAATTGTCTTCCATCCAGACTCTCCCATTACTAATTGACATGGGACTCAGTTTCTTGAACTCTTAACATGCAAACTTGAATAACAACTGAGTTAGATCATGTTTATCAGACTGAGTCATCCTACCTGCTAAATTTGTGAACTATCCTCCTAAACTACCTCACTGTAGACTCTGGAGGTTGTTGTAATGCTCTGTTCAACAAACTAAGCATAAACATCTAGTGTCCTGAGACACTGCAATCTGAATAAATTCACATCATTTATTACTGGAGATAAGAGATTGACTCCCATCTCACTACAACCCCCTTTGTGGTAGCTGTAGAGGGTGATCACATCTCTACTCAACCTCCTCTTCTCTAGGCTAAATAACCCTAGCTACCTCAGGCACTCCTTGTAAGACTTGTTCTCTAGATCCTTCTCAACTCTGGTTCATGGCTCTGTACATACTCCAGCAGCTCAACATCCTTCTTGTGGTGAAGGACCCAACACTGAACACAGCACTCCAGGAGCAGCCTCATCAGTGCAAAGGGACAATCACTTCCTTGGGTCTGCTGGTCACACTATTTCTGATAAAAGCCAGGATGCCCTTGGTCACCTGGGCATACTGATAGTTGGGTCAAACTTCAGTTGTTGTCAAACTTCTTTCACTCCCTAGTTCTTTCCCTCCAGGCAGCTTTCCAGCCACATATCCCCAAGCCTGAAACATTGTGAGGCTGTTGTGGCCCAAGTGCAGGACCTGGCACTTGGCCTTTGTGAACCTCATGCAATTGGCCTCAACCAATCACTTCAGCCTGTCCAAGTGCCTCTGAGCAGGTCTATACCTTCTCCCAGCTTAGTGTCATCTGACAACTTACTGAGAGTGCATTTGATTCTCTCTTCCTGATCATTGATAAAGGTGTTAAACAAAATACAAAACAAAAAATGAAAAATATTGCTTCTCTGCTAGTCCTAAAATTACTCCAAAAGTCAGTCAATGGAGACACGAAGCAATTTTCTCAAGAAGTTTCTCAGCTTCTAAAGTACACAGCTGTACACAGTTCTGACACAGAGCAGGTCCTGAGAAGACCTCAAGATAAATTGAGAGGACTTTATTTCTTAGGCACTATCTGAAATTTACTGAGTAATGGACTAATCTGAATAGCAAGTAATTGATGGACCTAGTGAATACAATAGTTAAGTCCATTTTGCCATGATTTTTTCTAACTTTCAGTGAAACACTATGGTTTCAAAATAAGTTAATATGGAGCATCAATCACAGCAGTGATGCTGCTTCACAAAACAGCAGAGAAGAAAAAAGCGATAAATCTCAGGTCCATACCCTGAAACAATGTCTAACTTTTGCCATTAAATTCAACAACCTTTCACTTTTCTTTGTCTTCACTTTAGACTTCTCAATCTCTCATTGCCTTAAAAATGTAGTGATCTGCAAGTTTCCCTTTCTAAGATTATGTGAAGAGAAACATAAAGCCATATAAACATTGTTTTCATGTTTGAATGTGTTGCACCTGTCAAGACCATTCCATGAGAGATAACCTGATATGCAGATTTTAGCTGAAATTGTTTCCAAGCCAATCTTTCTTTTCTCTAACATTTATTAATTGACATATCAGCAAAACAAAGGCTTTTTCCTTGGACAATCATGGAATTATAGAATGGTTTGGGTTAGAAGGGACCATTAGAGATTGCCTGATTCCAAATCCCTTGCCATGAGCAGGGACACTTTCCACTAGACCAGATTGCTCAGAGCCTCATCCAACCTGGCCTCAAACGCTGTCAGGGGATGGGACAGACACAGCCTCTCTGGGCAACTTTTGCCAGGGCCTCACCACACTTACAGAGAAGAACTTCTTCCTAATATCTAATGTAAATCTTCTCTCTTCCATTTTAAAGCCATTACCCTTTGTTCTATCACTAAATACCCTTGTGAGAAGTCACTCTCCAGATTTCTTGTCAGTCTCTTTAGGCTGCAATAAGGTGTTCCCAGAACCTTCTTTTCTCTGGCTGAATAATCCCAACATTCTCAGTCTGATTTCAAGCAGAGGTGCTCCAGCTCTCTGATATTTCTGGATATTGATGTATTTGGATATATTTGTACTTTCCTGTCAGATCATACATAAGAAAAGCTAACCCTCTCAATTATGCTCAGGTGGCCCTGTCTTCTGCACTAAATCCTGCCTGCAACAGACTTCTGCTGGCACTAAGAGTACAAGGATTAAGATTTTTAATCATCATGTATTTATTAGCACGGGAGAGGTATTTAAGACAGCTTGGTGCAGGTTTAAGGGAAATTTTAGCTGTTGAGAGATGTATGTGTCAGTAGGTGCCACTGCTGCTCCACACCACCCAGGAGCAGGCACCACATGTGATTCTGCTAGCAGCAAATTGCTGCCTATACCAGTTTGTATTTTCTACAATTGAAATTAAAGGTATCGAGAGTATTGAACAGACTGAACTACATTTTTACTGGTACTTTAACATCTAGTACATTTTTATCTCCTGTATATTAGAAGAAGAATTCCTTCCATTGTATAGTTATGGTGTTTTGCTCAATGTTACACTCATATCATAGAATGATAGAATTGTTTCAGCTGGAAGATATCTTTGAGATTGTCGAGTCCTGCCTTCGCCCCAACCCTATCAACCACTAGACCATTTCCCTCAGTGCAACATCCATCTGTCTCTTAAACTCCTCCAGGGATGGTGACTCCAGCTCCTCCCTGGGCAGCTTGTTCCAGTGCCTGACAACCCTTTCAGGAAAGAAATTCCTCCTCAGATTCAACCTGAACCTTCCTTGGCACAACTTGAAGCCATTTCCTCTTGTTCTGTTGCTTGTCACTAGGAAGAACAGACTAACTCCCCTCTCACTGTAGTTTCCTGTCAGACAGTTGTAGAGAGCAAGAAGGTCTCCCCTGAGCCTTCTTTTCTCCAGGCTAAACAGCCCCAGATCCCTCAGCCATTCCTCATATGAAACATGCTCCAAATCCTTTACTAGCTTGGTAGCCTGCCTCTAGATCTTCTCCAGCAACTCAATACTCAAAACTCAGCTAACCCTTCCTGTACAGAGGGGCCCAAAACTGAACACAGTATTCAAGGTGTGGCCTCATCCCTGCAAGTGGAGGGATAGAGGAGAATGAGACCTGTGCTCCTGATCCCTTAAGCAGCTCTCTCAACGTCTTAAAATCCCTCTGAATTGTTTTTGGGCTTCTAGTAGCCACTGCGTCACTACCCACCTGAAATATCAACAGCAGACATTAATCCAAAGGTTTCACCAGGGTGGGAAGTTTGAGAAACAGGTCTTTAACCCATTCCCCAGGGAGGCTGCAGACTATGAAGTAGGTCTGAATGGCATATTGGGCCCTCTGTCCCCTTCAGAAGGAAGTCACCCATAACAATGACACGTCTAGTTTTCTTTTTGGAGCCAGTTTTTAAGCTTAGTCTAGGGCAACTAGGTCTTGGTGGCCCTTCTGACCTGAGGAAACTAACTACCTTTTCATCAGTCAGTTCCTTCTGCAGGGCCCCATATCTGTTCTGGAAGAGGAGCTGGGAAGGTGAGAGAGGATGGGAGGGAATTCTCCTGCCTCCCCAAGCAGTTTAAGCTTAGTCTAGGGCAACTAGGTCTTGGTGGCCCTTCTGACCTGAGGAAACTAACTAACCACCTTTTCATCAGTCAGTTCCTTCTGCAGGGCCCCATATCTGTTCTGGAAGAGGAGCTGGGAAGGTGAGAGAGGATGGGAGGGAATTCTCCTGCCTCCCCAAGCAGGGGCTTGTTTCCATTTGCCCCCATCCCTTTGCTTTCCTCCTTCTGCCTAGTGGCAATAGGGAAGATGATCCTCTGCTTTTTGTGGATCCTCCACTTGCTGCTTTTGCCTCAGTGAGTAGCTCCACCAGTCTATCACGCTCCCTGATACTCCTTAATCTTTCCACTTCCTCCTTAAGCTCTGCCACCAGGCTGAGCACATCGTTCACCTGTTCACATTGAATACAAGTGTTGTCTCTGCCATCCTCTGGTACCAGGGTCAGGCTGAGGCTCTCCCTGCAGCCAGAGACCTGCACAGCAACATGCCTCTGTGAGAGCTCTGTCTGGGTTCCCACATAATTTCTGCTGTTGGCTTTTGCATGAGTGGTCACCATGGCTACTTCCTGGGACAGAGTGATGTTCACTAACAAGATTAGCCTGTTATTAGGGACCAGCCACTATCAACTGAACTTACTTCTTGTGACACACCTCCTTTCTCTGTTTTCACTCTCTGCACAGGGAGTATGTCACATCTTTCTGTTAGGTAGGAAAAAAAAAATAAAAGAGGAAAGATCCCACAAATTTTGGAATTAGCCCTGTTGTTAATCATAGGGGTTATTCATAGTGTTTCATACAGTTAGCAGAAACATAGCCACAAGTTGTAATAAAAGCTGTTTAAAATCCCCACAGCAACACAGAGAAATAAATATTAAAAACATTTTTCCACTCAGTGTGTGTATGTTCATGTGTGCATTTATATGGATACATGTGTATACTTTTATCTGCAAATGCATACACTACGTTTAACATTTGAGGTACTTATAATTTCATGTAAATGTGAAATTATATACTTTCTGTGTCCTGTAGATATACTGGATTCCTCACTAAATCTGTCTGTCCTCAGTACTTGGCACCAACCTCAGCTGAGAAAATTATTTTTGTGTCCAGAAGATGTCAGTGTTTCCTACAATTTGTATCACAGTAAGTCCACTGGCAATGATTATTCACTGCATCTTGAAAGGAATTCAGTTCATTAAAAATGAGAGGTGGTCAAACATGCAACTCAAAGCATTCTACTATTTAAAGAGTTTGCTTTACTGAAGAAATGAAGCTATTGACTCTGCTTCTATAGACAAAACTTGAAAAAATTACACTATAAAACCAACATTTTATCCTCTCTCTGAGATGACAAAGATACGAGAGAGTTGCAATAGAGAAATAGGATACAATGAACTGTGACAAATTAAAGTCCTGTCTGAAAAGTTTCTGAGATTCCTACTGAAGAGTAAACATTAAGTTTCTGTTAGTATATTACCTATTTTAAAACACTAGCTCATGCACAAATATAAATACATATTCCCACTGGTGACTGAGAGCAAGCATTTATTTAAATACTAGCCACTAAATAATGATTATTTTCCTGTGCCCACAAGATGCCAGAATTCACTTTAGAATATAGTAGTTGAAAAATTAAGGAAGAAAAATTTTGTCTTTGTCATCACGAATTGCAATGTTCACAAATACATGGTTTAACCAAAAACAGTGAAAATGAGCAGAGTAGCTAGTGCTCAATGTAATAAACATGTCAGCACTCATATGTGCTGTCCAAGTAGATATGTTGACTTTATTTTTCCACATGGAAGAAGAAGATGGTCTTGCTGTAATTCAGTTTCTCTTTTCTTCATGGAGTTTTCATCACTGGAAGCACCATCTTAAGTATCGTTCATGATTTGATACTCAAGTACCAAGCTGTAGCATTGTGTTACTTTCATTTTCCAGCTAATTTTGGGGAGACTTTTCACACCAAAATATTAGAGATTAAATAATACTGCATCCCTCTACCTTTTAGTTTGGTGTAAGTGACTCTACAATCTATAGTCCTGTTCATCTATATCTAAATACATCCAGTCTATTGCAATGCTACTGTTATAAATGCAATTTTAATAGACAAAAATTCAATGGTTTCTTATTGGACCTCATTATTTCATATAATATTAAATATTTAGATTGGTTAGACTGAGAAGCACATCATACACAACTAACTTTAAGAGGGATCTGTGTTACATCACATGTGTGCAAATAAGGATCTCTGTGAATAATCCTTCACTCCTTACACTAGTAAACACACCACCTCAGGTATCACTGTAGGTAACAAAAGCTTTGTTTTCCTTAGAGCCACAAGTAAAAGCTATGATAAGAGCATGGCAGATACTTGTAGCAATTAATTCACTGGAGGACACAGGTTCTTTTTTTTCTTTTTTTTTTTCAAGTTATCTGGAAACAAGGCTTATTTGGAGGATCAGTTTGTTCTTTGAGATGATTTGAATCTTTCCTTTCAATACAGGGATCATTTCATAGAATCATAGGAACATGTCAGCCTTTCACTGCCATTGGACAACTGGCAATCAGTAATTTGCTATGCAACTTGCAGGTTCACCAACTTGAGATTTTATCACACATTTGATAGCATTTGGCATATTTCTTCAAGCCCGTGCTTGTGATGAGGGTCCCAGACTCCTGTGAAAACCTTTTATGACTGAATGTAAACTGACAAAAAAACCCCACACAAAACTTCTCCTGTTTTGAGCAAATACATGGATTTATCAATGTGATTTTTTTTTTCCTAAACCAACTCTTTCAACAATCAACATAGATAGCACCTCTGGGAGATATGAGGCCATTCCACCTTTGCTACTTATCTACATTATTGTGTATTAGTGTAGGCTAAACCATCGTTTTCCTCAGTGAGGCTAAAGGAATTTCTAGTTTACCTTGTTTCAGATTGCTAACTCCAGGTGAAACCATTCCCAAATCATATACAAATCAGGGAATTCTGGTTGATTTAATAAAAAAAAAAAAGGGGGACAATTGTAGTCACTGAGTAAGAGGCTGGGGTATCTTACAGTATTGTGCTGGAGGACCAGAGCTCATACTAAACCTCTTGTGGTTTTTGTTATTTGTTCATTGTATTCAGTGAGCCAAGAGCCTTAAAATTCCTCCAAGCAATTCCATGAAATTAATAACAACCTGGAGAAGCACCTAGATAAACATGATGAACTACATATAAACACGGGAACCTCACTCTCCTTTAAAATGTCTTTCAAAGCATTGTTTACCAACGTGCTTAAGGAACATACCGCTCCGTTTTACAGTCTGCAGTGTTTGCTTCTCATCAACAGCTTCTCTGGAAGGTCTACAAGATGAAGAAAGGAATTTTGAAGTATGGATGTAAACATATAAGGCCCAATACCTGAAAGTGTAGAGCAGAGCTTCACAGGAAGATTTCTGCATCTGCTACTAAGACTGTAGATACAGTTTGTGGGAGAGTACTCAGATATATCGTCACTCCACAGCAGATCTTGCAGGTGGTGTTGATTTAAATGACTGCAACCAAATTTTATAATAATTTTATACTCCCATTTACATGCTGACAGTAGTCAAGGATAATTCCTCCCTTGCTGCTAAAAGCAAAGTTCAGAACTTAGTCTTAAAGTTCTCACTTGGCACATATCATATTTCAGTTTTATAATTCAAATTGGACCTTTATATTTATGCTACTTAAACTAAACATCATGCAAGACTTCATTGATTTAAAGGAATAAAGCCTCTAAACTGCAGCAGTCAATCCTATTCCCACTGAAGCCAATGACTTTTTGTTATTAATGGCACAGGAGACCATCATCAAGCCTTCACACCTTCCATTTTGCCACTTAAAAGCCAAAGAGAAAATGGAAGTAAATTCTCTTCACAAGCACACTCCTTTTCTCTTTGCTCACCACCCCGTAATATTGAACATTCTCTAAAGAATGAGTAAACAACTAATTTAGGTTAAGTAAGCAGGAGCCTCAGACACGATCAAAGTCACGGTTGTTGGTTTGGGTTTTTTTAATCCAACATTTCTTTGTGACAACACATTATGTCAGCTCTGCTAGCTCATTTGTCTGCTGCAGTTCTACTTTATCAGCCTGGAGTAAAAAGAATTGATATGTCTGGTTAGATAAAGTAAATGGAAACTCAGGACTCATTCCAATTTGCTGTACTTTGATATATTTCACAAACCTGAGAGCACTGCATGTAACACTAGTTGCTATTTGTATATAAATATTGCACATTAGAAAATCTCTTAAAGTAATGTTCATGTTTCTTTCTCCTCTTCCTGCTTCCTCTGGTTCTGTGCTTATTGGTTTTCTGATTGGAAGACAAATGTCATGCTTTCTCACTACATTCTTTTTCAATCCAGGATGTTAACCCAAACCAGAATTCATCTTCATTGGTAGCTTGCTAGTCTGATAAAACAGAAGGAGATATTTTCCAGGAGCCCTGGATACTAATGCAGCTGAAGCTTATAACTGCAATAAGTTATTCTGTGCTGTGCAAGATGAGTTCTTAAAGATATTTTATCATTGCCACCAGCTAAATCTATCTTTGTTGTAATTTTGTTGGCTAGACTAGAAATGCACTGAGCGTGGTTCCTGAGTCGAGTCTTATTAACTGTGGGTTTTGTAAGATGTTTTAATGTGAGGTCCCAGAAGTAAAAATAAAAAGGAGTAATGGTCTGGAGGAATGGAGAAATGATGGTCATCAATGATCTTGACTATTGTATTTCTAGAGGAAGAGAAGGATTTGAGGCTTTTTTCTACTCTCACTGTGAATTCATTTGAATTCTTATTAAGGTGATTTACTGTTCAGGAAGGCTATTTTACAATTAAACACAGCTATATCTCCCTCTCATGATCAGCTGACATGTCACAGCACATGAGTAGACATCTGCTATAAAGTAGGTGCAAATATTTGTATTTACAAATTGCTTTTTCTGCCAGCTGGTTTGAGAGGGGTAGGAGCAGGTCTCGGAGGAGGAGAAAGAATAATGGAAAAACGGAGAGATTTTGAGTTTTATCTTATTTCTCTCAACATAGGAACGTAACATTTAGATCTTGTTCTGAGACAACACTATATTTATGCCCATGGAGGACAAATATGATAATATGCTTTTTTTTTTTTTTAAGAGCAACCTTTGTAGACAATGATCTTGAAAGTCTTTTCCAACCTAAATGTTTCTATGATTCTGAGTCTTTGCGTTTATGAGTCTATGACTGAATGGTGTTCCTCAGGAGTCAGTATTTCAACTGGTGGTGTTTAACATCTCAGTTGGTGACAGAAAGAGTGGAATTGAGTGCACTCTCAGCAAGTTTCCTAACACTAAGCTGCGTAGTGTAGTGCATGTGATGGAGGGAAGGGATGTCACCCAGAGACTATGTTGTACACAAAGTCACTAATATCATCAGAGGGCTGGAACACCTCTGCTTGAAGACAGGCTGAGAGAGCTGGGATTGTTCAGCTTAGAGAAGAGAAGACTCCAGGGAGACTTTATTGCAGCCTTTCAGTACGTAAAGAAGCTGACAAAAAAAACTGGAGAGGGACTTTTTGCAAGGGAATGAGTGACAGGGCAAGGGGTAATGGCTTTAATTGAAAGAGGGGAGATTTAGATTAGATGATACACTCTTCCCTGTGAGAGTGATGAGACCTTGGAACAGGTTGCCCAGACAGACTGTGACTGCCCCATCTCTGGCAGTGTTCAGGGACAAGTTGGATGGGGAACAACCTGTTCTAGTGCAAGGTGTTCCTGCCCATGATAGGGGGATTGGAATAGGTTGCCCAGTAAGATAATGGAGTCACCAATCCCTGCGCAAAAGATGCATAGATGAGGGTTATGATTTTGTTTGATGATGAGCTTGACAATGTGAAGAAATATTAGTGATTGGATCTGATGATCTTAAAAATCTTTTCCAGCCTTAATGATTCTGTGACTCTAGTATGACTGTATTGTCCTGTACTGGATGCATCAAATAATGTTGCAGTACATACCTCCTTCTCCTTAATGACATATATCAGTAAAACTTCGAATTTACATAGCATCGTAGGAATTCTGTTTGGAGAGGAGAAACAAGACTTACAGTCTGTCAAAGAGAGGCCATGTAGGAAACCCAAAGTAAAGCTGGGTTCATAATAGATTTTACATGCTGATGGCCAGAATAAAACAGGGGAAAAACAATAATATTAAATGGATATAAGATGTTCAGTATTGAGACTTCATTTTTGAAAATAGTGAAAAAATAACTTCAGGTAGACCCATAATGTTGTAGTAAATATTAAATGAAATAGTCCACTTTGTTTCCAGATGATTTAAATATTTTTGTCTTTCTACTTTCTGTATGTTATTTTTTCAGGCAAAATACAATTCTTTGAAATGAAATGTCAGGAAATATACTTTTTTAATACTGATATAAGAAAAGTTACTATTTTTATAAAATAAAGAATTAACTTAGAAAACGTGGAAGGATATACTGTGCACATTCAAGCTCTTTCTTTTTACTTTTATTTTCTTTTCAGCCAAAGCCACTTAAAAAATTTAATCTGAATTTACATGTGATTTCTCTTTCTCTGTAGCCCAAAAGGCTACACCACATTTACCTTTTGTAGAGAAAGAGCTCAAATTCAGAAACCCTTATCCACTGTGCAAATTAAATATCCTTTGTCAAGGATGAAACCCCTATTTCAGCATCTAACAATGCATCCGCTATTCTTGCTTGAATTGGTATTTTGCCTAAATAAGAGCATTTAGTTGCACGTCTGAAACTGTCATCATGAATCACTTGTATTTGAGGATGATAGAAGTAGCATGGAGGCAGGATAATAGAAAACATTTAATATTAATAATAATATTAAGCCCATATAATTTTGCTGCCAGCCCACAGGTGATGTTCAGTTCTGGCGGGGGTCAGGTGCATGTATAGAACATGAAGGAAAACTCATCTTTCCAAAGTGACGTGAGCAACATCCGTGTATCCAAAGGCTGTAAGTGGATAAACTTGAACAAATAGCTTTAAAAGTAACTCTGCTATGACAAACAAGTGTGTCCCAAGACAAATTGAAAACGTTATTTGTGTTCACACATATATTCACTCTGAGATAAATCTTACTTCCCTGTTAGACCCATGGAGCTTTTTTGCACTCACTGGAACTGTATGCACACAGCCAAAAGGATGCCTGAAAAGAAAAATACTTTTAATCATCAGAAAGTGCAAGGTCATTGCTTCATACCACACTGTCTTGATTGGAAACGGGAACTGCAGCTGCCCTTTTCTGTCGAGAACCTAATCTGATTGTCATGTTCTGAAATCCTGGTACATATCCTGGAGGACAGAGAGGTAGAGAACATGGACATGATTCTCATGGTAAGAAAAAGTTTTAGCTGAAATCTCAGAAGCTTAGTTAAAAGGCCAGAACCTTACAATATCCACCAGAAGAATCCACATGTTATGAGAGGTATCCTATTGACATTTTTAACTGAGCTGAAATTTTTCAGAAGTCAGGAGAATGGCTGACTGTTTTTCAGAAAGAGAAACTTTTAAAAAAATAATCTTTAAGTTGGATGAAATTAAACTGCATTTAAAAACACAACCACTGCAAGTCCTAAGATGCACACTTTGGTGATTTTCGTGGCATTTTTGGAGATGGGAATTTAGAAAAAAAAAGAGCAATACAAATTCACAAAATTAATTTCAAAGTTTGATTTTGTGTAAAACACATTTCCTCTGGAAAAAAAAATAAAATAGAATTTCCCCAGTCCTGCAAACATCCCCATTTAACAGACAGGAAAACTGAAATGCATAATGTATGCAAGGTACCATCATATCAAAGTTATTTTCGGCTTCACCAGGGAGCCCAAATAACAGGAGAACTGATACATCAATCCTCCTATAAAGTCTACACTGTCCACCAAAACCATATCAAATTTCTTCAGTCTTTAGAATATTAACCCAATTTTGTTTTAATAGAGTACTATTGAGTAGATGCACATATTTGAATAATAATAAATATATGTTTCTGTGTATATGCACCTGGTTCCTGGTAAAGTATCAACATCATTTATGTTTTCAATTTCTGTCTCCTCCACTCTATGCCAATATAAATTAGTCTGCATTACAGAGACAAATTACTTGCAAGATTTTTATATCCTTTTCAGAATCTTTTTTAAAGGACAAAGCACTAGAGATATATTTCAGTTCTTAGTCCAGGGGAAGGAGGGTGGACAGAAACAGCCAAAAATATCCCCAAATAACTTCTTAAAGAGAGACAAAGGGAAATTACAACTTAGAAACAGGTGACAAACATCTGAGTCAATGGGAGTAGGGTTGATATGTAACTGGGCAAGAAGGCTTACACAAGAGTAAGTTTAAAACCATGCTGTAATATGTTGGTCTGTTTCTCACTCTCTTGTTTCCATTCTGCATTGTGTACACATGTACAAAGAGAACACAGAATATATTCAGATTCATGTGAAGTCCAGTCCTCTGTATACAGCTTTCACAACACATGAGCTTCAAATTCATTTAGTCATTTCACTTATTACCCAAGTTGATATCTGCCCAATCTGATTCAGTCTCCACAGTAATGAATGATGAAAACACAATAAAACCTTGCTAATAATGAGGCTTTTTTTTTTTGTCTTTTTCCCATGGTCAGTATGAATTAACCTACACACAGGCTTGGAAAACATAGATCAATATTTCTCCCTGTAACAGACATTTTAGCAGCAAAACTGTTTTGCCAGAGAGTTTCTATGAGGAAACTAAGAACCTGAAGAGTACTTCCAGCATTGACACAAGTTTTCTCCCTAGCCCAAATTACTGAATGACCATTTTAATTCCCACTGATGTATCCCAACCAGTGATATTCTGAAAAGATTTTGCAGCTTCTTATTGGCTTTGGAAACAGCCTTTGAGGACACTTTTAATTTGTTTGGGTTTTTTTTTTTGGCCACTAAACTGGAAAAGAAAGGTAAAAACCAACGTGATACTTCATTTATGTATTCTCTTGCACCATGAACAGGCAAAATCCATGGCACATCTTCTCAACTTGGAAGCAGTTGGGGTGTGAGTGCAGACTTTATGAGGGTTGTGTGGCATTTAAACAGAAGTGGAAAAATACTGCAAAATCCTGTATTTTCATCTCTGTCTGAATTACCTCAGCTATTGTTTCTACAAAAGGAGAGACAAGCTTTGAAAATGAAGTAAAAAATATACTTGGAAAAGACTAATTATTGCTCTGGTTTTAAGACCTTCAGTCTTTTTTTAAGTGATTGGAATGAGTGAAGTGAATGATGGAAGTTACCTGCAACACTCTGTTTCACTTCTCAGTCTCTCTAACTGATAAATTGCTTTTAAAAACAATATTATAAGTAGATATTACAAATGGATTCTAATAGTTTTACTTGTTACAGCTGTTGATTTTTCCATCTATTTTTTTTCCTTAATTGAGGTCCATCATATAGGACCTCATATGAAGCCTCCTACATGGTGCCAGATTCAGTGAAACCTTGAGGATTTTGACACACTTGAAGTTTGTCTCCATCACATTTGGCTGACATTTTTTAAAGTTTAAATGTCTTTGAAATGAAAATAAGATGAGGAACAGAAAGAGAGGAAGGTATATAATCACATGAGGTTAATTTCTTCAGGAATTCAAGAAAAGTAAACAAGCATTAATTCTTTATTTCTTCATGTGTCTGCACAAAGGTTATTCCTTCAGTGTGTAAGAAGTCTTTACTACATGAGAAGCTTCTCAGGTTCTCCTGATGATGCCAAGGCTATTACTGCTCTATTTCAATGGCATCTGGGTGAGCCGTTCTTCCAACTGCTTGAAGATGTCTCCTAGCTCCTTCCTGTTTCTGCACTTGAGGACAACTTTCTCACAGACGAGCTGAAGCAGTTGGACTTCTCTGTGATTACCCTAGCATGGAGTCACACCTTCATGTCCCTGAGCCAGCATGTTCTGTGCATCTTCACTGCTTTTAGCTAATGAATTGTATTAGCATTAAAATAATGCTTCTTAAGACAAATGAAAAGAATGTCTAGAAAGTAGTTAGCAGTCTGAAAACTCACTCAGTGATGTTAAAATGTTTGGATGCAACTGTGCTAAGAGACAGGAATATTTGCTTTGTACAGCCCATATGAGTCTCAGTGCCAAAACTCTAAGTCCTGTCTCCCCAGGCAGTGACAAGGATGACCAATTTTGGGGCCACCCAGCCTGAACCCTGACAAATAGTTTAGCTCTGACATCTGTCACACGCTATGTACACGTAATGACCTTGGTGTTTTGGAAGCACTTTAAGGTTTGTTGAAAAGTCATAAGTTGGAAAAATGCCCTCTCCACTCATTGTTTTGAAAAATGAAATCTGATGAGAAGATCTAACAGAATCAGATCATACCAAATTAAAATAATACAATCTATTCATCTTAATTCAGATTCTTCCAGCCTCCTGGTAAGTAATACCCAATACTACAGATGTAGGCAAATAAGTTACTTTTATGAAGTCAATAATGTATGAGAATGTAAAATTGTCATTTTAGTAATTTAATCTCATCTTGAGAAAGACAAGGGAGAATCTTCAACCTCACCAGCCTTGGTTAACGAGAAAAAAAAACCAATCTCTTTCTCAGAACATGCATCTTTTTGAAATGCCTGCAGATATGACAGAGGAATCAATCAGCAAGATATGTCTAGGTCTAATTCAGTAGGGAGACAGTAGCAAATGCGCCAGGCAGACGATCTAAGCAAATACTCTATGTTAATCTCTTGCTTACCTTTTAGCTCATAGTTTTGCAGCTTATAGTATACATCACAACCTCATGATCATCAGTGAGACTGGAAACAGCTCAACAGATCTATGTGTCCTCTTTCAAACAAGTACAAGAGAGAGTTAAATGTCATGCTCATAGTTGTCAGATTTTTTTATTATTTTATTTTTCTGAGAAAGAAGGAAGGAAGGTAGATAAAATTTAGTCTGAAAATCTGATTATAAAATTTTCACTGTTCACTTGGTAATCAGTGAACATTTGTTTTATTTATATTTCAATATTATTTATTTGACACCTGAGCTCAAATAAAGAAAACATGTTGAGATTCAACCTAAATATAATGTATATTAAGTTAGCTATATAAACATATATATATAAAAATATACTACATTTATGTTGTTCATAAGTGTAAATAAAAATCTAATGATTTTATTCTTTAAAATTTCTGAACTTTAGCTCAATTTGCCAACGCAAATTTATTTATTTGACATTTTAAATATTTATTTTGGAAAAATAAAAATAATAATTAGAAAAAAAAAAGAAAAATTGTTTGAATGTATACACTTTCCTCTTACATGTTTCTTAATTTTGGAGACTGAAACAGAGTGTTTAATTAAATACTGTCAAGAAATGACATAATTCAAATCTAAATTATAATGTTCAGATTTTCATGAAAACCAGTGACTGAGTCTTGCTCTTTTCTGACAACATCTGTCTCTTGCAGTTTTGTGCTTTTTTTTTCCCTATATACTCTATAGGCAGAAAATGCTTTGTTAACATAAGGCTGATGATTGTTTATATGTAGAACCCTAAATCTAAATTAACTTTCTTTACTTGTACTTTAAATATTTCATGATTGCCCTTAATATAAAATCCTCTAAATTATCTCAGTAATTATCTCACAATGGCAAATGGATGTTCTCAGTGATCCATGCTTGTTTTTTCTCTTTTCTAATTCTTGATCTTTAACTTCTCTGAAAAATATACCAGATTTTCCAGTAACTCAGAGGTACTACAGTGATGCAGAATAATCTTGCCAGTATAGATTCAACTACAAAGGTATACATTCTTTCTTAGTTCTATAAACTGTGAGTAGTTTTCCAAGCTTGTGTACACTTATTTTATGCTTTATTGCTCTGATGGCAAATTTTAATTTATTTTTATTTCCAATATTTTTTTATGTTTGCACTCAACTGAGTTAGAGACCAGAATGGGTGATTGTTATACAGTAGTTTACTTTTAAAAGAAATAGGGCTCCTCAAGCAGCTAATACAGGAAGATGTATCACCAGCTTGAATAATTGTGACAACCATAGACGGTATCAGTGCCTGTTTGTTTGCACAATACCCTACTGCATTAAGAAAGCCATCCCAGCTGTCTTGGGCTCTGGAGTCACCCATTTCATCACTTGACACTGCAGCAGATGTTATGGATTGATAACAGACTTCACTTCATTCACTCCACATCTAAGATTACCTCTAGAAAAAAAAAATCAAATACATTATAACACTCCCAGCCATTTGTAAAAAAAAAAAAAAAAAAAATCAGCAATTTATTCCCTTTTACAGCATTAAATCTCTCCTTTTGGGCTTTGAAAACATAGATTTAATTTTAATTTTTTTCCTTAATACATTCACAGTGGTGGGTATGCATCTTAGTATCTTCTGAAAGCAAGAGAAAGATGGAGATAGATTTAATGATTTAATTATATTAAGACCTGGATAGCCTTTTAGATTATGAGTTACATCCACTTTTTATCAGATGCCTTACGTTTTTAGTGATAGTATGTTCACGCAGCATATTCAATGTGTTGGTGGCAGAGACACGAGACAAACCAGACACTGGTGTTTTTGGTCTAGTAGATGAATAGCGATATTTGGCTGTGCTATATTTTCTTTCTGGTGATATTAGGCGTTATGTTTTGTTTGAAATATGGTACATGAATGTGTAATTAAATAATGTTGTGACCAAAAAATGTGAATTGGTAGTAGGTTACCCATCCACCTAAAATAAAGAAAGCATGTTATGATTCTATGTAAAGATACTGTACATATTATATAGATATATATAAAAATATATCTATAGAAAATATGTTTACTTCTATTATTATTTAGTTTTATCTTATTTTGTAAGAGTGAAGCTAGTAGAAAAACTGTATAAAATACACAGGTGGAATAAAATGTATAGTTTTATCCTGCCATCACCTAGAACCTAAATCCTAATGTTTATGGTAGTCATGGGACTCTTTTCTCTTTGAAGGAGCTGGAGCAGCTGGTGTCTTTTTTGGGCCTGTGCCAGGCAAGGACCTAATATTGTGTCCTGTGAAAATTCAAGAGGTGCAAATGAAGGCACTGAGGTTTGGTTTCACTTCACTGACTCTGAGCAATTACATGAATCACGTGAAGTGGAAGCACAGTCATCTGGCATTTCTTGTGCAACTACAGGAAAGCAGTCCTGGGCAGGCTGGATCACACCCTGGAGAAGATCACACCCCTGTCTCTGAGCAGCTGTGTGGGCTCCTAGGGCAAGCAGGGTCTAGCTTGGTTCAAGCAGTGAAGTGGCCACAGATATGTGGGAGAGATGCAAGGTTAAGAATAGGATTTCAGTAGGTTCAAAAGGCAATGTGGTGGGTTTGACATTAACTGGCCACCAAATGCCCACCAAACTGATCTATCAACAGGACAGATGGAGAAAATACAACAAGTTCATGGTAAGTACAGGGAGATCACTCAGCAACTACTGTTACAGTCAAAATAAGCTTGACTTTGGGAAATAAATTTATTTCCTATCAAACAGAGTAAGATAATGAGAAATAACAACAAACCTAAAAATACCTTCCTCCTCATCCCTCTCTTCTTCCAGGCTCAACTTCAGACTCAGCACTTCTACATCCTCCCACTGAGCAGAACAGGAGGATGGAGAATGAAATCTGTGGTCAATTCATAATGCTTCATCTCTGCTGCATGTTCTTCCTGATGATCTTCCACTTACAGTCTCCAAACCTCCCCAAAGAGGATCCTCCGCACAGGCTGCAATTCTTCACTGCTACTCCAGCACAGGCTTTTTCTACATGTTCTTTACTATAACAGTGTGTATCCCCCACGAGGTCACAGACTCTGACAAAAAAATCAACCCCTGATGGACTCCTCTCCACAGACTGCAGCTCCCGGCAAGAATCTGCCAGAATGTGGGCTCTTCATGGGCTGTAGCTTATTTCAGAGCACATCCGCCTGCTCTGGTGTAGAGTTCTCCACAGGCTGCAGTGGGGAAACATGCTCCACTGTTTTCCTCTATGGGCAGGAGAACAATCTGCAACACCATGGTCTTCACCATGGGCTGCAGGGCAATCTCTGCTCCAGTACCTGGAGTGCCTCTGTTCTCCACTTTTTCCCTGATTTTGGTGTCTACAGGGTTGTGGCACTCACATTTCTCACTCCTCTCCCAGTTGCTGTTCCACAGTGTTTTTACTCCTTCTTAAATATGTTATCACAGAGGCACCAACTGGCTCAGCTTTGGTCAGCAGTGAGTCTGTCCTGGAACTGGATGGACCTGACTTTGTCCAAGATGGGGACAGCTTCTGATGTCATATCACAGAAGCCAATGCTGCAGCCTCTTCTGCTGTTAACATTTTGCCACATAAACCAAATATACACACTTAAACTGCCAAAGCCGAAACAGCACATTATCACACTGACATATTTCAACTTTTCCCTGCTAGCAATAAAAGACTTGTTGTTAGATACAGCAGAAATGGATGTTGAGTCCTCAAGAAAAGGCTGATTTCTGGATACAGGCTCTGAAAATCTGCAATTCTCTGTTTCACATAACTGCAAAAATAGATGTTCTCATCTGATAAAAGAATTGGCAGAGAAAAGCAGGTAGATTTCTCTCCCATCTCATATATAATGAAACATTAATACGAAGTCTCAATGAAGCTTGTCAACTGAGGAAAATACAGAAAATTTTCATTATATTAAGTCAAAGCCTCCAATTCATTTTGTCTACAGTAGAAAGATACGCAACAGTAACTTACTGTAGGCAACATTTCATAAGTTAATATCTAGATCATTATTCCTGTGTATGTTTCCTGGAAAGAATGTTAGATATGTGGGGATTTTCTATGAAATACATATTCAATTAACTTATGAGCTTTCTACTGTTATTGCTTTTATTCTGCCCATTGCACTCTTCTAACAAGGTACCTGCTGAAATCAAACTACCAGGTTCGATAGAATTATTCTCACTTCCTCCAGTACTGTGGAAATTTGAATTTATCTGCGTGTTTCACTGCTTCTTTACTAGTTGTTAAGTATGAGATTATCCAAAATTCTTCCTATTCATATTAAACCCTTATACTCTATAGTAAACACTCAACTTCACCATCCTAAATTATCCATCTGGGTATTAGTGCCCTGATCATTAAAAAACATTCACCTCTCTGCCTACTCTTTTGCATTGCTCATAGTGTTTACTGCTAAATCAACCGCATACACCTTAAAAAGGTAAGTCTGACAGCATTAGCACCCCCTTAATCCAATATTCTTTCTTTCTGAATGTTTATATCTCACTTCTAGTTTATACCAGCATATAGGGAACAGACAAATTGTCCTCAGCCTGACTCGTCCTTGCTTGATCATGCTCATGGGTTTGCACATGGTCAGAGAAAGGTTATCTGTGCCTTTCAACACAAGAATATATAAATATCTGTGATCAGAAAGCAAATCTGAGCTCCTAACCACTTCCTACACAAGTCCTGTTTTGCCAGGCATGCAACAGGACTGAAGCATAGTGGTTCCTTTCTCTGTATAAAGTCTGAACCCTGAATACTGTGTAAAAATTCAGTCAACTAAATAACAGAACTAACTCAACTGGCAGATCATCAGGTGTAAATCAATAGAGCTATTCCAAGTTTACCCCTCATCAAGTTGCTGGCACTGGAATGATACATGGCCCCTGCAAAAGTAGGGACAATGCCAGATAAAAGGAGACTCATGAGTTTTTGAGGATTTATTACCACTCCTCACTACTCACAGGGGCAGAAGAAAGAAACACAAGCAAAGCACAATTTTGGCAGCTTTTCTACACACTTTATTTCAATCAAGTCCTGCCATTTTCTTCATTTTTCTTACCCGTTACTGATATCCTATACAAATGTATCCCTTCTCTTCCCACATTCTGAGCATGTCTCAAATTATAACATATTTCTTCCATTCTTTTCCCTTCTTTCTAGTCCATCTACAGATTATTTGGACCAAGGCAGTCCAAGGAAACAGTAGCAGGTAATGTCAAGACCAAAGGGAGTATGTCAATCTTTCTTATTTCTCTTCAAATAAACTTTTAATTTCTTTATTCCTGCTTGATAAACAGTCTATGAATTATGTACAACAAGAAAATAGGAATGGATATATATCCATCTCAGGAAATTTAAATTACTATCATATATATTTTTAGAATTGGATATTAACATGCAGAATACATTTAGATTACCCGAAGTCTGGCTCTCAAGTCAGTAGCTCTGTTGAGGACATGACTCTTTTTGTTTGTCTCGTTTTCTTTACGAGAGTAGAGGCCAACAGCTCTTAACCAATATGTTCATTCTTCTTCTGTTTTCTGTGGGCTTTTTAAACTGAGGAAAGCTCTTCACTTTTCTGGCAGAAAATCCCAACATTTGTGTATAAACATTTCTAAATCTATGAGCATTGTCTCTATCCATAAGAAGAAAATCTGTGAATGATTGTGAAGATCTAAAAGTAATGATGAAAGCTCCAAGGTTACAAATGTCTCTGTTCCCCTGCATTCTATCTGACCCCTGTAAGAAATGGACTGAGACTCTCCACACACCTCAGAAGCTGCAATTTTTGAACTTTAAAATATCCTATTCAGGAAAGTATGTCCCAAGACTTTCATTCCTCTGCACTTTGCTGCAGTAGCCTAAATTGAAAGTATTTATATTTCTAATCTCTTAACATATAGCAAGGAGAAATATGTTCCTCAACACTTTGTTCTTCAACCTGAGGTTTTCTCAGACACCTGAGACATATTTAGTTGCCTCAGTATTGACATTAAGTACCATCTGAGACATCCTAAAAGTAGCTAGACCATCATGTGGGGCTGGTAGATACAACAAGGGTTCTACTACTGGTAGGTACTCGCCAAATAGTTGTACATTAGTCTTAAAGATATATAAACACAAATTCTTTACCAGTAGAAGCTAGTATGACTCAGTGGAGAGAGATCATTATTACATGACTATATGTTCCACATTGTACTAGATACACCAAAAAACAAGGCACAATTCTGCTTTCATGTGCACTCCTTTAAATTGGAATAAATCCATTGCCTGTCAGGGAGTAATTCCTGAAACATATCAGTGTCACCAAGGGGAGAATCAGGTGCCTGTAATAATGTTTGCAATAAGAAACAATTAATTCTTCATTGAAGAGGTCAGAGAAGGGTCAAAAGGGATTCCCTGCTGAAAAAGAAAACATTTATGCCCCTATTTGGAAAACTTTTTTAATATTGTTAGAAGACGATTAAATACTTTTCTCTGCAAGTTTTCAGCCTTATTATGGAATGTAACTTTAGCTTCATGCTGGATCATCTCAGATGGAAAACAACCCAACTGTTATTAATTAGTAACATGTATTTCTCTAGGCATGCTGAATATGTGAATCCTGTTGAACTAGAACTGGTTCTTTTGCTACTTCTGACTATGATACACATAAATGGCATTTTCTCAGTGAAAAATATTTTGAAAGAAAAAAAAAATTCTTTATAACTTTGAGTTCTGTTGGGTTTTTTTTCTGCCAAGACATTCCCGGCGTACCTTTCATATTATCATGTATGAGTCCCATGTGATGTTGGAAAACACTGTTTTTACTGTTTCACAGACATTGGATCTCTAAAAGTCCCTTCCAACCCTATCATTCTATGATTCTGTGATTTGGAAATTGGAAAGTCTTTGAGAGACTTTTTGTGAGGTTGTACAAGAAATCTGAGGAAAGAATAGAAGATGAAGAAAGCTATTCTGAGGTCCATGTGAGCACCTTAAATATGAGAATCTTGACCAGTTTGCTGCTCCTTTTTTTTTTTAAAGGTGCATATGATCCTATAAGGACCTTCCTAATAAATGTATACTATCTATATTATATTTCAACACTCCTGTAGAACATAGATTCTAAATAAGTCATATCCGTCTTAAGGGAACTATTACCCGAAAAAATGGTAGGCTTTTTCCTTCTATTTCTTTATCTTGAGTTTCATAGAACAGCTGATGTAGGCCAACACATGAGAAAAAGAAGCTGAAGATAAAAAATGAGAGATGAAGTTACACCTGGATAACAGAGGTGAAGCATAGCTTGCAAAACTTTACATGAAATCTGTATACGCATCTAATTATAACTCTTGGCTACCTTGTCAGAGAGGTGAGAAAACTGTGGTACTTCTGCATAAGCTTCCAGTGGAGTGAAAAAGCAAACACATTCTTTTCCATCAGCAGAACATGAAGTCCTCAGCTCTGAAGATGCAGAAATGTCAATCCAATATTGCAACGCAAAGGAAATGACAACAGTAGCATATGGTGTGAGGTGATATAGAAGAAAGTGATCACATCACACATCTCCATAACCTGTCATGCAAATTTCATGAAAATTAGATGATTAAGCACCAGTTATGTGGTGTACAGTTGTATTTTTAGCTATATAGTCAGAAAAGTGTGAGAAAACGGTGTCACAGAAAAAGGAGTTAAATAATGAAAACAAAGACCAAAAAAACTCTTTAGTTCTGATATTAAACAGGAAATAAGGAATCTAATGTAGCATTGGAATCAGCATTTTAATGAAGTATGATTAGTTCCACGGGGTATATGGAATTCCTTCCCTCCTAGCATTAACCATTTAAATTGAAGCACCTAAAATGACATTCATCCCATTCAAGCATTGATAAAATTAGCTGCTCAAGGAAAGCTAGCTTTTTTAACTTCTCCTTTAATCAATAGAAAGAGATAGCCACACAAGAAATTAATTAGTAACAATCACTTTAACACAGGATTGCCTTTTGGAGATGAATGTGAGATGCGCACAGAAGTTGGAAGGAACAAGAGGATCCTCACTGCTTGTGGACATATAGAGTACCTATTCCCACCAGAAACAAAACCCAGTGGCTCATTGGCTTCAGTCAACAAGCAGGGGCCTTAGAAGATCTTATGTGAAATCCTCAAAAATATTGTACTACTATAACAAACTAAAAAGAACACTAGAATCAAAACAAAGTCACGTGGTGCCACATTTAGGTAGCATAACTCCAAAAGCCAGAAGAGAGGTGATGGTGAGAGTCTCAGAAGACTGACCTTTGAAGACACTGAAAATTAAACTGAGCAATACTAGCCATTAGGACTCTGCAAGCATGACAAGAACACAACCAGTTTCTTATTGCTCTTCTCGGTTATTTTTCTGTCCTTCTAGCATAAGCTGTTAATCTAGCTACTTTTCACTTTGAATACTACAATGTGCAGAAAAATATGTTCCATGAAATTTGACTCATTTGGCCAGTTTCTCAGGTGTTTTCACTCACCTTTACATGGTGGAATACATTGATCTTTATCTCCTTTGAGGCAATATGATTTCTGCTGTGTGATCAGGACATTCTGGGAAAATTATCTCTAGCCCACATATAAACAATAAACCGAGAGCTTCAAAAACAAATTAAAACAGAAGCTGAAAATAAGGGTTTTCTTTTAACAATGAGAACTTGAACAGCAAAGAACAGTTATGCTCTTGATGTACGAAAGTCCTCCTCATTATGCAGAGGAGAATGGTCATGTTACTTTTGTACTTGAGTATTTTTCTGTTTCCATTTGTCCTTGAGATTGTAAGGTCCATGGGACAGATAAATGCTTTTCCTGTTGAATTTTCATGGTCCTTAGCGTACAAATTCATACGACACCACTTCATTCTGGCTGAAATGATATATACAAAATAAATGTGAGGTTGCCATGCTCATGTGTGACAAAATGACTAACGTTCTTAACCCTGAGAGCTCTTGAGAAGCTCAGCTAATTACTGAGATGGAAAGTCCTTTGGAAGACTTTTGGGCAGAAGACAAAAAAGAGAGATGGGAAATACCTTAAGATAACTCTTCTCTTCAGGCATTACAGTTCACAGTAGCAGCTCAAGGCACTAGAATGAGGAATTCAAATCAGCACTCTTTGGCACTTTACATTTCAGAAAGGAGGTCAGTGTAATATTTCAGCAGATTAAATAGGTATTAAAAAACTTTGACATTTCCTTGATAGAAAGACAAAATATAGTCCTTTCATAAAATTAAGCCAAAATGTACTGTTTTATTTAAGGACTAACTTGGTCATATTTATACATAATCTAATATTTCTAATTGTGCACAAATATATTAACATTTAGCTTAGTGATGACACTGTTAGGATTCACTTCAAAGAAATCACTGACTGTTTTTCTTCAATGGATTACTGTCCACAGACAGAGTAAATTTTGTTCTGCCATCCAGCAGGCTGCTCTGTCAAGTAATGACCATACATACAATAATTCTCCTTAAGAAATTATTTTCATCCAGTGACAAATCCCAGAGCATGAAAAAATAATAAATGAAAACCATTTAGCGTGGGCCAATATCTCTAAAAGAAAAGATAATCATAGCTAATACTGATCACATCAGTAAATTCCTTGGCTCTGTGGGCTGAAGTTCTAATGAGAAGTGATTGCTCCCATATAATTTGCTTTACAGCCTGCAGCATTGAAATCCCAAACAGTAAATAAGGGCAATGCTCAAAAAACACTATGTAGGTGTGAGAAGGACAGTGGCTATCTGATAGTCATGACTGGAATCTTAAATCGTGGGAAAATGTAGGTAGGCTGTGTGAGATAAAGGTCAAGAAAAACAGAATGCTTGAACCAAGGAATGAGATTCCTTCTGTCCATGCACTCAAAATCTTACTGTGAGAAAGCAGCATATCTGACCACACAGAACTTTGCTTTAAATATTCCACTGCAAATATCACTTCTGTTATTTATCAGATGTTCAGTAGTTCCTTATTGCTATTGTTGTTTCTATGAGTGAAGAGTTCCCTTTCTAATACCTAGCAGAAAAAGCATCCAGAGGGTTGGAAATAAAAATAAAAATTTAAAAAAAAAAAAATAAAAGGCAAGAGAAGAAAATAAAGGATTTCAAACTTTTTTTTTCTTCAGTTTTATCCTATGGTATATGAAAAACATCTAGTGCCTGATATTTCATAAGCCTCTAGGTGCATGAGTGCATAAATTTTGCCATTGTAACAACGGACTTCTTATCTAGTTACATGCCTAATTCTGCATGTACTGCAATGAAAAGTCTGTTTTCTGTGGTACCAGTTTCCCAAGGGGAAATCCAATTGCAAAAGTAACTGTGTTTCTTCAGTATTCTTACCAGAAATCAGAATTACTTTGGAATCTCTGATCTTGCACTCACCTTCATGCACATGGAGAAACAGTCTTCTCATCATGTGCTGAAGCATTTCTATGCTTTAGCATGTGCTGAGAGAAGGATGTTTCAATGATATATTGCTTCTAATCGTTTTCACATAAGCTGCCATTTCAAAGAATCAGAAACAACTGGATAAATTGTTTTAATTTGCCATGTAAATCCAATAAGATGTGCAAAGAGAAAAGTGGCAAAAATTGTTAAATAAGCCTTTGTTATAATTAGCTCTTTTATTTTTAGAAACCAAATGGTTAAATAAAACTTTTTCAGGATGACAGTTCATCTCAGCTAGATTGACAGTTTTAGAAAATATTTTTTTTGTAGAATCCAATTAAATGTGCACATGGTCCTATTTATATAATCATTATAAAATTCCATCATTTCTTTTTTCCACAAGGTTGGATATACACTGTTTTTAAAAAATAACTTCCATTTGATTCAAAGAGAAGATCAAAAAAGAGACAGGGTTCTAATGACTCTGTACATTGCTTTAACCTCTATTAGAGGGTGAGAGATGAATATCATAGACATTGAGAGTTTTTCTGTTTGAAAGTAATACAGTACATCTGGATTGGCAAATGCTAAATAATCAGTCTTAGGAATCTGACATACTGAAAAGTCTGGTCAGACTGCTCAGTTAATGGATCAAGGTATCGTATGTGCCCTCTATCTGAAGCATTTACACATGACATGAGATCCCTTAACATGAAACAAAATCCCTGACCCTCGTTTCTGACAGTAACAGTAGCTGCAAGTACTTAATATATTGTAGAGCTGTAGTTGTGAAATCTCTCTTTCCCTATAAATATTCAGAGAGTGCTGTAAAGAATTCAACTTCATGTCCCCCAAGTCTCAAATTGCCGTTTGAGGCATGCTCTTAAATTTTCAGGGAATCTTCACATTAAGAAGCATTTCATAAGTTCTCAGGATCTTGAATATTACATTTGGTAAAATCTCTTCAAGAAAATCCTGCAACAGATTAAACCAGAGATCTCATCCTCTGTTGATATAGATCAGATTAGTTGATTTTCCCCACTTGAGGATTTTGACCAAGGAACTGCATATTATTTGCATTTGATTCATCACAACACACCAAAGCTGATATATTTTGGATTATTAAAACTTTGCATTAGCTTTGCAAGCATATTCAATAATCTTTGCTGGATATAATTTTATGAGCTGAGCTGAAATATCCCCACCTTTGCAACTATGCAACATCAAATGAAAGAAAGATTGCAATAACTGTGAACCAGTACCTGTAGTGAACCAGTGGGCCTGCTCTCCCAATCCTTCTCCTCAGTTTTAAAAGTAACAAACAGGAATGACCTTGAAAAAATAAGGAGTTATGTTAGAATAAATGGGAAAACTTATCCTGCTCAGGTTACTTGTATTACGTTCCATGTTACTTGTATTGTGTTCTGTAACTCTGAGATTCATGCATGCATAGGTACATGCAGATATCTGCGATTTTTCTACATTAATCTTTTATTAGATTGCCTTATTTTCAGGATGCTCAAACCAATATGCACTGAAATGTTTTTGCAAAATTTGAGCACTTATACTCTTGCTTATGTTCACATTGCATAAATATACATGTGAATCTATGGTAAATTTGGTATATTGGACTATCAATATTCTGGGGACTTAAGTGACCTGCCATCCATTAAGATACATCATAGTACCTAATCCAATGTTATGGTATAAATCTGGGACTATGCAATATATTTTAGAGCTATACAGGCAGAACATTTACTGCAAAAGTGTTTTGCTTGGCAAGAAAGTAACACATATGCATATTTCTTATGCCACTGGCAACCGCAAATTAAACGTTTGACTTTTATATATTCATTTCTATTTGATGCAAATGAACTTCAATAGGGACTCAAAAAAGACATAAGCATCAACTGCATTGGAAATGCTCTTCAAACATGGCTTGCCCACCAAAGTCAGATGAAGCTTAATATGCATCTGCATAGGTATCCTCCCTTTTGAAAATATATGCATTTACATGGGGATTTCGATTTTTCTTCAGATCTCTTTTCAAGCAATCAATATGAAAGGAAGGAACTTTAAAAAGTCTGTCTTTTCAAGTAGAGTAAAACTTGGCTTGTCATGCTGCTTCTAATATGTTTTTCCTCTATCTGACCTTTGCTCTGAATTTCTACAATGGAAATTTTAGGGTTACAGGACTGGGAGGTAAATGTTTGTCAGCTTCATATGCTTTTTTGGAGAGTACCCAGTTTCAAATCCAGAAAGAAAAAAAAAAAGAAGAAAAAAAAGTAAAGAAAGAAATATTTTTCATGCTGCTTCAATTAGGCCCCCAGCTGAAGATCATACAGCTTTGAAACTGTTCCGTTTTGACAAAGTTCCAAAGTGCTATACACATTAGGGAAAACTAGAGTTTGCTGTAATGTAAACTGTTTAACATGCACACTGAGGTCAAACCTAAATTTTCCCAAGCGTTTGGGTTTGTTTAAACATTAGAACATGGTTTGGTGTCAGTGAATAGGAAAACTTTAATGTTGTGGGTGGGAATTTACCCATCTTTCTTTGTTAAAGATCCAAAGGCTACTGCAATAAAAATATTCATTTACCAAGGGGGCTATTGTGATAAGCATCCAAAGACATTACGCATTGGTGTGAAAGAAGCAAGCAGGAATAGACATCACCATTGTGGGGGAAAAGAAACAAATCTTCCTTTCTTCTTTTTTTTTTCTTCTTTCTTTCTTTCTTTTCTTTTATTTTTAGATTTTTTTCTTTGTAGGAGTTCCAAAGTCCAGTTTATTAAATGAGGGTTTTTTTCAGGGTGGTCTGGTTATCTGCACTCCCGTATTTTTCTGGCTAAATGCAATAAAGCTTGAATATCTTTGAGACTTGCTAAGTTCAACAATAACTGCATTATTTCTGTTTTGTAGCCACACTCTTAAAATTAATATGGGTTGTATTTACCTGTACAGCCTGAATCACACACAGGACACTGCCTGATGTAAATTACTATAACATTCTTAGGATAGCATCACAGCTGATGTACATCAGAAGTGGTTCAGAGGATACAATTTCTGAACTTAAAGAAAAATGTACACATTTGTTTTCAGTTCATACAAAACCTGAGACATTTAATAATTTTAGAAGACACTTGCAAAATTTAGAGAATAAACTTTGCATTCAATTCTTTTTTATTACCTAATGATGACATTTACTTTAGATAGATAAAAGAATGCTAAGTCACCTGGCCAAATGTTCTTGTCTCCCTTTCCTTATGGTTCTTCATATAGTCAGTGCAGAAAATTAAAGTTCTCAAAAGACAGCTCAGAGCATTTAGGAAAACTCTTTAGAGAACTAATGCTTTTCACTCCAGATGGCAAATAATGGAGAATTTTGGGAACCAGTATAAGAACTCTGCTTCTTTACTTTGGTGTCTAGTGCATGCACACGGAGATCTCCTGAGCTGTTTCTTTTCAGATGATCTCTGCTGCTGTTTAACCAAAAAAAAACCACCAAAAAAACACCCAAAAGTAGCCAAAAAAACAACCAAGCCTTCTAAAAAAAATCCTCCTTAGCAGTATTAAGTAATGAAATCCCAATCTATTCTTGGGTTTGGAACCTGAAGCAACATCCTAGAATGACACTTAGAAAGGCAATGTAGATCTAGTTGTGCTTTCATAAACATTTCCATAAATTATATTTCACTGTAGACAAGTTTGGGAAACGTAAAATGTTGGAAAGAAGGAAAATATAGTGGGTATTTTTTTTCAGCCAGATGCTATGTAGTAAACTTTGTAGTTTTGTCCTCACAAAGACCTGTCCATGTTAAACAGCTGGAGATGTATTCCTATACTCAGTCCAATTTACCTACTATGCTCTTATAAGCTCTCTGTGTAATAAGGGCTGCCAAGTACCAGTTCAGCATGTAACGAGTAAATAGAAAACTAAATAAAATCCAAAACCAGAAAAATCTGTAATAACTTTTATCCTATTAAATTTCTTAATGGAAGAATAGGACCAGATACAGAACCTAAATTTAAGACCAGATACAGAACCTAATTTCCATGAGTAGTTTGGACATGGCTGGTGTATTTCAACATTGGTCTGAATTCTGTCCAAATTAATAGCACCTGGAATCCTTTGTCATGCCAAAACTTGTACAGAGGTTTCTAGGGGAAGAAAAGCTTTTCTTTTTACCTGGTCTTTTGAATATCACCCTTTACACCTTCAAAAGTGATTACAAGTAGTACAGGATGGTATGTCTTACATTATTGAGTATGGAATATTTAATCTCCCAGGTAAACGCTGGTTTGCCAAATTCATATAGATTGATGAATTTCAGTCCCTGAAACCTCTTTTGTATGATTGTCTCTGAAACTTTTTTAAAATGTAGTTTGTGGGTTAAAAGTTCCTTATAAGAAATGATAGTTTCACATCTGAATTCAGGCTTTAAATTAAAGGAAAGGGAGAATGAATACTCTGCTTATGATTACAGAGTCAGGCTTCCTGCAGTCTAAAATAAAACAGCTGGGGCAGGTTCTGGTACAGGAAAACAGAGCTCAGGTGCACCCTCTAAATCCCTCCATCGTCAAATTAGCCTTGCACATCGGTAATTGGAAATAATTTTTTCCCCAAAATGAAATGGTTTCATAGGAATGGTGAGCCTTTCCAGAAGTAACATGATGTTGCTCTTTTGGTCTCATCAAGGACATAATCCCAACAAGAAACTGGGCATCCGTTTCTTCAAAACAAGAGGAAATCATTTTAGCTTTTATTAAGAAATAGAAAAATAAAGATGATCATCTCTGGAGAGCTTCATGGGCTTTCTTTGTTCTCTATCCATGTATCTTCTGTGTGACTCACAGCATAGATGCAGATCTTGGTCCCTCTGGAAAAAGAGCTCTTAGATACTATCCCCTGACACTACCAAAAACCAGAAGCCACTTAAATATGAGGATGGTATTGAAATTGGAACTTGTAAGTTTAGCTTTGAATGGAGAGCAAGGCTTTGACAAAGTTACAAAAATGTCTTCTGTGCTTTTGCTCACTTGCACATAAAACGGGCCTAATCTAACACTGTCCTACATGAGTGACAAACTACATGTGTTTGCTAATCAATTTTTACCATTAGAAGATATAAAGGATATTTTGGCATTTTTACATGCTTAAATGACCTGTGAAATGTTGAGAAATGCAAACCTCGGGTGCTAGACAGTGCCCCATGCTTTCAGATCTGTCAATGCAAAAAGTGTAAAACAGATTCCAAGACAATGGCCATGTCTTCACATAAGAATACGCCCAAGAAGTAGGGGAGATTTCAAATGCAGCAGGTGTTCAGAGTTAAGAAATCCTGTAGAGTGAGGTTTGTTATCGGTAGGATGATGTAATGAATTCATAAGCTGCAAAACACGTGCAGATTTGCCATAAAATTTTGCTGTAGAAACACCAGATTCCAGAACCTGGGTTAAAGAAACAGTGTCTCAGTTAATTTTTGAAATGAGGTTCTTTATCCCTGTGGGATACATGGGAAATGGCCAACTTGTCACAATGTGTTACATATATTGCAGAAAGAGGCGATCACAGCTTTCTGTCCCTCCAGTTTGCCATCCATTTTGCTCAGATGGTGCTAAGACGAGCAATTACTTCTTACACAGTTACTGAGGCTACACTGTACCAGCTCACACAGGTAATTGCAGAATGACATTAAACACTGCAGAGTTCTGTTTAAGGCTTACTTAAGTCTTACCTTTAGGCTTATGTCCAGCACTTAGTCCAACACAGTCTGTTTAAGATATTTAACTTAGAACCTGTACGACTGTAGAATTGCAGATGACATGGTATTTCTGCTCTTAAAGCTCTCAATCTGCAATAGAATGAAATGTGTGTGAGTGTAAAAAATTGTGTTTGAAGAGAAAGCTTGTAATGAAGATCGATTTGGCATCTCCAAGGTTAAAAGGGATGATGTCTTTTAAGAGACATTCTCTAAACAGCAAAACTCCCACTTAATTCATGTGAAGGGAAGCTCTATTCCATTATATCTGTAAACATTATAAGCTGTTCTGCAAATATATTTTTATTAAAATCATATTTAATAAGCAAAAATAACTTAGAAGGTGAAATCTCTAGCACATTATACCTTGAACAAAGCCCAGCTACATGGCATGGGTTGTAAATTCTCCCACATGGTCCTGCAACACTGGGTTAAAGAGACATGATGATTTTCACCAGTCAGTATGGTCTATGGTGTTTCCCATATCTTAGAAGAATGTTAATCAATGTCATAACTCTATCAGCAAGAAATACTAGAAAGTCTGGACGAAGGAGAGAATCTCTTATCTGGGAAGCTCCAATTGACCTCAGGATTATCTACAAAGCTTAAATCTTGCTTTCACTAAGCCCGATGATGAAATGTCGATCTTGATGGCTGAGAAAAGCCTAGTATCTAGTCACTTCATGCAAAGGGAGAACTGCTGTTGTTGTCTACATTATATCCCTGATTCTGTTATAAGTTTCAGTGGCTTCTTAGATTTCTTTTTCAAGCAGAAAGTAAGTAAATTTCTAAAACAGTAAACAAGTGAATTCAAATATAGCAGAAAACCTCTTCTTCACACAACCCTCACTGTATATTACTAAGTGCTGGGTTCACACCTTACTGATATTAATTTTATTGATATTTTTACAGCATCACCTTTGCAGTTTAAAATCTTTGGTCCGTTGTCATTCTGTCTAATGTACCAAAATGTTAGTAGCACTTTTTCCCCTATTTCTCCTTGCAGTTCATGGACATAAGTCAAACACCTCCAGGGTATGGCTTACCCAACTGAGATTTAACTCCATTGACTGTGCAGGAGGCCTACAGCAGCTTCATTCAATTACCTAGGCTGAATTAGTAAACAAACAAGTCTAATCTTGTTTAATAGAATGTTGTCAGCTCTCCTTTCTGGTTTAAATATGTATCATCTCTTGCTTAATGCATAGGTTTTCGTTTCAACCTCTAGATGTGTCACAAATAGAAGCTGTGATGACATTTCTCATTTGCTGTTGTTGACATTATGAGCAGATGCTGTTCTCTTCTCCCATTAACACAACATATTAAAATAAGGAACCAAGGAAGGTGTGCATGTTACTACTAAAAGCGAACCCTTTTATCACCCCCATCTTCCTCTTAGCTACCCTTTTGTGATACCATGGCCTCCTACATGGATGAATACTGACAGAGCAGAGAGGTAGATATTAAGGGTTTATTCCTGGCTTTTCTGAGGTCAATGGCTGTTTTGGCAACAACTTCAGTAGATCCACAGAGTCAATTCATGAAACAATTTGGCATCAGTCCTACATATGGTTACAAATTACCATATCATGCCTCCTACTCAGAGTCCAATTAAGGTTGGTTCTATTCATAACTACAGTCCTTGTCAAAGATGTATAAGCACAAACAGTTGTTAGTCTGGTTGTCAAGAACATGGTGAGGGCTGTGCACAGATCTAAGGGGAAACAATGCAAATACTCCTAGAAATTCATGGAACCATCATATATACTTTATCATTTATATATACTATATCATTTATACTTTATCTATGGCAACATGAAGTAATGATTTTTGTATTCTTATTACTATATGCACATAAGTAATGAATCCAGTATAAAAAACACCAAGAGGAGAATTGGAGCCATTATAGCTATTTTTCTTCTTTTCCATTTTTTGATATCTAAATCAAGAACCACAAAATTCTATCTTGTTTCCATCACTAAAAACAAAGGAAAATGGTTTCTTTATTTCAAGTAAAGCTTTGCTTAACAAAGCACTGTAGAATTTAGCCCACCACTTCTATTGTATAAAGCCAAGCAGGTTTACTGGGTGATGTTGATAATATTAATTTAAAAAAAAGTAAGTCTCATTTTGTAGAGACATGGTGATATTGCCATGAATAAAATCATCAATAGAATTAACAAAATCACTGTTCTCAAAGTAAGGGAAATAAATTTCTGTTATTTTTCACAAGATAGAGAAAAAAAACATCTTAAAATATGAGCAAAGTTGATCTCACAGATCATGTTTTAAATGTGAGTAGTGAAAATTCCCTCTGTTATACTTTTACTCCAGTTACTAGATTTTACAGCAACAGGAGCAGATGCTACCCTGTCAACAGCAACTCTAAGGATAATAATTTATATCGCTAAAGATACAAATAGGCAAATATGGAAACGTATATATGGTAATGTTCCATCAAAAGTAAGGCAGAATTTGTACATTCCAGTTCACCATGTCATGGCTTTCATTTCTTTTCAATGCATCTTTTCTGATTGGAAAGAAACAATATAGAGTGTTTCCTACAACTGTAGTGTAAGAGATAATGTCTCTATGCAGAGGAAACATAGAAAAATAATTTGTTTCAATTACACAAATGTGCACCTCTGAATTTCAAAATTATTCATTGTATCAACTTTCAACAACATGTCCAATTATGTCATATGGATAGCAGATTTTTCAGATTCTGAAAAAAACTCATAAACTATATGCTATGTGTTATTGTCAAGACACTAGAGAGGGAGAGATAAACAAAGAGATTGGTCTAGGAATCACACATGAACTAATAACAGAACCTCCCTATCTGAAATCTTTATCCTAACTTTTTTTTTTTTTTTCCCTTCAGTGAAAGCTACAGGATTATCATAATTTCTGTAAAAAAAAAAAAGAAAACAACTCAACTTTCTGGTTGTGCTGTTTTCTGCTGTTTTACCTAGGAGAACTTGGGAGTGTTGAAAACTGCTTCGGGAAACTCATGCCATCTGCCCTTATTTCATGTGTTCCCTCATATGAGCTGGAACAAAGGAATGGGCTTGGTGGAATTAAAGAGTGGTGTGTGTGTGTGTGCATGTGTGTGGTGCATGTGTGCCTGTGTGCCTGTGTGTATAAAGAAGTGGTGATCAGACGTTACTGATAAGAGAAGCCAGTGGTGCTTCTGGGTGATGTGTGTATTCAACTCCAGGCTGACTCCTCTTATGCTAATACAGCCAATTTCCTCTTTTATTTCATTTCTGGAGCCTGAATCTGTGATCTCTGATAAGGTTCCCAAGGATACCGCCTTCACTCACAAATGGGCAAGCAAAGGGGGGGTAGGTGACGGAGACGTGTAACTCGCAGAGAGCACTAGTGGATGAATAATTTAAAACTCCACCCGGAGATTTGAGGCAAAACGGAGAGATAAGAGACACCACAGGGTCTTCTCTGTTTATTCAGAGCTTCATCTTCCAATGACAGGTGACCTCCAAGGTCAAGGGCATTATGGGAAATGGAGCCAAGAGTGGGAAAAGGTACTACATCCCAGAAGGAAGTAATGATTCACTTGGTGTCAAATGAAAAATTGATCCTTTTCCCCCTCTCTTTGCAATTTTTCTCACTCCCAGTTTTCATGAAGCAACTTTGGGCCAAAGACTGACACCAATCTGAACTGCAAGAGCAGATCACAAGTGAAATGACTGGTAAGGATGGGATTGCACCAGTGTGAAACTGGTGAGAGATAAGAATCAGGACCTTTGTCTGAGCAGCGTGTTGCCTGTGTCTGTACATAAGGAGTCTGCTTTGCTTGCAGTTTTATCAAAACAGATATGTATAAAGGCAGTACCTCAGAAACATCACAGGCTTGATCCACCTCAGGTAAATTGCTGTTTTTCACTAGAGCAACCTCAATTTACATCCACTCAGAATCTGCTGTCATGTTTTTAAACAAAACACTCCCTCCTAACAGTTTTATACCTCAATTTCATTTATTTTATGTTAGTCTGAAAGTATTTGCTGCCATGGTTTTATCTGGTGTTTATAAAGAAGACGAAAGAGTTAGAAATTGGTCTTCCTTGGGCTTCATGCAAAAAAAACATTCACAAGCTCTGTCTCCCATTGCTGCCTGTTTCTTTTATTTGAGCAATCCTGAACTCAATGCCTCCTTTGCAATTACAAAAATCTGAAGCTGTTCACTCTGGTCATATTTATATTGTTAACTTTAGGATCTTACAAATTCTGACAGTAAGAAGTATCCCTAGAAGAGCTCTGCTCTACATGATCAAAACCTTCTGCTCGGTCACTCCTATTTGTTTCAATATAATGCAGCCATGACCTCTACAGCAAAAAAATAAAAAAAAAAGACAAAGTCAAAAGTTTCTCAGTGCTGGTTTACATTTCCCTGCCTCTTAAACTGCTGTTTCTGCTTTCCTCTGTTTGAATGTTACCCATGTTTTCATTCCTGAGCAATCACATACCTTTTATCTTTTTAGATAAACATGAAAACATACTAAGGTCACTGCCCGGTGAGAAGTTAAGGTTTTACGTGACTGCCACCCGCTTGTACCATGTATGCACTTCCCTTCCAACTCCTTCACTCCCACTGCAAGCCAGTCCCATCTCAGAAATGTTTCTTGCAGGCTTTTGGAACTGTTTGGACAAGTCCTGGGGCTGACTCACATCACACCTCACTTACTAGTTAACCTAACCAAAGCAGAGAACAACGTGCTGGGCGGCAGTAACCTGCCTGGACTTCTGGTGTGGCTCACACCCAGCCATCTTGCCCACTTCTTTTCATGTCCTTGTTTTCATACTCATACTCTGATGAAACAAATGTGCTCATGGGCCAAAACCTGAACATCTCACCCACAAAAGCCACACTACTGGGTGGGATTGAAAGAGTCATGTGAGCCATACAACGCTACTGCTATTTATGTTCCTGAGTGATGTTTGCCATGGAGGTCTTTTTGGGTTCCACCAGCTTAAAGACAGCATTTCATTTATAACAGTTTGATGAGGTGTAGCCCTTGTAGCCTGAAATGGTGTTGAACTGGGGCAAATGAGATGAGAATCAGCCCTCTTGGTCTCACAAGGGTGTTTTTCTCTAGCTATGAGTAATGGTGGTGAGTAAACAAAATATTCTCCTTCATGTTGCAAGTGAGAATAGGGAGGCGAGAGATGTAGATACTGATTTAGTTTTAAATCATTGCACCCTTTCAATATTGGTGTTTAGCTGTGGAGGGCAAGATAACAGCACTAATGGAACTAATGGTAAAATATCATAATGGTTGTCTTTGTGTACAATTTTATGTCTCAAAACCAAACAATGTGTTTGTACATGTGCATGTTTACATACTGGCAAAGTATAGAGTCCATTATACCCAATTAAGTTAGAAATGTATATCCACGTTATGTCTAAAGCAAATGTGTTCTACTTCCAGTTCAGAGTCACAGCCATAAAAGCCTATGTTGGACTTTACTGCTTACACCATTTCTTTCAAAGGTAGTTGTTTGCTTATTTATTTTGAGGTATAGTTAACGCTTTAAGTCTCACTCCCTTTAACATAGAATAAGCAAGCAATTGGAGAAAATGCACATAATGTGGGAGGTTCTGGTTCAGTTCCTTCTTTAGTCCAAAAGGATTCAAACACACACAGACTATTTTGGCTTGTTTATACATTTGGAAATAACAGTTCAAGAATTCCTTCAAAGAGAAGAGTAAATTCTTTTTTTTCTCCATTAGTTATTTAACAAAAATGCATATCTAGCTGCTTCAGAAGGACTCGGAACTCATGCTACCTGCTCAAAAGAAAAGTATCCTGACCACACTATCTCCTCAATTATTTCCTATGAAGGGGAATCACTTCAAAAGAAGGATGAACTGATAGAAGCTGTAGACTGGAAGTTGAGTAGCTTTTGAGAGAGAGATTATATGAACAGTCTATTAGAGTAAATCAAGTAGTTCTTGGTATAAGCTTAATTTCTGAGTTAGTTTATGATGGCAGAAGAGTGATGTCACCATATTTTTTAAACAATCTGATGATCAGTGCCATGTTTTGTAGGTTTGCTCTAATGATACTACAGAACACTTATCGTAATCCTCTGGAGAACAGAGAGGGGGGAAAGCTTAGGTGATAGGTCCCCACAGGACCAAGGCATGAACTATAGAAGTGTTTAGCACTGATATGAATGAGAAGTTTTCTTTAGAGGACAGCAAAACACCTCATTGGGTTGTTGGGTTAACAACTAATGTTAGTCTTGATATACCATGACATTAAAATCTTTACAATCTATTTTTATTTTACTTGTTTTGATAATTAAACAATCTCTTCAGTTTTGAAACCATGATTTACTAAATAGTGTTAGCTCTTAAAGATGAAAGATAGCCTCTGTCAGTTCGGAGGAGAAAGATACAAAATCCCTTCATTGAATCTGAAATACTGCATTCATAGTGACATTCTCTGTAAAATTTTGGGAACAATAGAAACATTTATGGCAATGTTTTTTCTTATCTTTTTAAAAATTAGAAACAAAATTAAACCAAAAAAGTGGCAAATCTGACACTTTTTACACTAATCTAAGAATTTTTCAAGTGAACTGACCTTTGTCTCCCTTTACCTCACCTCAACTTGATACCAATTGAATTAGCTTATTAAAAAAAAAAAAAAAAAGAAAAAGAAAAAAATAAGAAAACCATGCTGTTTAGAATCTGTCATTTACAATTTCCTCATTATCCACACACTCTGAACTTCAGAAAAATGTATTCTTGTCCTGTTTTGAGCAATTACCAATGGGGAAAAAAATGTTCCAGATGTTACTCAGTCCTGTTTGTTTTACCACACTGCAGTAAAGATTGCTATGGGACTTCCATTGCTCAATGAAAGGCCAGATCAACCTCATAACAGGAAAAATGGAACCAAAGTGACACAGAAAGAGTCTGGGTAATTTTTTTTAATATCTGTTTTTCTGTTAAACATCATCAAAGATCCTGTCTTCCAGATTGTAGTTAGTACAGGAAATTAAAGTGTGAAGAGACTGGCTACAAGATTAGACCTGGTTCAATGAGGTGATTCATAGTTCTATAATAAGTGTTGATGGCTGAATCTTGGATCCATTAAAATCAATGTCAGGCTCAGTGATTTACTCCAGTGTTACAGTTTTCTGTCTGTAGCAATCATATTCTCCTTTTCATAAAAATGGAAAGAACTGTTGACATTAAATAATACAAATATGACTGTGCATCAACTTTTCTATGCAGCAGGTAAGAGCAAGGCTAGGGCTCTTGAATCCCATATAGACCTACTCCATTGCAAAGACAGACTCAGCTTTTACTCCTAAACAGACCTTTCAGTCACTTAAAATCACTTCTGGTTCACCCAGCAGCAGAGACCATTTATAAAACAAAGGACCTCAACAAGAGCATTAAAGCAAGGTAAAGCCTGTACCATATATTAGAAGTTCCTTTTGAGTCCTCCCACAGAAAGAACAGTAGCAAGAGATGTTAAATTCTTTTCTTTCATTTACATCAGTTTTCCACTGACATAATACCATTCATTTTGGTAGAGCTACTCCTGATTTATGATGAGGTAAATGAAAGCAGAGTCAGAACCAAAGGAATATAATATAGACCACCTGTTTTGAGGGAACAACTGGGCTAAGAAATGACTTATATACTGTACATATAAGAAGCATGTGAAAAGGGTATGGTGGGAGTAACAAAAGCCTTCAATTATCCAGGCCTAGACTGGATTACATTAAGTGAAGGAAATAAGGTTGGCAGTATATTTGTGGATCTGGGACAGGATTGCTTCCTAATTCAATATGTGCCACAACCAACCAGGAAGGAAACCATATTAAAGTTGTGATTAAACACTGAAAGGGCATGATTGAATACCTTCCCTCCCCTTCAGAGGGATGGGACACTCAAACATCATAAGCTCAAGAATGAACTAAACAGAGAAGTTGGAGTTAGGAGAAAGACTGGTTGCTGAATGTGGAGATATGTGGGAAATATTTGGTTTGCTAAACATGTATATGGCTTCTGTTGTCAAGATGATTACATGCCTTGATACCACTAAAATCAATGTGTTGCAAATACATAGTCTATGGCAAAATCTCCATTTTCTTTGTAATAAAAGTAAAATCCATAAAGAACACTGTAAAATCAAATAAATAAAGTCTCATCTACACTTTACAGTTTTATAGGGATAGCTGTACCAACAAAAGTTTCTTTATGTGGACACTGCTTATATTGGCAAAATTCATTTTGCTGGAATGGTTAATGTTGCCTCAACAAATGAAAAGAGCTAGGAAAGGAAAATTAGTATTTTACTGCTTTAACTTCTACCCTGAAACTGGGGGTCACGTCCCTGTACCTTACCTAACTATTTGTCTGGTCCCAGCAAGTTGTCTAGGAGCCTCTCTAGTCAACAGAAAGAGACTTTTCCAAAAAAGGATAATTCCAACTTATATTTAATTCCAATTTCATGTTGAGTTCGATTTCCTCTAGGGTTTCTGGTTTCCTTGACTGACCTCGGGAATACTGATGGTCAAAATTAAGTATGTTGTCTCCTGACGTCAAGCTTTTCAGATAGCCACGCTAAGTAAGGCTTCTAAAGGTACTCCAATTATTTGTGAAGAAGCAGGTTTGACACCACAGATTGAATCATATAGGTAGTAGGATTACATAACTCCTGCTAGTTAACCTATTTACCTGTTGATATTTCATGACAATGCAATTCCTCTGTTCTGGGGTCCTGAGTTAGCCCCAATATTTGTTACAAAATTTCTGCACATTACTGCTTATTGTTAGATCCTTCTGATAGATAAACACCCAAACAAGGGCAACGAAAAGCATATCTCTGAACAACATGCAGTGAGATTTTTTTGTGAGAACCTGGCTTATGTTGATGATTGTGCCCTGATTCAAATGCAGCTGCCCAGAAGAGCAGGTTCAGAGATCAGGCTTCCCTTCGAGTCCATCCTATCACCTGAGGTTGGAAGCAGCTGGCCTCACTGACAGTAGGAAGAGCAACTAGAAGCCCTGCACCTCTAACTCATCTTACAGACACTTACTGCTTGGATTGGTAAAAAAGCAAACAGTGAGTTGAAAGAAGTAGACTGTGAGCATCAACTTGTGGTTTTGACAGTACCGTTCCATATGGATAAACAAACAAGGAATACAGCCTTTTCAGTGGTTGTCTTTTATGAGTAATTGTATCCTTGCCAAATTTCAATTTGAAAAGCTGACTAATTTCCTTTCAAACTACAGTTTCAATAGGCTAAGGTGACAAAGTTTCCAAAGGCTCTTAGATGATTAAGAGACACTGTTTCTTTGAATTTCAAGTTCAGAAATAGTATACAACTCATTCTCCAACATACTTTTAAATGCTTCTTCCAATATGCTCTCTTTCCTGTGTTATGTTATCCAGTGTTTTACACCTCTGTTTTCCACACCCCAGTAGCTTTATTAGCCAAGTTGTTTCACATTATCCAAATTCTCTAAAAGTCAGTGCTAATTCTTCAGAACTGGGCTAGAGACTGAGAAATGGACAAGTACTGAGCTGATTAAGCTTCTCCTAAGGCAAAACAGCACCATTGTGATAGCTTTGCTTTCAAAGTAAGATAACAATTTTGGTCCCATTTGCAGCCCCCACATTTGTGCTGCTTCCCTTCAATTTCTTAGATTTCCAGATTTCACAAGGAAAATAAAGTGGAAAACTGGGACTATGAAAATGTGGGGGTGGAGTGGAGGTGGTGAAGGAAGGAAGCATTAATAAAATGTCAGTACACAGAAATGAAGAGTCATAAAAATCTTATTAAAGCAGGCAGAAGTAGTAGAGGGAATTGAAGAACTAAACAAAGAAAAATAATCCATAAAAGAGGCAGATAACTTGAAAATGAGTCAGTAAGATTGCTAATAGACAAGTGTGGGAGAATCTGTGACAAATGAGCTTGACTTTTGGCAAGAGTTTCAATTAATTCTCCCCAGCATTAAAAAGATGATAGTCTCAGATATCATACATATCTTTAAAGAACAATAATTGTCATTTGTCCCCTTACTAAGCACTTGTTGATCAAACATCTGGGTTCAGTTCAGGAGCAACTAGATGAAATATGATAGCCTTTGTTTTAAAGGAAGTTGAGTTGCGTCATCCTAAGGTCCTTTCTAACTCTAAAATCTTTCTTTTCATGAACCTAAGGTTTTCAGTGGCATACACACTCATTAATAATCAGTTCATTAACCTGTTTCATGTGACTCCATGCTGTATTGTTAACAGCAGATTTAAGTTAAGTAGGTATTTGACCACCATTCTGAATTAAATCATAGATGACTTCTTAAACATTACACTTTAAAACTCTGGTAAGATTAAAGACTTGGAAAGAAACCTTGCATAGGAAGAAATTGCTATATATGTTTGACTTGGTGATAGGAAGAAATTTAGCTAGAGTGTACATTTTGTGTAACACAAAATATCAATTATTAGAAGCAGCAGAATCACATCTTGTTGATGTTCCTGAGCATGCTGCTCTGTACTATCTTTCTAGTGAAGAATTCAAGAGGATAAAAATGAATGTAACAATACATTTTTCACTTCTTTGTTTACTTCTACCCAAAGAAATAAGAACATTCTTCAGGTGTTTTAGAAAACTGTCAGTGTACTTCCATAAGAAACATACCAACATAAACAGTCCTCTGTAAATGCTTATGATAAAGGCTACAGAATAGATGTTGCTGTTTTATACATTTATGTGAGCACAGAAGAGTTACACTGCTTCTCCAGTAATATCATTATCTGTGGAAGATCCAAAGTGGAAAGTAAAGCCTCTGATGCTTGTTCAAGTGCTATAAAAACCATATAACTCTTCCCATCCAACAAATACTCATACATGCCTACCTACTTCAGGTCAAATAATCATCTTGATGATACGCAAGAACATTTACATGGAACATTTCAAATATCCCACCAAAGAGGAACATAGCCAAGCCAAAAATATGCATGTTCATTCCCATGTCCGTTTACTTTTCATTGTCCTCAGCCAGGTTTTATAATCTGACTGCAAAGCTTTACAGAAAGCAGTGTGGAAAAATATAAATCACATCCTAAAAAACCTGAGATCGGCTTATGAGTCAGGAGTCTTTTTTGCTTCTTTACAACTGTATGTTCCAACTGATTCAAATGTAACACTCTCACAACAGATTTTTTTCCAACTTTGTATCATGCTTACATCCTCCCAATTGCACATAGTCCCATTTAAATTTCTCTAGGGAATTTTGGTAACCTTATTAGTCATAAGGAAGAAACTATCTCAGAGGTTATTCGAAATACTTGGTTCACCATGTTAGTGCTAGTATTGAATAACCTTATTAGTCATAAGGAAGAAACTATCTCAGAGGTTATTCGAAATACTTGGTTCACCATGTTAGTGCTAGTATTGACTTGGTATTTTTAAAGCCTGTACTTTATCAGTCAAATCTACCTATCTAACAGTTGATCTATAGAACATATTTAGGTTCTTTCTCATATTCAGTGTAGTTTCTCAAATTTCTTTCACTTTTCTTTGTGTAATGTATGTGTAATTAACATGTTGCTTGTAATTCATTCTCAATCTCACCCTTTGCCCAGAGGGGAAAAAATTATTGCAATAGAACATTTTGTTTTCTATGGCCAGATGGGTAGATGTAACTTTTTATTAGGGTAAAAAAGGTAAGATGCACCTGGTCTGAACAGAAAACAGAGCTCAGAGCCTCTCACCTTTTTTCAAGGAAATCATGTCCTGTACAAACAAGCTTCTGCTATTGTTTCTGTAACATTTTGCCAAAGGAAAAGCATTATTGACCACAGCAAATGTGGGTGAGGTAGTACTGGACTCATAGGTTCTCCCTATTCATCAGAATAATTTTCCCCACTCCTTCAGTAGTGTTTGCTTTATTTTAGGGGTACACTAAAAGTCTACTCTTTGCCTCAAGAACAAACGAAAGCATATATACTTGACGTTGAATGCTGCAATAGGTGAACTGGAGGTGTATCAAAATCAAACCTCTCAAAATAGAAACATTTGAGAATGAAAATGTTTTCAAAGTATTTAAATATTTAAAACAATTTCTCACACAGATAAGTATTTTCAAAACCATCATAAAGGTCTTGCAGTATTTCCCAACAACATGCGTATGTTTATTATTTATGGTACTTTATTATATTCAGAACATAGGGTGCTTTTCTAGCTAGCGTTGGAAAAATTATCAAGCATGATGTATTCTCACCTCTCAGTATTCTCTCCTTATCATGCAAACTCTGACTGTCAGACCCAGAATCACATCAAACTAGGCAGTTAGTTGGAGTGCCTGAATTAATGGGTGTCACATCAAGTTCCCAAACAGTCCTTTTGAGAAATAGAGACACTTTTAGAAAATTGTTCAGATTTTTAAAAGATTCAGCTTTCCTCTGCAGGTGTATTTACAATTTTTTTGCTCATGACACAGGAGATCTCAGACAACTGGAAACTTAGGTACTTCTGTCAGAAATAGAACCTGAACGCTGGCTACAATTTATGCTTTGATGACTTTCTGTACTATAAAATGCTATGAAAAAAATGTCAGCCATTCAAAATGCATGATTAGGAAGCAAGTGCTGTTCCTAAACATCTGAAAATGCATCTTTTAAAAAAACTATTACAACAGCAGCACTGCTAAAATCAAACAAGCTTCCCAGTCCATATGGTGTCCAGGGTCAAATTCATGAGCAAAACAATTCCATCTTAACTGATCTGGATGCTTCACAGCTGCTCTGCCTCCTTGTTACAAAGCAAGTATAGTGCACTAGTGAATCTGATGCCAACTGTAAATCTTATAAACATGAAATAGCCCAGAGGGTCAAATTCATTCCTGATTGAGATGCATTAACCTTATTATCTTCTGTCACTTGTTTTGTAACTTTGCAGTGATATCAGCTTTGTTTTGGATGTATTGGCATAATAATGAGAGGAAAGTGGAATGAAATATGGTAGTCAATCAGTTTTATAGATGATTTATGCTCACATAACTAATAAACAAGAGATAAATCAAACTGCTAATGACTAAGTGCTTTCTCCATGTAACAATCTCCAGCTCACAGTTTGACTGGGATCGTTTACACTGTCCAAAACACATCAGAGTCAGCTACTGTATTCAGCATCCTCCTGATTTAGTCATAACTTTTAATTGTCATATGGCATGCTACTCTCTCCCTTCACGTCATATAGGACTTTTCCTACCCTTAAAACGGGAAAGATTTTTTTTTTTTTGTTTCTATTTATGTTCCTTGTCCTAAGTGAAGATTTGTTTAATAATGGTCAAAGGACTTGAATTCTTCGTAAAAGCACTAAAATATATTAATCACTTCACATTTGTCTGTGGAAGAGAAGGCAGGAAAGGGAGAAAGCTTTGTATGAAAATTATTAAACTGGGATTGTTTGAACTCATTATTGGAATTATCAAGCTTTCTGTTCACTTGAAAGGAAAGTTCAGATCAATTATATGCACTCACTACATGTTCTTATTTTTGTAATAGCCTAAAGATAGAACTAGGATTTCTTGCATGCAATTGCAGTTGAGGCATAAAAGACATTTTATTTCTACAGCAGAAAAGAGCAGAAGGAACAAATATGATTGCCATATCTTATTTTTTCCATAGAAGAGAAAAAGGTCAAAATCTTCTATCCAACCCTATGCAGATGCCCAGTTCAAGCCCTGAGCAATATTCCGACTCTCTTAAATCCTTGAGATGAATCCTAAGAGCTGTTGTAGTCTTGTACCAGGTTGAGATGAGTGTTCTGTGATACGGTGCAAGGAGTTTTTTTCATACATATGCAGTAGCCCATGGTACCACTGGATGGCAATGGTTACATTTGTCACTAACTCTGCTAACGCTCCTCCAGTCACTGTGATCTTCTGTAAAATAAAAATTGCAGCATTGAGGAGCTGGTTTTCTTCCAGCAAAGCTATTGAGAACTTTTCCATTGCTGTCTGCCAGAGCAAGATTAGACTTAATATCTTTTAAAGAATGGATAAGTACTGCCCAGCTTTCTCCCACGTTTGTACTCTCAACCATGTAGGCAGAGACCCTCACAATATGGATTGTAGGTTGTTGAGCCTTGGCCACTTTCATCCTATATTTGAGGTAGAACAGTCTTTGAGTTGCTCTAACATTGTGAGAGTGGAGGAGAAGAGAGCTGGCATGTCACTGTCAGCTTCTTGCACACCTCATGTGCCTTATGTTCTATGAAAGATATGACTGTGCTGGTTAATGGCATCAGCAGCAGCATGCTTACAACAGGATTTTTCCCATGTCCTCTTCTGCTCATCTCACACAAGTAACACAGAGGGACTAACTGTACTCAAGAACTTGATCTATAGCCTATATAGGAAAAAAAACCACCAACAGCTTCCTTTTTCTTAATCTTCTCTTGTTTTTCAAAAGAGTGAACTCATCAATTATACATCACTTATGCACATTTTTCTTCTGATCTGTGCAGTGAGAGGCAATATGTTTGCAAATCTATGTGCTCAGTTTTGAATAAAATGAGAAAATAAGGTAAACTCTGTTATCTATAGACCTATAATTTGTCAGAGTTTTGGCTTCATGCAGCTCGTAAGTAGTGGATCTGGAGACTTCAAGTGCAGGCGGGGATGCTTATATCTGTTGCATGTGGTGCTGTTGGGAGCTCAACCAACATCTGCTGTTACAAACAGCAGCATCTAATATTTACAGCTAAGGTTAGCATTGTTTGTTTGCTACTAGTGTCTCAGTTGTGTCTAATCACAGAAGGTGATATTGGTTTGGTGTTATTGGTCAGTCAAAGTAGCAATCATTCAAGTAGAATGGATCAAATATGAACAATTTACTCGTTGGTTTGTTGTTGTGGTGGTGGTTTAGCTCTTCTGAAATTAATTAGGGAGAATATAAGCAAGGAGTTAAAAAAAAATCAGTTGAGAACTTCTAAAAACTGTCATAAATGTGTTTTATGCATCCAAAGACAATGAAGAAAACATTGTTTCTTGTTAAATGTGCCAGACAGTTGTAGTCATTGTATTACTGTCAACGCAGAGAAGCATTGGTGTGATTTCCCTTGGCCTATTTTATGAACTTCACTGACAATCTGTACTTATAAATATTTAGCTGCACTCACTGACTTAAAGATCAATGTCCAAGGTTAAATGATGTGAATCCCACAATTTTCTATTCTGCTTTGTCTGCAAAGGATATAAGAAAGATACAGAATACTGGAATGTTTCATAAAAAGGGCAATAGTTAGATAGCACAGAAACTATGTTGGTGTGAGAAGCAACTTTGTTTCATTATATTGGAATTTTATTTTTTTATGTATCCAGAACAAAACACTAATGAATAAGAATCTTCATCACAGAACTCCACAACTATCTTTTATTTGTAGGATTATAGAGTCATTCAGGTGAAAAAGGCTGCTCAGAAAAGTCCTAGTCCAGTCTTCTACTCAGAGTAGGGACAGACCACTTTGCTCAGCATTTTGATTAGAGCAAACTGGTCTTGAATACCTCCAAGAACAAAGATTTCACACTCTTCCTATGTTATTTTTTTAATGCTTAATTATCCCTATAGTGAAAAAAAAATTCCTAATGTCAGGTTTTCTTATGCATTTCTATCCTGTTTTAATTTATGACCATTGTCTCTCATCCACCCACTATACTTTCCCATGAAAATTTTGATTTCTCCTTCTCAGTAATATCCTCTTTGATAATGAAAGGATTCTATCAGATCCTACCAAGCCAACACTTCTCCAGGCTGAATAAGCGCAGCTCCTTTAGCATATCCTCACAGGGCAAGCGCTCCAGCTCCCAGTTATCCTGATGGACATGTGCTGAGCTTGCTCCAATGTATTCGTCTTGCTTGGTTTAGAGACTCAAAACTATACACAGTACTTGGAAATATATTTCATGGTGCAAACTTGTTTCTGTTTTTACCTACATACCACTGTGAAGAACTGACTCTGCTTTTAGAGTCTGAGCCTGAGTCCGGTCTGTAGACACAGACAAGCATCGTGTTGTTTTGCTTCCTATGTGGAAATGGGAAGTAGTCAGGGTTAAGGAAGTGGAGTTATGAGCTTTACAATGACAGTGGGAAAAATGGTAAGGAAAATTGATGCTGTTCACTAACTTTACAGCACCTTTTTCAGACACGGTGGAAGGACAAGGAGACAGTACCTTCAAGTTTATTTGCCGAAGTATCTGACCTTTCTCAAAATGATGTCTCAAACAAAATTCTAGGATATCATGCTGGAAATTGCAAATTAAACACTATCATGGGAATCTCTCAAATGGAAACAGGCACAGTGAACAAAATTGTACACCACTTTCACCTCTCAGTCTCAGACAGAAAGTATACAAAATTTGAATCTGAGAAATATTTCAGATCTTCCGTAGCTCACTGGGGAAGTCATGTTGTCTAACTTTCAGTCAATGTCTTGTAAACTGCATGTGAACAAGTTATCTAAAATCTCCTGACTATTAATGGGGAGACATAAGCCTTTCTTGGGTACAGTTCACTTCATCCTAAGGTGATTACTAACATATTGTACTTTTAACTCTATGTCTATCTACAAAAGCTTATACTTTTACTGTAAGGAAAGTAGTGGGTGACTGATTCAGCTGTGTACCTTTAGCATCTAAGGGGCTTTTAGGGACTTTTAACAGTTACATGGTTTACTGTTAATTCGTCTGCTCCTCCAAATCAAAAGCTGAGACAAAAGGAAACAGTGTGGAAATAGGGAGGATGTGACAAATCAAGAGGAACAGAAAAGGAAATGTGAGAAGATAGGAGATAGTGCTCAGTGATGGGAAGAATGAATGGAAAAGGTGTATGAGAAATTGACAAAAGTTGTACTTGATTATACCATTGTCCTCCGTTATTTCTAAGGTGTAGGAAGTTTATTATTATTTTTTTAATCTTTTTCCCATTAATCTATTTTTCTTAAATGTTTTCCCTTGATTGCATCTATTGTTGAATTCAACCTTCCTCTGTTCCCAACTCTTAGCACACACTCTCGCCTCCTCCCGCACCCAGGATGCTTGGCCTTTCACTGATATCAGTCATAAATAATCTGACCTAGGGCATAACTTTAATCATGAGAGCAGGCTGTAAGGAAGCAGATAGCTATGTAGAATTGTGCAAGTTTAAGTGTACCTTTTTTTAGCTCTCCCAAAAATGCCGAAAATGCATTTAAGGAAAAGGTTGTTTGTAACAATATGAGAAAGAGACTGAAAAATTCTTTCCATTTGGAAGAAGGACCATCCCACAGATTTTGAAGTCAGCTTTTTCTCAGCCTCAGGAATCAGAGGAAGATCTACTTGTGATAAACTCTTTGACTGCAGTAGATTAGCCACCTGGATGACAATTTTCAGGACTGAATCTGTTGAAAGTCTGGAAGTATAGCACAGTTTTCCTAAGAGATGAACAAAATAATATGAATCAGGTACTCATCTATGGTAGATTAGAGTGAAATCTGTTCAGTGTTGTACTCACAGGTTTCCATCAGTACCCACATGATTGTGTCATATTTGCAGACTATATTTTGTTTACATGAACTCTGGGCCTTCAGCATTGCCATTGTTAGACAGTACCTTAAGATGGAGAAGTACTCTCTTATTTGCAAGGGACCACCAGAAGTAGAATACAATGACTATCTAAAGGTGATTTAAGGAGGAATATTTTAGAAGATGATTCCTCAAGCCTACACACTCTACTCCAGTGTAGAACACACTTGATTAATGACTTAACAGTATCTGCCTAGTTACCCTATTGGGTTATGCTGGCAAACCATATCGTGTTATTTCAGTACTCTCTGCTAAAGATGGATACAGAGTCTGAACAACTATGTAATTAACATGAAAGTCAGTCAGGGCTCCTTGTCTTCTCATTAACTCCTTTGCAGTTTCAGCTGTCCAGATTCTTTCTCCTGGGAGCTGTGTGCTGGAGATCTACCAAAGAAGACATTAAACGAATGAGGACTGCACTGGAAATGAGGCCAGTTTCCTTTCCCAGACTGTTGACTATCTGTTATGAAATCCAACATAGATTAGTCAGATCTTCTTGGTACAGAAAATGTTGTCATCTTGGACATCCCTTAAGGGGAAGATGATCATTTATCTTTTTAGGTATCTCTACTCATAGCACTTGTAAAGTAATCTGACAAAAGCTGGAATTCATGTTTTGAAACAAGGAGTGGGTGAGGAATAAAAACCAAATTATTTTGCTTTGAAAAAATAAATGAGCTAGAGAAAGCTGAGGAACTATATTATCTTTACTCCCATGGAGGTCATGTGTGGGACAGAAGAGGTAGAGATTTCATTAGAGTTGATGTGCACATCTAAACTAATATGGTTGAGTTAAACACAACATGTATGTAATGACTTTCGGAAGTTAAAATACCCACCTTACACATTATTTCGTCTTGTTAACACCTCCTGTCTGTGATGATAAATGTTATTAGAAAATAGAAGATATTAGAAAGCAAAGCCTGATTCTCCTAATCTTTCTGAGGAAGTCTCTCAATGCTCAACTACACTGAGAATTTCTGAAGTCTAAATCCAGAAGCAAATATACTTATTTCTGTTTATGGTTATACCATGCAAGTCTGCAGTGACTCTGTTCAAGTCTCACTGTACAAATAAGACCTATGAATTACTAAAGAAAACCAATTGGTAGGCAAAAAGAATTACCTGGAACTGAGTGTACAGCCATTTGCACCAAGCTCATAAACTATTTCTGTCTAAGGCAAAGATCAAGACTTTATAATTGCAATCTCTGTACCGGTTACATGTGTTCTGTTGCTCAGATAGTACATGTTGAATACTAGACTATAGACACATTTGCAAGCCATCAAAGCAGCCCCTAGGCTTTGTCGACAGACCTGATGTCAGAGGACTTGTTGAATCAGTCCCATTGATGGCAGTCATTGTGTTTATATATAATGTTTATACTTCTCAAAGAAAGAAAGAAAAAAAAAATGATGCAGTCTAAAATCTCAAACGTGCCTTTGATTACACTGACATTGACTACAGAACCGTCCTTATTCTCCATGCTTCTGAGTGATGGTTTGAATTCAAATGGTGGAGTCTGGTCTTAACTTTGATGTTTCAAAAACTGGACGAGAAAGTATGCAGAAAAAATGGGGAAAAAATCTAATTAAAAGAAAAAATGATGAGATCTGAAAAGAAATTGCAGGAGTCAGAAGAGAGGGGGAGGGAGCACATATTAAAAGCTTTCTTTTTACTTCAGAAGAAGATACTCTTTAAAGTAAAAATAAATAAACTAAAAGACTTTGTTTTTGAAATTCATTTTTCTTAATGATAGTGAAGCAAAATTTGTGCAACTACATAGAAAAATAGAAAAATTCCAATTTAGAATTCCATCATGAAACGACACCATTCTAATTTCTCCAGGCCACGGTTTGTTAATATTCCACAAAGTCCCAGGATGCAACTATAAGACAGCATTCAAATCTATGAACATGAGGCAATCATGCTCAGCAGAGTATAACAATAATTATAATAGAGATTAAATAAAAATAATTAGAAAAAGTTCATCTAGTTTTGATGTATTAATTATTCTGACCCTGTTCTATTCAGAGTCTAATTATCTGGTTCAGTGAAAATGCCAAGATTTCTACAACTCATAAAAATTACATTCCAGTAATTATGTCAGCAAACTAAACAGTATTCATTTACCATGCCTTTTTATGCACACATTTGAATATGCTTTTTTAACTGTTTTTGCTCTTTGTTCCTATTCATGGGAAATAATACCTGTAGAGAAATTTGAAAGTCAGTAGCACTCTAAACGTAATGTGCAATTCTTGCTGATATTTTTCTTTTGTGAGTCTTCTGTAAGTCTCATATAACCTTTGTTTAAAAAACATGAATTAAAGTTCACTCTTCAGTTGTTTCAAAAAAGCATTTTGAAGTCTGTGCTGTAAGGAAGAAAAAAATTAACGTGGCAACAGAAAGCACATTTTCCTCTCAAATAAGTTGGCCATAGTGGAGGCTACAAACCAGCTCATCACTGCAATGACCATGATCTAGTGTGTTTTTAGAGGGTGGATTCTTATTCCAGTATGTTCCCTTATTTGTCTCACATAAAGGTAAATAAAATGTGTATCATTAGCTACATAATGCCAGATGATAAAAATCACTGAAGCTTAACAGAATGTGAAAAAAAAAAAAATCATCAAATGAGGATCTAGCCTTTCTTTTGAAGAGACTGAAGATGAGACTAAGGCTGTCTTTTTACACAGATGCAAACTTCATCTCACCATAGGACTGCTGGGATTTAGCTGGTAGTATCTAATTTTGACCTATCTAATTTTATTTTACACTGCAGTCTTGTCTCAGTATGTCTGAAATTATTGAACTCAATCCAGAGGAAACGATGGAGTAAATCAGAGTGTCACCTACCAAGAGTCCAGTAAAATCAGTCTCAAGAAGAGGGTGCAAACAGGTCACAGTAGTTTGATGTAGAAGGCAGTATGGATACTGTGTGAGAGAAAATAAAACAGAGACTAAAGCTTTCAACAGTAAGGAAAAACTTTCATTTGATGAAATTTATTTTTACCCAGGGGAGCAGTCTAATAGTTAACAGACCAGGTTGAGTGTTACATCAGAAAAAAAAAAAGTCCCAAATAAAAATGTTGACAGTATTCAATTGATTTAAAGATTGATTCTTCAGGTAATATTCTATGGCCAAGTTCCTTCAGTTTCCATTTGTCACTGTTTCCCCTGCATAGAACAATACTACAAATATACACATTGAAGGTTTTATTTTGTTTGTTTCTTTTTTTTTTTTTAGGAAAAAGATGTCAACTAGCTGATGTCCTTAAGCTATCCCATAAAGTCTGCCCAAAAAAATATTCGGCTTATTTGGTGGATTAATTTCTCCCTCTGCTGTTGCTAGCAGTAGTTGACTGCTTGCACAGGTGATTAAGCAGGACAGGAACCCAGGAGTACATGTCCTAAGACTTATCTCACTTTACTTTTTGCAGTTACATGACAATATTTCTTACACTTTTTTAAAGCAGAAATTTACATCTATCTCTTCATTACTGGTTGTGTTGAAACAAAATTGCTTTAAATTATGAGGAAGTATTTCAATTTCATTTGAACGTTACTTCACTTTACGAAGGGGAAATGCAAAATATATCCAGAAATTTCCCTCTTCTGTGGCAGTTAGCCAATCCCTAAATGACTGCATATTAGGGAACATCAGAATTTAGTAGGTTTTTAAGTTTTCCTCACAGTGTAAATCACATTCCAAGTATAGACTACTCTCATTTTTGATCTAACAGTTTCCAGCTGGTTCAAGTAAGTCCCAATCCTACTTCCTCAACTAATACCATGATATTTTCTGCAAACAATGATATTGGGTTTATGATCATTTTTTCTCCTTACTTTCTGCTTTATTGAAGGTTAAAAGACCTTGTAATGTTGGAGAAACCTAATGAGCCATGAAAGAACATAAAATACTACAAGGAAAAATATATACACAGCTCCCCTTTCTGCAATTGCCACTTGTCTAGTATGTTTAATGTTTTGAAATGTCACAATTTGAAGCTTACTGTGTTCATAAATTCTCTCACTTTGCCAGGTAGTTACTATCTTGGCTTTCAGGTCTGTTGCTCTAGGAGGAAGAAGCTCCATTGCATATTATCTTTCCAATAACAACAAAAAAATCCCAAAAAGCCACAAAAACCCTAATCCAAACAGCAACTTTCTAAAAAAATAGAATAAAAAAAAGAGTTTATGTACTGAAATATGAAGTCTTATTATGCTTATATGATAATATATGGTTATATTATATGATGATGTTTGAGGTAGAACCAATGTATAGCTGTGTTGCAAATATTTAGCACATAAAAGATTAAAGGAGAATTGTTATGTCTTTTTTATCTCACCTGAAAAGACTCTCTGCCTTAATCACTAAGGTAAATTCTTAATAAAAGCTATGGAATTAGAATAAGCAACTATACTCTGTTACTATAACAGACTTGCTAAATTAAAGTACAACAGCTGATTCTGGGGGAAAAAAAAAGTCAAATGTCTCAGCAGATGAAATATCTTTTTCTCTCCCTCAGTCAACAGATGGGTTGACATTGAGCTTCAACCTCCAGTACTCCAGGCACAATTCCTATGTATTCCCCAAAGGCTGTGGTATTATTCTGTATAGAAAATATGAGAAGACTAAAAAAAGTGCTATATATTTAGATACTCTGATATTTCTTATATAGTTTTGGGAAAATAAGCTTTATAATCTTCTCTTGCAAAAGTGGAGAGAAGAAGAGAAGAGAAGAGAAGAGAAGAGAAGAGAAGAGAAGAGAAGAGAAGAGAAGAGAAGAGAANTCCCTCAGTCAACAGATGGGTTGACATTGAGCTTCAACCTCCAGTACTCCAGGCACAATTCCTATGTATTCCCCAAAGGCTGTGGTATTATTCTGTATAGAAAATATGAGAAGACTAAAAAAAGTGCTATATATTTAGATACTCTGATATTTCTTATATAGTTTTGGGAAAATAAGCTTTATAATCTTCTCTTGCAAAAGTGGAGAGAAGAAGAGAAGAGAAGAGAAGAGAAGAGAAGAGAAGAGAAGAGAAGAGAAGAGAAGAGAAGAGAAGAGAAGAGAAGAGAAGAGAATGTTCATTTCACTTTTATCTCCACTACAAATTGGCTTACACTACTGTAATAAAAATTCAATTAAATATTGCCTGCACCTCAGCAGAATAACTGTGGTTTTTTGAAAGGAAAAAATCCACATAAACCAAAATAAAGACATACTCACCCAAAAATTTTACAATCTAAAATATGCCTATTGTGAATGAAATAAAGGAGTAATTCCTTATTATTGCAAAGAAAAGCTGAGTTATTTGCCTTTGAAGTGGAAACTTTCCTCCCCAAAAATGACCAAAATAGCAAACAAAGATTTTTCTCTCTTTCCCCCCTCCCTCACTCCCTCTGTCTTTTAGCTGGAAAGGCTCAGATCATCTAGCAGTACCTATGTCAGACCACAGAATTTTGATTTAGTGTTGAGACGTCAACTTAAATTATTTCTATGGATAGTTCCCTTATGAGAGGAAAATTATCTCCATCAAAAAAATGTATCAGATGGGTGGGCTGCAGCTATCAATTACCTTCTGAGTACAAGCTTTGGCTAAATCTTGTTTGCTGCTTATTCCCTCCTGGGCCAGAGGTTAACCTGTTAAGTTGAGAACTGATCCCAAAGTAGACATTAATGTCTTAATGCATTTAGTGGCTGTGGATCTTTTTGGCAGCAGGCCCCAGGGATTGTATTGTTTCTCATACTTGACTAGGTCACCAATTGCAGAGGGCACCTGGAATGCTTGAATAAATATGGCTCGGTTTACTCTCTTCCCCCAGTTATTATTTCAAAGCTGTATGTCTTTCTACTGTTCGAGAGGTTCATGTGTCATGAAATATTTTCAAGGAACCAATAAGAATAATACAATTGGTCTTTGAAGCAATGTGGACCACCTTTCTTTGTGTTTTTTTCGGGAACAGTCATTGTAGCTTTACAAGACTGTAATTTTTATAAAAGGAAATTATTTGGGTTTCACTTTTCTCTCCATCACACTCTGAAGTCTGTCTCCAGTTTTACTAGAAAAACTCAACCAGCATGTTTTTTCCCTCTGGATTTACATTTAGATGTTTTACCTTACTATCCTTACTAGGAAAGGATAAATCAGAGGATTAAATGATAGCACAAAACAGGTGAGAATGCATATAGGTGCTTAGTATATTTTAAAGGCCCTGTAGGATTTTTACAGCCACTAGCATTAGTCTCAGAATCATGAATTCTCAGAGCTGATAAAGTATTTTCACTGTAAAATCCTCTATATAGAGGCTTGAGTAATACTGTTGTTGTACAGTGCCTGATCTTTATCTCTACCCAATCATAACTTTAAGGTAGGTAGACTCACAGATGTTCTCTGAGTACTGGAGTTCATACCTGCTAGTGTGTCTTTGCCGCTTTAGGGTGTGGAGAAATGACTGATTGTCTTTCACACTCAGTAACACTTCTGAAAACTTGGCTCTGGTATTTCCACCTGAAATTAAGTGTTTTCTGAGGTTATTGTGACAAAGAAGAGAGACAATGTTTCACATCCCATGCTAGAGTTTCTAGGCTCACTGAAAATTATATATATATATATATATATATATAAAAACAACAACAACAAAAAAACCCCAAAAACTCACACAAGGATTTTGCCACAAATTCCACAACCAGGACTACGTCTAGAGGTATTTTATATCAATTACAGTGGCTGCTGATGAAAGAAAATTATAGTAAAAATAATCAAACTTGAAGAAAAACAGCAGTTGTGTGGAATAAATAACTGCAAGGTGGTGTTTGCAAAAGTCCTGTGAGGAGGGGCTGCTCTTCCAAAGGACCACATTATCTTCCTGCAAAGTCCCAAGTTTCAGCATTAAAAGGACTCAGCTGCTCATGAGTGATAGCAACCTTTAGCTGGATCAGTCTCAAAATGAGCCACCCAAGCATCAGACCACACTGTTTGCAGCCAGGACTATGCATGCATAGGCAATTACTCCAGGAGAAAGTGATGAGAGAAAATGTAATGTAAACTCTGCACTCAGCCAATAAATCTTACAGTAGCCTAATTTTTCTAGGTCTGATGCCTCAAGCAATACCTGTGTGGGCCGGAAAGGAAGGAAGAAAAAAAAAAAAAAAGTCTTGAAGTTTCTGAAATTCCCTTATCCTGTTTATCTGAACACTGCTGCTCCTCTTAAATTGTGACCTTTTCTTTGGGGATTTTGCTCTCCAAATAAGGCTTCAAAGCCTTTGGGCTACTGCAGGAGACGTCCTTGTCCAAGAGTGGACCAAAATAATGTATTGTGCCCAACTGCAACTAATTTCATACTGTGTAACATCTGAGTCAACAGCCATTGCCTGTTTGGAAGCAAATTCTCTAAGTCTGACCAATGTCAGCTGACTGAGTCTGACAAATAAAATCTTTCTTTTTGGGTCATAGTCTCTACTTCCCGGTCAAGTATATTTGAAAAGGCAGTCAGCTCATCCACAATCTGTTTATGAGCATTGTGCATGCAGAAAAAAATAAAAAAAATAGCTGCAGATTTCAAGTTTATGATCCCTTTTCCTATACTGGAGGGGAGAGTATATGAGATGACTTCACCTACCTCAGTCAATGAAGAACCCATTGGTTTTCAACAATAGTCATCAGAAAAACTAAAACAAAGATAAGACAAAGAAATAATAGCAATTCTGAAGGACTGAGATTTTTTTCTCTGCTTTGCAGATAAAAAATTGCATATCTATTCACCTTGTTCAAATTTTCCCACAAGCTCTTTTTTTTTCCCTCAGACCCACTTTCTCAGTTTTTTCCTTTAAACAAAATATGAAGTCTTCAGTTATAAACTTAGCAGGCATCTGGTTGAGTCAGTAAAAGAAAGATTTCAATGGCCATTTTGAGAAAACATTTGCTGAGAGCTTTTACTAAATGGACTTCAAAACTTTTTCAGTTACCTAAAAACATTTTTCTTTTTTTAATTTAAATAAATTTTCAGTGGGGAAAAAAGTATCTAACAGGAAAGAAATCCCTCAAACTTATAATCAGCTATTATTTCCCATAAGAAGCCAAGAAATCACTTGCACCTCTCTGTAGAATGTAAAGTGTATAGTTTTTAAAATAGGCAATGTATTTAACACCCAGTTTCATTTTTGCACCACATTTATTCTTAATGAAATACCAAGTTGAATTATCAGAGGTTTATTTCCTGTGTTAAGCCGAACTTTGTTTTGTTGTTATGTTTCTCACTTAATATAGCTCAAAATCACATACAGGGACAGTTAAATCACAGGTCAAGTAAAACATCATATAGTATTATGCTGTGATAATGACTTGTGAGTCTGAGCTCAAACTTGCATAAATTACCTACATTAAATTAATGTGTTTAAGTAATGCAATTGTGCCTATATGGGCAGTTATTATGGTTTAAAAATAGGTAATCTGAGACTCCTGAACCTTATTTTGCTATTAGTTTAAGTCAGAAGAAAAGCATAACTTTAAACAAATCAGGTATAATGAAGTGAGGGTGACTAGGAAAGAAATCCAAAGTTTTTATCAACTCTTTTTATCAGGAGAAATTAAGCCTTAGCTAGTGTTGTTGGGACTTTATTATAAATTACTGGACCCTTATTCAACTCTCATTAACTACCTCAGTTATTCTGTGATTGTTGTATACTTATTTACTCTGATTTTTTTCATATATTGAGTGTAAGTATAAGGTAAATTAATTGTCAGGTCTTAAATACGCATTCTTGGTGCATACAAGACTTGAGGTATATTTTCAATCACCTTGTTGCTTTCAGCACTGTAAAAACTCCTTATTTTTTTTTTAAACTAACCAGTAGAAATAAAAGTAGAACAAGTTATTTCTGTAGGGGTTGTTCTGACATTAACTGGTCTCACCTTCTTGTTGACATTTTTACTTCTTGCCCATACTCAGTCTCAGTCTTTCCTGTCACATAATAGTGGTGTTATGTGGTAAAGAGTACATTTTATTCATTTGGAATAAAGTTGGTTTTTTTTATATATCATTTGTGATGACATTTGGACTGATTATTTTTCAGTAGAATTGGTTTCCTTATTCAGTTTACTGACAGTCCCATATCAGCATGAATTGCATGAAGACACAAAAAAGCAACTATGGTAGGGGTTAGCTCTTCTCAACCCTCATGGCTTTCAGAAGGAAGGTATGTTTAACTATCCCCAGGAGTTTTATGCATTAGAGGGGAGGAGAAAGACAAGGCAGTGACTGAGCTTAAGCTTTGAAAATGTCATGGTGGATTTAGGTACCTAAATCCCTTTAATAACCCATCCCTAAGTGATTTGGCTGAGGTCATAAAGACACTTTACAACAAATCAAGGAATGAAGCCCAGATGTGCTAACGCCCATACAGGTATCCGAACTCCTCTTCTAGCTTTTTCCTTTTCCCTGAACTCAATAGGGATATGGCTGCTATACCTACATAACCTTTCCTTAACATCTTTAACATGGAAAAAACTTGCAGCCTCCATCTTCAGTGGTTTAGAGCATCAAGGACCGTCATAAAATTACCATGAGGGACAGAATTTGAAACAACAACAACAACAACAGTGAGCATGCAGAGAAGTCTTTTCTCTATTTCACTCCCAAGGCGAGGAATTTTTACAATACCCTCTGGAGTTCCCCTGGCCTCAGCATCAAACATTGAGTGCAGAAGCCAAAAACAGGCCCACACCCTCCACAACTTGCCAGCAATAATTAATTAAGGAGCAAACAGCAGCAAATATTCCCTGCATAGGATCACACAGTTTCATTTGGTTACATTCCAGTGATTGGAGTGTCACTCTGTCTCTTTGTTTTGCCTTTGTTTTTTTTCAAATGTGTGGGTGTTTGTTTTTTTTGTTTTGTTTTTTTGTTTTTCTTGTTGTTGTTTTGCTTTAAATGAAAATGCAGAACCTAATTTAATAACTTAAATCTGAGCCTAAACCTAAATTCCTGGGCCTCAAGAATGAACACAGAAATTCTGCAATTTAATCTATTTGATATCTTGCTAAACTTGAAATCTCAGTGGCTCATCAACATCCTTTCAAATCAATTATTGCTGATACATGGATAGGGCAGCTGCTTCTTAACATCAAGAATCTGCCCTACAGTGAACATTTCTGGAAGCATTGCTCCTTGGTAGGTATCTTGGCACAGCTTTGTCAAGGGACTCATCAGGGTCTTTAGCACCTTCTCAGCTTGTCTGACACTGCTGCTACCTGATAATGATGTTCCCCAAAAGCTGCAAATGCTTAGAAGTACTTCCCTCAGAAGTACTGCCTCATCAAGACCTTGGAGTGTGGCTTGTATATCATCCCTGTCCCAGAAAGATAAATACAAATTATTTGTTTTCCTTCTTATTTTGTTCACAAGGGTCCATCTGGTAGGTATTTTGAAAGCACTTGAGCAGGGATAGTAGGTGCCAAATTATCAGTCCCGTTTTGTATAAGGACTCTCCAGCTAGAGTATACCTACTGCCAAGGACCTACATTCATTTCAGTCTCTATACCTCTCACCTGACAGGTAGACAAGCTAACCAGGAGATCACAGGGAGGAGTACTCCTGCTTTCAGGAGGATTGACATGTGGAGGATCATACCACTGTTCTCCCACTGGCCTGAGAGCTACTGTTTGGTTATGATTTATTGTAAGAAAGGCGTAGGATAAATTGGTTGAAGTTTTCTAGGGGCATGGATGATATCAGATCCTCTGGCTAAAGCCATTCCAGTTTCTAGGCAATAATTCAATACTCCTTAATCCTGAAATAAAAGTTCATCAAAGTGAAGCAAGGAAGCTGCAGTTAATGTGTGCATATGAGTTACTCCTGGAGTTCCCCCTCTCCTTGTCCCTCCAAAGTAAAAGTACAAGTTCTGTGGATCCTGGCTATAAAGGGATCTTGATATGGCACCATGCTGTTTCATAACCTAGTTAAGACATTCACCTGGCATGAGAGGAGGGGGAGTTTACGTTCAAGCCTGGAGGCCACTAAATATTTCAATACCTGCTATTAAGTATCCAGTGCAGTGGGAACTTGAGTCTCTCTGTTCATTAAAGTATAGATCTTTGTTTAACTGTGCTTTTCTTTTTTTTTTTTTTTTAAACAGAATTGATGGAAACTAGTGCAGGGTGAAACAACCTTGACTGAAATGATTGTGGGAACTCCTCCCTGCACTTCTCAACCCAGAACACTTATCAAGAGGGTGCTGAATATGAGTTAAGACAATTCCAAACAGAGAAGATATCTAGTTAGTTTCTCATCTTCTGAATAAATACATTGCATTTTCAAGTTGGTTTTTTTTTTTTTTAAGGAAGAGATTGATAAATTTATTTCACCTAGCTTTGAAAAGATCTGGATGCCTAATTCAAAATGTTTTGCAATATGCAGTGTAAGAGGGCTTGCAAATTCCAGGAATGGATAGGAAATAAAATTTCATCTCAGACATTTGTTTCTGGCAGTATATGACAGGATTTTGCTCAACATGATGGCTTCTGTTGCCTCTCTTAACAGGTAATTAGAACTCCACCTCACTGGTAACTACATGAGAACTGGTCACCACACTGCTCAGCATTGTTATGTTCAAGTTCTCTTAACAGATTGACTTTTACAAATTAAAAGGAACATAATGAAGGACAGACTCATGTGCTTTGGTTTTTGCGCTCTGCAGAAAACTGCTATCTCAAAGACAGCAGAAGAAAACTAGTTTCTTCCTTGTAGGGTCATACCAAATGTGTCACGTGAGTGAGAACCTGGGGATGGAGCTCTGTGCCGTTCTCATGTCCTATTCTTGATCCTCCACAGAATCTAACCCATATATGTATACAATGTCTTCTTATGTATGTTTCTAAAATTGCTTCCTTCTTCAGTAGTCCTGTCTAAGAGTTTTAGAGGCTATATTATTTCTTCAGTGTGGCTACAGTCTGTATTAGCACTCATTGGGATGTTCTCTATTGCCCGGGCCTGCCCTTTGTATAATTGTTCCCATGTAGGCAAAACAGTTCTAAAACCATCAACGGTTCTAGAAAGCTCAGATCTGCCACATAACTCAGCTCCCAGATTTGGCCTTTCCTTTACTGCATTACTACATCTGTTAATGAACACAATCCAGCTAACCATTCCTCTTAAAACAACCATTAGGCCAAGTCATATTTAAACATATGTTATAATATATAGCTTGTCTCATCTTGACCAGATTTTTAAATGCAAAAGAGCTAAGCAAATGAACATGATTTTAGGTACACGCTGATAGGCTGAAGAAATCTTAGTCACATAATGAAAGTAGACAAAATTTATTCAGTGAGACATTCTTGGGAAACCTTCCCCAGCTGTAGGTGTAACATTTGAAAGCCTAGTTCTTGTGGTTGCACTTTATTAAACTTTTTTTTCCTATCTATGCAGCCTAAGTTAGGGTTGTTAGGTGAAATATTCTTTCACTCTCAATATAAATTAGTCAGGGCAGCTCTTCTTGCTCTGTTTTCATTCCAGCTCTTTTTCTGTTTTCCACAGCTCCCCTTCACTGTTCTTGAGTTAAACTTCAAATGATGGCACGTATGGAAGATTTCCCAAACCTGACTTATGAGGGAAAGTGTGTGTGAGGAATTTCAGACTAATCTAAGCATCTATTATTCCAGTACAGGAAACAGAGAAGGAAAAGAGGAAATATTTAGAGTGGTCTTCCCTGCTATGCATTACTTACAGGGGAAGGTTTGTCAGCCCAATGGTCAACTTGTTTCAATTAAAAGGTGAATGATATCAGAGGTTAAAAAAAAAAAAAAAAAAAAGGAAAAAAACAGGGAGGATAGAGTTTTCTGGAAAGGAAACCAGCAGGCTATAGTCTTTCCTTTTGCTTTTGCTCTGCTCTTTATTTACTTATTTATCATCAATTAATTAGCAGCACAGCAGAAACACTAGCTCCCAAACAGCTTGCCACTTGTGCTCAGAGTAAATACCCAGTACACACAGTGTAATTAAAAATGTAAATAACACTATCGTCAAATACTAGTTTATGTGTCAGTAGAAAGGACACTGCAGGACTCAGGAGAAGGAATAACAACAGTGATCTGAAGACTACAGATCTGCTCATTGTGTGTGTTGACCATAGGGTAACACATGGGTTTAATCTATTTACTCATCATGGTAGTACCTCATTGTTGATCACCATCAATATGCACACTGAGCATCAGCCAAAAAGAGAGCAGCCACCGTTGTCATGGTGATGTTGTGAAAAGAAACAGTAAAGAAAGCTCATCCAGTTACTGGAGCAGTGGTTGGGGGCTTGGGAAATGTAGGTTTGAATCTCTCCTCTGTCACAGGGCTTTGAATAGGACACTGTCAACTAACTCATTAGCTTGAAAGCTGTTCATTTCTTTGAAGGAGGCAGTTAAATACTTTGGAGAGCCCTGCCTCAGTACCCCATCTTTACTATCTCACTGCTCAAGGGTATCTTTACTACTTTGATATTTATAAGCATTCATATTTTTTCCTGGGCTTCACCTATAGATAGAATCTCCATCCCTATTAATTCCTAGATTTCTCATTAATAAGCTGTTCCCCTTGAATGGGGGGGCTAGTATTCATTATCACCTCTACTGTGACTTTTGGTAATTTGCTGGAACGTGAGTATTCTTGCAAACTTTAAACCTCTGTTGTAAAAATATTTTCAGGGACATACTCTGACAGATACAAATACACAGAACCTGATTAGAGATTCCTCTCCCCTCTTCAAGAAAAACCAACAAAATCCAGAGTGGAAGATAGGGAAATTGAGCATCTCAAATTCAGTCTTTATGAATGAGAATCTGTTGAAATTTCATGCTGCTGGTTCTTCAACCTTGGTAGAATTTGAAGAATGCGAAAGGTAAAAGGTACAGTCTGTGTCTCTGTCAAATTCAACTTATTGGAAAATGAAGCTTACGAAACCTCAGCGCTTTTTTTCTTAGTGGAGCTAGGATTGGACAGGTGGTTCTTCTGGAACCTGTAGGGTTGCCAAGCTCCAAAATTTTATCAGTCCACAGATCATCCTGAAACAAGATAAGAAGCTGTTTTCATCTCTCTGTGCATGACAACAAGAACCTCAAGAACTTCTCCAAGGAACTGGAGATATATACTGGCCTAACAGGGGCCATCTCTGCAACAAGATGTGACTGCACCCCATCTAGCAGAGTATGTCTCAGCCTCTCCTCGCCTTCAGCTCAGATACATTACTATACACTGCTTAAATTCCCATGTTCCTTCAAGAAAAGAAAAAGTAACTTCTTCCCCAGTAGGAATCCTTGCCCAAGTGCATGGCCACAGCAGACAAATATTGCAGAGAAGGATCCATAGGCTGTGCAAATACTGATGAACAATTCTATGGTTGCATTTCCATAGTGCTATGGAGCTCATAACTCGTCCCTAGATGGCCTGTGCTGAGTACTGCTGTGAGATAGCTCCCAGAGCTGGATACATTCAGGACCCTGTGCTCTAGTCACTCCCTCAGGAGAGAAGGGTACTACTTTATGCTTTGTTTTTGCCGTGGAGGCCAGACAGCCCTTGAGAACATCTTTGCTTCATTCTCTTTTCTGGAGAGAAGGTGGAAAGAATACATTTTAATATAGAGATTATAAACTTTCAAATGAAAACCTCTTTGCAGGCCTCCTCCCAGCAGAGCAGCAAAACATACCCCATCCTCAAAGAGAAAGATCTAGCTTTGTTCTTTTTCTGACCTCACTTTGGGATTTTTTTTCTGCTCTTAAGAGCTGTGAAGCCTTGTTGCTACAGATCTATCACAGAGATGGCTTCCTTGCAGCAAGGTATGTAGAGAACCAAATTAAATGGATGGTGTGCATTTCCCCAGCAGCAACCATAAATTTAGTTCTTTGGGAGAAAAATGGCGAGTTAAAACACAACAGAGCATTATTATCTGTCTATTAATTAAATTGTTGAACATGATTCCTATATAATCACCACTATAGGTAGGTTTTTTCTATAAAGTTATACCAGTTGACACAAACAGCAGAAGTATAAGGTTTATTTTCATTCTCCGTTTTATTTTAGAGCCCATCACAAATTAAAGGTGCTTCTGTACATTTAAGATAAACTACATTATTATTTAGAATAATAATTTAAAAAACCCTTAAAATTATTAAACTACCTCTTTGTATTATGAAGTTAGGCTCTGAAAAACTCTCTTCCTTTGTCACTGAAATACTCATCGCCTCCCAGCTGCTCTGTCCTTAAAGATGAGCAATTGCCATTGCTGTTAACCCACTACCTCGCAGGAAAGTCTTGAAGCATGTGTATATGTGCATATTTATGTATGTATGTGTGTATACAAGTAAAGCATTTAATTCAGTGCATTCAATCTCTGATTGGGGCCACTAATTGCAAAGATGATATTGAATAGTAATAATAATAAGGATTCTAGGATATACAGAAGAAAAAGAAGAAAGGCTTTGAAAGTAACTCTGCAAGATTAACAAAATCACCTTTCCTCCATTCCTTAATGTAATCTTAATTTAATATTCTGATCAGGAATGAAGGAGTTGTGCAAAAAGCTTAGCTTCATCTATGCAGGGGTTTTGCATTATTACATTTTTCATTGATAGTAATATTTTCTAAACTGGGGACACTGGTTATATGTTCTGGTAACATATCACACAGAAGGGTTTCTGTTGCTTTAGCAGGTTTGTGATATCTGCTTTAGCAAATGAAAAAGTATCTTTAAAAAGCTTAGAATTTGGTTTTTATATCTTTGTATAGCTTAAAAAGGATGTTTGTCTAATTCTACATATCTGTATCTGATCTCTGCTCAGAGCCTTCCCATGATTTCTTGAAATTTTAATTAATAAATAAAATAAGCCTGAAATTACTCTGAGGTGTACTTGTTTGTAGACTGCTCGCTGACATACGCTATTAGAATACTGATTTCTTTTTATTGGGAAACAGCAGGAAGATTTTTATATTTCTTGTTGAAAAATAAAATGGTACATTTAGTCACTTAAATGCATGTAAAGCCTTTCTTCTTCCCCTTTGACAATAGCATTCTTACTTTTCCCTTCAGTTTTTTCCTAGTGCTGTTTATATGCCATATTACATTCTCTAATTTCCTTTTATCTTTTCTTTATTTTGCAATGTCGCAGTACATGTCTCTTTAAGACAAGTTAATTTAGTCAATTACTCCAGTTTGGTTTCAGATAAAATCTTTAATTTATCCAGGCCCCTCTTTATTCTTTCTAAGATCCTCTTTCCATTAATTTTATGAAACATTCTAATTCTCCATTTTAGGAAAAAGCTAATTTCACTCACTTGCTCAGACTTCCTCAGTCTTTTTCCTCTATTGCGTGTTTTACTTTAAAGCATGTGGGGTTTACTGACACTCTTACACATCAAAAGCAGCTTTGCTCTCTGGCACTACCTGAAGAACAATCATAGATCCATTTGCCTTCTCTGCATAACAGGGAAGATGATGGGTTTCCAAAAGAATGAGAAATTCTTCCTACCCATGTATAGAAGGACATGTACCACAGTCATTGCAGCCATGCTATTGTACACCTGAATGATATGGTATTGAGACTGTTGGTTGGGACTGGATGAGACACTGATGGGACGATGCTACTGTTGCCTGTGGGTCAGCATGTAGAGGCAGGAGTGTAGTGCAGTCATACTGGGGTTTCTTTGGTATTGGATGTGGAAGCTTCCCACTATCGTAAAGCCTCTCTCTCTCATTTTTACTTAGGATTTTGTTTTTCATTGGTATTTCACATCCTGGTCATTCCCTAGCCTCTGCCAGGAACTTGTTTTGCTTCCTCCAGAAAATTGCTTTCTGGTGCCTTGTTTTCTTCATTTATGAAATGAGAAAGATAAATCTATTGCAAGACAGCTTGACCAACTATAGTGCCAAAGGGCATGAAGCAATGAAAAGGCAGAGATTGGCCATTACTTAAGTAATTATATTGCTTCAGAAACAGCTTCCCTTGTTTAGCAACTTTCTGGCTCATCTACACTCCTCACCAGTTTCAGTTAAACAGTTTTTAGAGACAGATTACTGACAAGTCCCTGACTACAGTCCCCTTGTATTATCACAACAAATAAGAAGTGCAAAGTGCTACTATATTTGTGTACTTCCTGCTTTACCCAATACATTCAGTGATAACAGGATCAGGTAAATGAACTTGGTAAAACTCAATCAAAACAAATAAGAAACACCTCCTTGAAATGGTTTTTAGGTGGCTCGTCAAGCTGACAACAAATTTCAACTTGAGCATAAGAAAATGGAAGTGAGTTGATAGCTACAGTGCTCAAAATCTGAAAGATGTGGAGTACTTGGAAGAAATAATGATTGCTACCAAAAAGAACATCTGAGTTTATGGAACTAGGAATCAAATTTTGTCCTTAAGAATCATTAAATCATAGAATGGTAGGGTTGGAAGGGACCTTTAGAAATCACCTAGTCCAACTCATGTGCTAGAGCAGGTCCACCTAGATCAAGTCTCACAGGTACATGTCCAAGTGGATCTGGAAAATCTCCAGAGAAGGAGACCCCACACCCTCCTTGGGCATCTTGTTCCAGTGGTGCCTCACTTTCACAGTGAAAAAGTTTCTTCTTATGTTTAAATGGAACTTGTTGTGTTCTAGCCTTATCCCATTATCCCTTGTCCTGTTGTTAGATAAAACAGAAAAAAGAGATGTTCCAACCTCCTGACATTCACCATTCATAAACTTGTAAATATTAATGATTTGTTAATATCAAAAGCAGTGTTTAGTAAAATTAACCTGTTTTTTAACAATACACTTTCTATTTTTGCAGAAATTATTTTTTTTTTGTACATCAAAAAAATCCCACCAAAAGACTCCAAAATTAACAGGTTTCACTTTGAAATGCCAACATGCTACCCCATGGGAGATGCATTTTGAGTTGTCATCTTCTCTACATCTTTTATAAGTGGATTTCATGAACTAAAATAAAAAGTTTTCTGTTCTTTTTTTGGAAGTGGTTCGAGGATTGGACTTTCATATATTTTGTATTAGAAAAGACTATATAACTTTAACTCTGCAAAGTATTGGAAACTACAATCTAGATCCTCAGGTGCAGAGCGGTGGGATGTTTCATACTAAACTCAGTTGATTCAGTCATGTTGTGTTTAAAAAGTTGTGTATATAAAATCTATTTATGTGCAGCGTATTGGCTCAGACGAAACCTGTTTCTATAAAGGCATTTCAAAAAGCAACCTCCTTTTAGAACACCACCAATTTGAACAACATTTGCAGAGATAACCCCATAACAGTGGACTCACATTTGGAATATTTACATATTCAATTTTTTTCTATCATGAAATGCTCTATCAACTGTTACGTTCCAATAACCATGAACGTAAATGAGTGCAGACTTCAAATGGACAATCATTAACCTATGCTGTAACGATTATACAACATCCTTCAAATACTGAATGTTTTGAATGTGATCAAGTGATTCTCTCTTGTTATTTTGAATTTCATGCTAATTATTAAAATCTAATTACCCATTATGGGTAATTACTAATATTTATTGCACATTATTGTCATTGTTCATGGGCTTTTACAAAAAGAAATATACTTGACATAGAAAAAACATTAAATTAAATATTCAATTACATGTTTTTGCAGCCACCTATTTTTAAAACAAATGGGTATAAGTCTGTTTCTTTATTAGTTGTTATGTTTATAAATATTGACTTAACACCCATTATTCTTCTTGACTACACTTCTGTGACTTTCTATACCTTTATATTTTCCCTATAAGCATTTTCTCCCTTGTTAAGATTACAAATGTGAACACACAAAAAAAACCCTTCCTGTTGTTTGAAAAATAAACAAATAAAAAGTTTTTACCCATCACATGAACACTAAAATTTATTGTCAGGGTTTGTACTTGGAGTAAGATGGAAGTAAGAAAGGCAATCACTGGATGCTTATTTAAAAATTAAATAAATGGATAGGTAAATAAGTATTTCATGCATTACTTTCTGCAAAAATTGAGATGTGATAAAGCAAACTGACTTTCTGATAGCGTACACAGTTTAGCTTGTGTCAAGTGTACTTGACAAGGTGCTCAGTAAGATTTTCAAAAGTCTCTGTGCCTAGACTAAAAATAAAGCAGTTTCTTGTCACAGGGTTTGGCCTGAGGGTGATTGAAGACCTTTAATGGGACATTTATGGATCACAGAACAGAACCCATCAAAGTTAGAATGGCATCTGGAAGCTGCCCAGAGGTGGCTGCCAAGGACATACCTTGGGCCTGGTACATCTCAAACCCATCCTTTCTCTGGAGCCAACTTTACTCAAAGGTATAAATAATCTTTTCCAAATATACCCATTTTTTGGTAATGGCCTACATCTTTACTTTCAAAATCTATGTAGTCTTTGATTTCCTTTTCCTTTTGAGACACATCTAGAAGTGTTTTGGGGTTAAAGTTTTTGCCATGCATATACATGGAATGGAATGGAATGGAATGGAATGGAATGGAATGGAATGGAATGGAATGGGAAGAGANAAGAAGAGCTATGATGATAATCTAGTCCAACTGTCTGATCATTTTAGGGATGCTTTTGCACTTTATGAGAGTTTAAAGACACTATCATATCAACAATTCATAATATATTCATGGCTTATTGAGGAGGGGAAAATCCTTAGTCACCCCTCAGAGTCTTGGTTTCCAAAGCTCAGTCCCTCTTGAAGGTATTGCATCTTGTAAGTGGCAGACATTTTGAGCCTGAAAAAGACCTCAAAAGGAGCACGACACCTTATAGTATTGCTTGGAATGTTTAATGGCGATGAAAGCTCTTCCTCTCAATCTTTTTAACAAACCTTCCAGAGTGGTGCCATGGCAAGGAGATGCAAGAGACCTCCTAGAATGTGGAGGATATCTATTAGATTTTGCTTAGGAAGAGTCAGGTGTCAAAGTGGAGTTTTCTGTTTTCATGCACAAAAAGCAGTGTGCTATATGAAAAGGATTAACATAAATTCCCCCTCAAATTGCACTTTTAAGGTTTGATATTTTGGTTTGTTTGTTTTTTTTTTTTCCTAAGAACAGCATTTCCAAAGGAGGATCCTTGTAGCTCTGAGTCAGTGACAAATCCATACAAAAGGGATTTGGGTACTATCTTTCCTTTGTATGGGATGGACAACCCTGTTACATAATCCAAAATTCAAGACTGTAGATGCCACCCTGATGGTGAACAATCTGTAAGTTAATAGTTGCAATGCCTAAAATCATAGCTCCACGTTTTTTGAAGGATGAGTAACGGGGAAAAAATATCTGGAGTCCCACGTGATCTTTTAACCCAGTGGTAATATCCTCGATGTCTGTGTCTTGCTGAAGAAGTGCACAGAGTGTGCTTGGTGTGCAGAACTTGTCAAAGAAAACGTGAAACCTTCAAAAGAATTAAGCATGAAGAATGTACCCTTTGTAACTAGCGGCTGTATGTGACCTTTAAGCTTACAGAAGTTATGTATGTCACCACCATAAGAGCTCTAAACAGGACCCACAATCTGACAGGTGTTGAATGAATCAGTTGCAGAATAGAAAGGAGCTTTCTGGGAGTCCATTCTTCTTGGTGAGATTTGCTGTGGCAGGATGCCTTGCTGTGATAGTTTGCAGGAATGAGAGAGATGAGGTGCCCAGGCAATGGAGACTGTAGGGGAACACCCTTTTTTCTGCTCCATCACTCTCACAGAAGCTGAGGAAATCCTGCTCTTTCTCAGTCTCTGCTCTTCACCCAAAACCAAACTGGCATCTCACTCTGTCTCTGCTGTGTGTATACTTCTACACAGCTTAATCAGAAAAAAATTGGGCTATACTCATAGATTCCGGGGCAGAAAGATCAGAGTCTAGCAAGTGAAACACAAAGATGTTAATTTATAGGGTGAACCAGAACCATGTTGTAGAAGGTGAACAGACCAATGAAGAGCTTGGTATTTGAGGACTGGATTGAGATAACAGGGTAATACAGCAGGTTTAAGCTGAGACAAATCTTTACAAGTGGTATCATGGTCCAGGGCATTGTTTTACACTGTAATGGGTAAAGCGCGGCATTACAGATCCCTCCCAAGCCAGCCAGTAAGGTAGCATATAGGGTTTAGAATACTTTTGGCCATCAGATTCCTTGAAAAATTGTCTGTGAGATATTTTATTCAAAAACATGTATTAAAGTATAACATTTGGATACTTTTGGCTTTCAGCAGTTTACTGAGGCAGTCTCCAGTGACATAGTTCTGTGCCATCACTGTGCTCTGTTGGGATGTGTGTTCCCCAACAGGACTGAGCTCAGGGCATGCCTGCACTTAGCACAAATCCAAATTCAAAACTCAGACTTGGCTGAAGACTCAACCACCATGCACTTGCTGAAAATATTCCCAGCGGGAAAACTCATATTTTGACTATTTATAAAAAATGAGCATAAAGTAGATATGTGTATGCCATTTAAATGGATTTTACAGATTATTTTGAGTAATAGATACAAAATCATGTTTTTCATCACACATTCAACTCCATGGGTCTAATGTGACTTTAGATCTCAGTGGAACTAGTCATATGTAAGATCTTCACCACTTTAAAGAATATGACCCATATTTGGAACAATATATGATGCTATACTTCTTAATACCAAAACAGGACTGCATCATCTGTGGTTTTATTTGAACTTCATATAGCCAGATACTGTATTTGGGTTTGAAAACCTTGGTTTTCTGCACCTAGCTGGTTTGCCTCTGCTCCCCTAGAAGAAAATAAAAACACTGATTTAAAGCAAAGTACAGTCAGCATGCAAGAAGACAGGAGCAGCATCTGGTTTATACACACGTACATGCATACTGATATCATTCTCACAGGTTCATGTAAAAGTAATCTCAGGATTTATTTCCAAATAGTCCAAATCCCCCTTTCACTTTATGATAGGCTCCACTACGCCTGTTCAGATTTCCAGGTGTCATTTAGGAATGTGAAGTGCTCCTGAAACGAGAGGCAGAACAGCTAAACCTGCTTCTGAAATAAATGATCCCAGCACCTCTGCACAACAGAGCTGGCCAGTGGATTTGACCTGGAAGCATATTGACCTGTTTCATGAGGGCAGAGGGTTGATATTTTATTGTGGTTTGTTGTTTTGTTTAAATATTATTCTGATTGAAATCTGAGTAAAATGCATTAAAAATAATGAATGTGTATCATAAAAAAAAATACTGCAGATGTGTAATCTTTGACCTGGTTTCCCTGCACATGTGCAAGAGACATTTCCATGGGCACAGCAGGATTTTTACAGCTCACATTTCTGCTCCACAGTGCTCTCAGAGGGGCAAACTGCATAGAAAAACATTAGATGCTCAATTAGATAATAGCATTAGCATTTAAGATAAACTTTCTTTTCTTCACAAAGATAAACCCTCATTATTTAAAATGTGTTTCATCCTCTAGTTCCTCCATAGGAGATACTTCTGCGAGCTACCTGCCAATAGCAATTAAAGCTTAGTTTGCAAGGAAAGCGGGTTTAATTGCCAAAGCACTATTTATAGGAAGTCTCCCATGAGGATTACTGAGCTGTGAGAATGCAGATTAAGCAAAATGAGGGCAGCTGGGAATGTGATGCACTTTGGCTAAACAGCTCTGTCAGGCTCAATAGGTGTGGGTGTCATAGCACTGCTGATGACAGCCTCACGCTGCTTCCCCAGCCAGAGCTGGCTGTTTCAGACACTATGCAGCATGACAGCATGTCCTCAGAAATTTCATAGTAAAGCATCTTCTCTCTCCAGGTATTTATCACCTTCCTTCACCATACAGTAACCACTATAGCTAAGAATCTCATCCTTGGGGTTTTATTTTCTTTGTGAGTTGGTGTTGTTTTCATACCACAAAGGTGTAGAGAGGAGATCCACTTCTGCCCCAAAAGGGTCTGAAAGGCTTCAGGTGAGGGAATTAGTCCTGCATTTCACTGCATACCTTGCAGCAGCATGTGAGTCAGTTTGTCTCCTGCCTTAGCATTGTCCAGAAAACAAATAATACATAACAGGTAATGAGCCAATTAAAGCAAAATGTAACTCACCTCTTCAGTTCTCTGTCACTGCCTACCTTCCCCATGATCTACAGCCACCTAGTGCAAAGTAAAAACTGGATTCTATAAAAAAAGGGATCATAGAATCATAGAAGTTTGGGGTAGAAGGAACCATTAAAGATCATCTAGTCCAAACCCCCTTCAATGAGCAGGATCATCTTCAATTAGACCAGGATGCTCAGAGCCCCATCCAAACTGACCTTGAGTGTTTCCATAGATGGAGCATCTACCTCTTCTCTGGGCATCTACCACCTCTGGGCAACCTGTGCCAGTGTTTCACCACCCTCATTCTAAAACATTTCTTCCTTATAGCTTGTCTAAGTCTACTATGTTTCAGTTTATAACTGTTACCCCTTGTCCTATTGCAACAGTTGTGCCTAATGGCTTCTCTGCCTTTACCCTGAAGTGTCTTCAGCCACCCCTTTGTGCCTTCACAGTTCACCCGCTCTATTTGCTTTCTTAAACACTTACCCTTATTCGAGCAGAAACCTGCTTGGTAAACAGGAAATTTTATGCTTTGCTGTTAATTCTTCACAGTTTTTTTTCATCATCACCATCACCAAATTGAGTGAGCACATAAAGGCTGGGACATTCTGTCAAAACAGACACTGAAAGCATCTTGGCCTAACATTGACTAAATCAAATGTTTCAGTGAACTTTAAAATTATTTAAAATTGTTTAAATATATTTTTAAACAACCTTAGATTAAAAAAATCACCATAATTACAAAATGTTAAAAAAATCAAGATGTTTTCATCTTTGATTAATGAATATTTTAGCTTATCTGACAGAAATTCACATGAAAATAGATGCTGTCAAATGTAAATTTTTACCAAAAGGGGTTTCAGATGAAAAATTACACCCTTCTCTGATTAAATCCCTCATTAAGATTCAGGTCTTTTCCATCAGTAAATCAGTAATCTGGTAAAAAAAAAAAAAAGGGTAATATGATCATATTCCTTGATGGATTGTCTATGTCCATTTTTCCCTATCTTTTTTCTACTCTAAACTGCTTGCAACAAGGATTGTGTTCACAACAAACTCCATCACTTGCCCAGTTCCCAGAGTCCTGTCATTGCCTGTTAACTGTTATGCTCCCTGGACTGCAAATTCCATACTTTCTACAATGAAAAAAAAAATAATGACATTTCAACTCTTTTGAAGATTTTCTATTGACCAAATATATGTTTGGATCTAGGCTAAGTTTTCATGATTTCTCTATTTACATTCATTTTTTTGAAGGAAAATTGATCTCTTATAATGCCTTGGTTGTTGGAGTCAAAGCTTTAGGAAAAATAAAACACACAGGGGAGAAATTAAACTGAAACAAAAGTTGTCTACATGAATGTGCCTATAGGATGACAAGCTGTCTAAGTTTCTGCTGTACTCCATGAAGATGATATTCTGTTGAAAGTTAGCAAGGCCAACAGCAGAACCTAGCAATGTTATAATACTTAATGTTTAGACTCATAATTTCCACACTGTCTTTTTACTTAAACAGATATAACATCTTATATGGTAGCATAGCATTACACCATTCATTTGTATCTACAAGAAACAGTTCCTCTTCCAAAATAGACTCATACATGCTACGTGGTATGGGACAAGAAATGTTGTGGTGTTGCCTCAATGAAAATCAGCCTAATCTGGAGATCTCTCTCTCTCCTAATGGTGCAGGAGCAAAACCCTAATGAATGTAAGTTACTGGAACACTTTGGTGATGAATCAAGACATGTATTCCATGACCTAGTTAGAGATCCATATCAATAGCTCTCAGAAGCTGAATTCTTAGAAGAGTGACCCATTTTTCTGCCATTTTTCTCTGGGGTAATCTGGAGAATGGAGTGTTTATACAATCATGATGCAAGAACTGACTCTCTGTGATTGAGAAGAGAGTAGTGGATCTTGCATTACTCAGCCTTTCAACAGGCAAAAGTATGTCACTTACTATTTTTCACATTCATTCTCCTTATTTTTCTCTATTTCCTGCCTCTTTTACGACTTTTCATAAGACCTTTAAGGTTTTTCATAGGAATCAATGTTCCCACTTGACTTAACCAGGGCTCATAAACAGATGAGCCCACAGTGAATCCAGGAGTCTGCTAACTTTGAAGCTTGAGGATTTCCAGATCTGATCAGGGCTTGGCTCCTCCTCATCTGAAACAGTTCTGTATTTTCCCATCCTTCTGACTGGATCTTTGTTCTTAGCTGGCAGAAGGACAACCTGATGATGCACAGCTGAACCACACTCTCTCAACAAAAGGCCAACAAAAAAACAGGGTCTGTCTTTACAGCTGACTCATAAGCACCATGAACAAACTAACAAAAACGTTTTGAGAGGGACCATCTCGCTCAGAACTCTACAAACTGTGGTCTCTGTTGAGTACATTCTTGCCAAAGATTATCACTTCTAATTAATCTAAGACAGAAGGAGAACTATTTTTTAAACAAGCTTCAGAAATGATTATTTTTAAGGCTGGTAAATCTATGCAAGCCAGTTATTGGTGCCATGTTCAGAAGCTCAGACAGAGCTAAATTATGCTTTAGATTAATGTATTGAGTAGTTCAGAGGTTAGACAAACAGCTGTTTCTCAAGCAGGCACACTACAAAGCTTAACTGTTCATTGGAAGGGCAAATACAGCCTAGCTAAAGTCCCAGTGGGCTAACTTTTATTTGTTTCTGATTGGGAGATATCCAAAGCTGACTCCATGCTACTGATGACCTCCCTGAGCAGGGGCAGAAAGTTGAACCTCTGGAGCCAGTGTGATTTTACCAGTCTCTGGGAAAAAAACACAACAAATCTTCAGTGACTCTGAGATAAGCTGCAAAATGTTGCACTTTCAGAAATGAGCTTTAAAAATTCTGGAAAAAAAACCAGTATATGTAAATACAGAGAGACTAGAGGGAAAACCCACACAAAATCCCCAAATCAAACATTGCCTGTGACATTTTGCAAAGCTGTTAGTTAACTAAGAGCAACCACTTCTTCAAAAGTGGTTAAAGGTGACATGAATGCTGAATGAAGTATATTCTACATGCCAGATTACTCAATGGGAAAAGTACAACACAGATTCTATATTTACCTGATATCATCGCAAGTATTTAAGTAACACAATGAGATCCTCATTCCGAACAGTAGCTACCCGCTTTGTAACAACTTTGTGTAAATGCTAAATGCTTATTTTTTGTAAAAGATCTGGCTGCAAAAAACAAAACCAAAAAATCTTGACTGGAACATTATATAGAAAAAAAAAAGAGAACTAATAGATTCAATGGCAAAAGTTGTATTAGTTTCAATGAGTGATTTGATCCTAACCTGACATAGATCTGCTCCTCAAACTTCCTGGGAAACATTCAGATGACATGTCTTAGACATCTTCCTTCTGCTTAATATTTAGAGGCTTGTGTATCTAGTGCTGTAGAAGTGCCTCCATTCACTATTTTGTCAGAAAAAAAGTTGGCTAAGCTGGGTAGATAAAACTACCTCAACAATAATTCTGGAGATTTCTGGAGCTTCATAGATACACACTTGGAAGACTTCAGTGCAGTAATGTATTTCCTGTGACCTGTAGTGATTTCTCTGGCCATTTTCCTTCCACTATCCTGTCTGATCTAAACAGGATGAGAACTGACTAGAACACATCCCTGGATACTTTAATTTATTAAGACTCACAAGTAATCTCTACTGATCACTAAGAAAAATCATTGGTTCAGAGAATCAGAGCATATTGCAGCCTATATTCTAAAGATAAGAAGAAGAAACCTCAAATATAGCACATTTAAAACAATTTATATGCTTAAATTGAGTTTAATGACAGAGGACCTTGCAAAATACATTTCATTTTTATATTCTCAAGACAACCCAAGAATGTTTATTGGCCTTCTAAAGATGTTACTCATACCTCTACTTTCTCATCACTCACAGTTCATTGCCCTTTCAATGCCATACTGCACTTCACCATGCACTTAGAGGATGGGAGCTAAGCAACATTTGCCAACGAAACAGCCTACAGGACTTTGCTTGACGTGAGAGAATAGACTATATGGAGGACAGGCTGTAATGGCTCTATCTAAACTGATGTTATCAACATGGGACTTGATACAAACTCCCTGTGGACATACACCATCTGCTTTTTAGATCTTACTCCAGCAGAAGACACTTGCAAGTCAGTTGTGCAAGCTCAGTCTTGCACAAAAGCAAGAAAGGTTAAAGAACCCAATGTGTTCTAAATGCGGATTTTCTCTTGTCAGAGTAATAGAACATCAAGGAACACCATGCAGCAGATGAATGTGTGTCTGCAGTCTCCTTTCCATCTGGAGGTCACCGAGAGGTCTGATGGGGGGTTCAGTATGACCATATGACTCTGCTGGGGTGGCTTAGAAAGCTATCTTACAGCTTAGAAGCAAGTAACACAGAGACAATTCATACTGTGAAATCCAGGGGGAATAACTGGTTATTAATTTACTTCTTGTGAGCAGTATGGAAGAAGTGAGTCATTACAAAGGATAAACTCAAATTGCAACCGGCTTTACTTTTATATTGATAACATCTATTGCTAAATTATAACAATAACAGTGACGTTATCTTGAGAAAAGTGCTTCTAAGTGCCACTTCCCATCTTATTTGTGCACTGTACCAAGAGGAACACTAGTCGTCTAGCTAAAGCACAGAAGAGATGTGGGTTTGATTCCTGGTCATGCTACGTGTTTCCTGTCTTGCCTTGGGCAAGTCCCTAAATCTGCCTGTATCTCATTTCCAACTCTGTGAAATGGGGATCATAGTACTGTGTGCCTTTCATCCACCTCTGTTTAGAAAGTAAAACCTTTGTGTCACAGACTGCTTTTAACATATGCACAGCAGTGTATGTACATGCACAGAAAGAGAGGAGAGGGCTTAAAATAAGACTCTTGTTTTTGTTGAGTCCCATAAGTATTGAACTAATAGAAACATTGATAAATGATTAAATGTATTTAGAATGTACAATAAAAGCAGAGTGTGCGTCTTCTGAACAAATATTAATGTTTCCACCTGAGCTTATTTTCTAGAATCATAGCCAAGAGGAAGGATTAATTCCTTCTTCCCCAAGAGTACTTTGGTCTGCATCAAAAATCATGTTGCCAGTTGGTCAAGGAAGGGGATTCTACTCTCATCTCTGCTTATTTGTGACCTCACCTGAAGTACAGCATCCAGCTCTGGGGTCTTCAGCATAGGACAGACGTGGAGATGTTGGAGAGGGTCCAAAGGATGGCCAGAGAAATGGTCGGGAGGCTAGAACACTTCTCCTATGAAGACAGGCTGAAAGAGTTGGGATTGTTCAGCCTGGAGAAGAGAAGGTTTTTAAGAGACTTTATTGTAACCTTTCAATACTTAAAGTAGGTTATAAGAAAGAGACTTTTCACCAAGCCATGTTGTAACAGGACAAGAGATAGTCTTTTTGAACTGAAAGAAGACAGATTTAGATTGGACATAAGGAAAACATTTTTTTACAATGAAAGTAGTGAAGCACTGGGAGAGGTTGTCCAGAGAGGTTGTGAAATCATTAGAAATATTCAAGGTCAGGCTGGATGGGGCTTTGAGTAACCTGGTTTAGTGGAAAGGATCTCTGCTCATGGCAGGAGGGTTCAACAATCTTTAAGATCCCTTCAAACCCAAAATATTCTGTGGTTCCAATTCTATGATTTTAAAAGTAGATATCATGAACGGTTGAACATAAAATCTTTTATTTCTTACAGTACCTATAAAGATATCTTTTACATCAAAAGTGTAGTGTAATATCCGCTCCCGTTAGCATTGTTCATTTTTGCATATGGTTAACATCACTTGAGACCATTACAGAGTACATTTCAGGTCCAGGGGGTAATGGTTGTTTGGTGCAAGTCAGCAAAGAGAATTGTAACACAAGAAGGTTGGAAGCTCTGTCTAAAGATAATATTTTCATTTGACAAAGCTTTGTTGCGATTAGTAACATGAAATGGGCAGGAAGAGACCCTACTTCCAGCCCTGTGTCTCTGACAAAGTCTGTGCTGCCATGTAGTTTAGAGGAGAGTGGGAGAACTTGAGAACAGGCATATTCCTATTATCTATACCCTAATACATATTTTATCATAAAAGCTGTGAAAAGGGTTAAATCCCCAAATACAGACTTTTTAAATCTTTACTCTGAAAACATTGCCAGTTTTTGGGTAACCTGAGATGTTGCCTTGAACCCTTGGATCTGATCGTTTATGGAGTTCTTAAAAGTTGAGGCCTCTGTTGCAGTTGACTTTATTTGCTTATCAACGTTAGCTAAAATTGCAGTCGGTTCCAGAGGTGGCTGTTAAAATTACTCTGAACAAACTTCACTAGTGCTACTGATGGCAGCTGTCCCAGGGACAGGCTTCCTTTACTCTATGTCCTTTCTTAAGGTGATGGGTTGTTCCTCTTCTTCTATTTTCACCAGCTCAAGCACGAAGGCTCCTCTATCAAGTAGATAACATTTACCCATCCTCACAGATAGCAATCCTTGTTTTTTGATTTATCCATTGGCCAGGCTCAATGGCCATGATCCTGAAACCGTTTGCCATGAGGCTGCTAGAGTCAATATTTCACTGTGTGGATATAAGATTTGTATATCAATGTTCCCCTCTTTGACCTGGTTGACATGAAGAAGTGTGAAATTCAGCACAGAGGCAGTTTCTACAGCTTGTTGCATATGTCATGCTTGCCAAAGAGATGATCCTATATCCATTGAATTCATCAGCATGCTTTTTACTGACCTCACCGCCTGCACATTGAGACCTAAGTGGATTATCATCTTTTGCCAGGAAGTGATTTTGTTTCAGCCTGTACACACAAGCAGTTCAATTTTATTTTAGTACTTTTTTTCTTTTTTTGCTTCCTATAATGGAACCTTTATCTTGGAGCTGCATGAACTGCTGAAAGCTGTCACCACCTGCTGGAGTTCCTGCAGGTTAAAATGTCAGCACTCATACGGATTTTTATACTGTTGGGAAGAAAAAAGAGAAGAAGAAAAAAGAAAAGTAAAAAAAAAAAAAGTGATTATTCTTCATGTTATTGCATCAGTCATTTCAAATTTACTATTTCTTACTCTCCAATTTCATAGTATTCAGCCCAGTGAAACAAATATAGAAAATAATAGACAAAAACATGGAGTTCTGGCTCATTATTTAGCAAGTATGATGCTGCTCTATTGTTTTTCACCAAAATTGGGCCAAACTATTTTTCAGTAGGAAAATATCCTTCCTCATTTTTTAATTTTTAATCAACCTACAAGCTATATACACCTGAAATGACAGAAATCATAACTCTCTTGTTCACTCTGGGTCATAAAATCTTATCTTAATAAATAGCCAGTAGTCTATGAACATAACTGTCTCCCTGGAGCAAACAAGTGGACTATCTTGCTCAAGAATCCTTTCCCAATAGTGTCAAGTTAAGATGCTTTTTGAGATGAGCGTAAGATCCTGGCTACTTTCTGCAATCTATAATTTCAATTAACATCTCTCAAGCTACTCTACTATGTGCCTTTAGAGTGAATTAGTGTCTTGAGACACGCCATTAAGTGGTTTGGTCAAGATCAAGCAGGAATTCCCAAGAATATACTCAAATAGTAGAAACAGATTCTATACCAGGCAGGTGCATTTTTCTATATGGTTTCCTTCAAGATAATGTTTTACTCAACAAAAGGAACTGTTGCTCACTTGACATCAGAATTTCACCGTACTATGGTATGTTGTGTTAACAACTCATTTACTTTAGTAATCCAGGTCTTCCAGCTGCAATGACAGCAGAATCATGGACTGGCCTGATAATTTCTATAGAAAGAGCATACCGGGCCTATAATAATGCAATCTTAAATTACTCTTCCCTGGGCCTCACATTTCTTAGATTATCTGTGCAATCAGACAGGACATCCAATCCAGATGATAATTGTGGACTGCAGAGCATTACAGATCTTCAGCAGATCTTCAGACTTGCCTCTTCTTGCTCTCTGTGACCATGAGTTTGCGCATGGATTAGAAAGAAGTGGACAGGGATGCAATTTGGCACATCTTTCCCTCACTGTGAAATTATGCAAAGGGTGGTGAAGCAATGTCTGACTGATTAAAAGTGGCACAAGTTATTTTCCCATGGGAGCAAGTAGAGAGTAACAGAAGGAATTTTATAAAAACAATCAGTAAACATTTTTATGGATGGTGTTTCAGTTGCATCAGTTTTCCTTTCCNCCCTTTCCCCTTTCCCTTTCCCTTTCCCTTTCCCTTTCCCTTTCCCTTTTCCTTTTCCTTTTCCTTTTCCTTTCCTTTTTTCATTTGTTGTCACAACCTGGTCAATGTCAAAGCTGAAAAAAAGGTCACTTAACCAACACACAACTAGTAAAAAAAAATTAAAATATCATGTTTCTGCAGGTTCATGAAAAAAAAAACAAAGCATCATTCATCCCCAGCTCAATGGCTTTGGAGCAAATAAACAAGCAAATAAAATTAATGCATTTCTGGTTTGTTGTTGGGGGGAAAAGTTCATTACTGGGATCACACTGGGGGAAAAAATTACAACTTGCCTATGAAAATGATTAATTCAAGCCTGAGGCAAATGCATGACAATTCTTCATTTACCTGAGAAAGAGAAATAGATCTGAGAGATACTGCACCAGAGGAAAATCCCAATTTCTATGTATTTCCATAACTCCTTTACCATAAAACAAATACATTTAATTAAAATATTAGCCTGAACCTGACTGTTTTTATAGGCAGTCTCCTGTCACTGATCAAAACCACTTTCTCCTCTTTGAAAGTTTTGTCTTATAAAAAATTAACCAGTGCAGGGTTTTTTCCCTCTGTTTTGCCTGAAGCAAAACGGTGCGTTTACTTGCCAAAGGCAACCATTTTTAATTTGCTTTCTTATGGAGAGGAGTCACCAGTGTTCAAAGCAAACAACATGAGCTCTTTTTCTCTTGAAATGTTTTTTTCTGAGCACCACCACAAACCCACTTGACATCTGGAACACTTCACCTGTTCCGCTGACTAGATGATCATCATCAGACATAAAAAAAGTAAATTGAAAGAAAGGTGGATGTGAATGTGCATATAGTGGTATGTGTGAGCAAAAGAAAATTGAGGGAAAGCATAGTAAATAACAACCCATTAGAATACTCAAATTTTTTTATAGCATTTGTCAGTAAAACAAAGAATTGTGAATGACGGTGCTAAAATATTTCCATCCCTGTATTTTTCAGTTAACTTGTTTAATTTAGAACTTGGGGAACACACTAAAAGAGATATAAATACCTGGAAAACAACACAGAGTATTAAAATCTTATGTTACTTTGGTTTTCTTGCTTGATTTTGATGATTACATTGCTAAATTCACCTTACAGTATACACCAAGACAAGGAGTTATAATGTGCAAACTGTGAGTAGGTAAGCTATTGATCCTACATCCTCCCTGTTGTCAATGCAGACATAACGTTCAAAAGATGGTTCAGCATCTAAATTAGAAGCCTAATTTAGCACTGTGTATGGAGTCTACAAGCATTTGCACAGCAGGCAGTGGTCCTGCATGAGGTCCACGTACTGAGCAAGATGGCTCCAAACCAGTAAATATATATACAGGGACGTTCAGTCTCCTAGAAATGAGATACTGAGATATTTACAAATTTAAAGCCTACTGGGCTTCCTCAGACAATTCCCCTTAATATTTTTCAAGCTACCTTGGGGAGATATATGAAGAGCAATGGTTTGATCAGTCTATGGGAAACCTTTGAGGTTTACACCCTTACAAAGCTGTGTCACTGCTCTAGCACACCTGGTGAAAACTAGGAGTTCCATGAATACTTCTGGTTGATGTTTAATTAGGGCAGCATTGAGCTGCTACTAGCGATAGGGACATTTTGAAGAATTGCCATGCCAGGGACTCCAAGGATTAGGAAGTGTGTGAGAGTGCATTTGTAACAATCAGGGTAGCAAGTGGAGAGATACCTTAGTAAATCATCATGAATTACCTTTCTCAATCAATCAACTAATTTGGGGTGGTCAGGTTCAACTACTTATTATTTTCCATTTCTCCTACTCTTTTCCAATTCCCGTAAAGAATTTGAGATGTGATGAATAGCTAAACACACTGCACTGGTAGCAGGAGCACAGGGACGTGTATTTTTTTTCTGTCTTTTAGTAAAAGGTATCGTGGATAGTTGTGATCAATCAAATACTGGAATCTTTGGGGATTTTTTTCAGGTCCTACTGAATGACCAGGTTCCCTGCGCTGAAACCTACCAACACATCTAACACGTCTGGAGAGAATACAAGCCCTTGGTTCTGATGAATTGCTCAATATTAAAACTTGCCAGAGTTAAAAGTAAGAAAATAATTAATCCAATCAACAGATACAGCTGCAGCAAAATACCTTTTTAGGATTGAAAACACAACAGGATCAGAGCAAAAGTAGGAAATAAGGATCATAAGAAATCTGGGAAGCAAATAGTCAGCATAGACTGTCTGAGTAACTCACAGCACAGTGGTGATTCGAGCTGACAAAATGTTATTGGAGGGATCACTCACTTCAACACTGTTTGCTTTGAGAAGTCAGGGAGAGATTTATTATGGCTGAAATCCTTTACAGCTGTCAGATATAAGTGCTAGTTAAAAGGAGAGAATATAGTAGCTTGAATTAACAATGGGAGCTCAGGTCTGAATACATGTGAAAGCACAAGGTTTTATCTGACTGAGGGTATCATCAAAATCTTGCTTGGAAATGCATTACTTTTAGATCACCTTACATACTGGCAAGGTGTGTTTATTTTTCATGTATTGTGCCTTTATTAGAATACGTATTAGTGATAAAGAAGTAATGTAACCATCAGCCTAAAAGCTCCTAATGAGATCCCCAAGCTCTGTCTTTCTCACAGCATCACTGTTAGATGTAGTTTTCTTCACTACTGACATTAATAAGACTGAAGGATATGGGTAAACACACATTGCTAAAACACTGTTCATTAAAATGTAGCTACTTCTGTTTGACACTGACGATGCATTTTTTTGGTCCAGGGCAGAGGAGTAAATATTTTGGGGTAAATATAGCAAATACAAAAGCTCAGAGCTTGCCTTTATATAAACGCACCAGTAAAAATAAATTGCTCTTTATTTGCTTTGGAAAAATACATAAGTCCACATGTAAGTAAACACTGGAATCTGAATCTATGTTTTAAAGGGAAGTGGATGACTGATGAGGGGGAATCTCAGTCTATATTTTAATGGTATTTGGTCTATAAATATGCTTAAAGATCTGTTCACTGGCTCTTCTAAGAATAAACAGGTTTCTCAGGAATCTGATCTCTTGTGTTGCTCACTCTCCCTTACGCAGATGAATTAATCCAACAGTTTTGTTGATCAGACTACCTGAATGTAATGTCTCTACAGATAAATGTGGGTAGCAGGCACATTATATGCACACATATAAATATTTTTTCATAATGACAGGGTGGGATACAGAAGGATTCCAGAGGAAGGCTCAGAGAATCTAACTTAGGGATAAAGTTGTAATTATACCAATGTATCATTATTTAGGTTGAAAATGACTGCTGGAGAGGTTTGGGCCAGTCCTTCCCTCAAAGAAATGCCAAATCAGAAGATGTTAGTTTTTTGCATCCAAAAATAACAAAAAAGATGCATCCAGATGGTACAACTGTTGGAGAAAGGTTTATTTTGAGGATTTTGAAACAATCTTTCTTTATCTGAGATACTGCATCCATTTCTGCCACAACTTATATGACTGAGTACCTGGCCGTTGTCTTGACTTGTTTCTGGTTTTGCAGAACCAAGTGAAAACTATCCTTTGTTTTGAAAGCTGACAGCTAATTCACAGAAACACAGATTGGCTGAGGTTGGCATGGGCCTCTAGAGATCATCTTGTCCAAAACCCCATGCTCAAGAAGGGCCACTCAGAATAGGCTGCCCAGGACCACATCCAGATGGCTTTCAAATATCTCCAAGGGTGAAGATTAGTCAAAGAATTGAACAAATAAGTCAAAAAGCAGGAGAGAGGGAAGGCAACTGCCACCATAAAGTGACATGCCCTACTATCACCAAGCAGGTCAAACACATTTAGAAAATCATCCAAAGACTAATCAAAAATCAAGGTATTTCTAGACAAAGTATATTACCATCCTCTTTAAAAAAAGAAAAAGCTTCATTGTTCCAGATTATCCAGCATTAGAAGTTCCCTTTAATAAAGCCTATTTTTTCACATCATAGTTATTAACACTTCCAGGAAATAAGAGGGCCCTGAAGTCTGCAGCAAAGCGATGCTTTAAAGCTCATGAAATGTCTGTATGTTCTTTATTATTAGAAGTGACACCATTGTGTCATCCAAATGGAGGACTGCCAGAACATGCTGCCAGTCACATTCAGAGCAGCATTGAAAACTCTAACAAAACGCTCTCCTCTCGCAAGTGCTCTCCCAGTTCAGCTCACAAAAATAATTTAGCGAGAACAAGGGTTGTCTGAATTATTAGTGAGCTGTTGAGCAGAAAAAGATAGCTTATAGTTTCAGCTGGCATCGCAAGCTTTTGAGGTCATGCGGCAAGTTGCTCTCCTCACACAGACATGTTTAATGTGCTGGATTTGTTTTATGGCAAAAGTCCATTTTTAATAATATAGACATTATTACAGATTTTATACAAGAGAAGGTGTGTGTGGTCTAATGAGTTGAAAGCTTTGGCACAGATTGACTATGTGACCAGGCAATGTGTCTATGCCCAAAGATTGCCAGCTTTTGGAAGAGGAGAGTATAGCATCTCATTCTGCATATATATAGTGCCTATCACAATGGGAGTTCTATCCCATGACAGCTAGTAATATAAAACATTCTACTTCTTACTCTGGGAGTTTAATCAACGGAGGTACCAGACAGTCACATATTTGTTTTCTGTTAACATGTGATATATATGATTATCATACTTGTTTGCATAATGGCTGGTTATGTTTCCCCAGATTTTTACCTTAAAAACCAATACCATGGCCATTATTTGAAATGCTTTTCATGACCAATCAAAAGGTGCAGTTATACAGCAAAATCATTGCTTGTTCAAGGCTGTTACACAAGAAAATAGGGTGTTATTTTAACTTGCTATTTGGCTCCAAACACATTGGTTAGAATTAATTTGAGTTGTGGTAGATGATCGTAGATTCGGTTCAGTTGATAGCCTGGTAGTTGCAAAAGTAATGGAAACAATAATAAAGCCAGGCTATGAAGGTTGGGTGTCCTTCCCACCTGCTAAAGACTAGGAGGTTAATCATGCAAAATCTTAAAGTACTTTATTATTTCTCTTTTTAACTGAGGAGAGGCTAGGAAATCCAGTGGAAATTCAGAGCCAACTAGTCAGGGAATACCATAAACAAGTAAGAAGAGATGGTCCCTGAGCTGGCAAACTTACCATCTGTATACCAGACAGGACACAACAGTGGATATTAAATGGACAAGTGGGGGCTGGCCTGAGAGTGTGAGGAATGAGGCAACAATAAAACCAAGTTAATTTAGTGGGATAGAAGCGGTCTGGACTTGTTACTTGTCTCTCCTGAGTACTGCCTATGTGCCTGGGAACAGCTCATGAGTTCTCTTGCAGATTAAGGAGTTACAGGCTTAAGGTGAGTAGAGCTGCAGCTTCACCAGTCTTGTGCACAGAGACAAGCAGAGATGCTCTATATACACTCAAGATTCACAGGACAATAATTTCAAACTTGGGTAGACAGAATAAAGTAGTTTACTAAAGTATTTGCTGTCCATATGTGCCAAGTAACCACCTCAAATAATCCTAATGCATGACTAGTGTAAACCTGGGTGTGACTCAAATTGCATGATTTTAGCCCTATATTTAACCAAACAGAGAGACTAATTCTCTTACCCAGTGAAATGGATATTTAAGTTGCTCGGTATTTAAGACTTTACAGCAGTGGTAAAAATACTGGTACTCTGGAGTCGGGTAGTTGCATTGATATGGTAAATTTATTCCACTTTATTATGTATGCAAATATTTAATATTTGTGTCCAGTGCACACTCACAAAATTTTTTGAAAAAGAATAAAGTGCTCCTTCAAACTGATCAGATGCTTGGCAATGAAAGGACTGGTCCAGTCTTTTTGGCCTTATGCATGCCTAAAGGTGAAAAACAGTAGAATGAAGATTTGGAGAGAAGTATCCCCAAAGCCTGAAGTGTTTGGCCCATAGATTTATTTAATGTAGTGGCATGAATTGTCAGTTTCTCCTTCAAGCAAAATCTAGGGCAATGGTTTGGGGGCTTCAGTAGAACTTCCTAGAAGGTTTCAGTCCAAATTCCTTGTTTTTCTTTACAAAGAGAAATTATTTCCATTTACCTTCATGTCTGTAGAGAGGCAGGCATCAATGATTTTTTTAAACTAATATCCCACCAAAAAAAAAGAAAGGTGTGAGCCTCAAATGCATCCCAAAAACTGGCTTTGAGAGCCATTCCAGTTCACGTTGCTTTTGGTAACAGTCCTGACGTTGCTTAATCCTCCTTCAATTTATTATTCATTCTATTCATTTTCATTCAGTTCTTTCTGCAATTTCTGATAAGATGGCAATAGAACTATTTTATTTAATGAAAATAATCACATACATGCCCACACACACACGTACAATCAATCACATTTTAACTATATTAAACAGTGGTGCCGTAAATACTGTGGGAAGTAAGTGGGTTTAGAAAGCATGACCTTAAAACAACTGTTAAACAATTTGTTGCTGACAACGTTTCTTTATAAGGAACAAGTCTGGATTTATTGTAGTTACATAGTCCATTGGGAAACATTCACTATTTTCAATGTCACATACAGGAAACCCACTACATATCTTATTAAGACAAAATGTGTCCTTTCAGATTGTAGATTTTAAATGAAACATTTGTCATGTGTCTCATGAAAATAACTCTTTATTTATAGCAATGCAGACTTATTTTAACATTTATATATTAACTGATAAATGCAAGAGTTAGGTGGCTGACCCAAATTGCTAAAACTCTGATTTCTGCCATAACTCCAAAGTAGGGAATGACGTAAAACTGGCCTATGCTAGGAACAGACCTTAAAGTTGCAACAGAGGGTCCAGCCTTCAAAAAGAAATATAGACAGTTGTGATTTTTTTTCCTTCTACTGAGAGCTGGGCAGGTGGAAGCCAGTTTTTGCCTGGAAAAGCTGTATAGCTGTGTCAGCTTACACCATTCTCTCTCATCAATACTGTTGGGAGTATCAGTAAGGTTTGGTGATGCTTCCTTGATAACTTCCAAATTAAATTCTTCTCATGTGCAACCAGGTTGTGTTTTACCTTTGTCAACATTTATCACAAGGGTTTAATGGTTCTGAAAAACTTGATTCCTGTTTACATGATAATTATGTAGGAGAAAGATCTGAAGTTTCAGATTTTGGAACAACAGTTTGGGTCTTAAATCCCCAAATCTTGCTCTCTCTAGGAGTGTGCCATTGAACTACTTGCAAAAGGACAGGTGAGTGCATCTCTCTGTAGTCTATTCAGTCCAGCCATCACCACACTTCATGGCATAGATCTGGACTGAGACAGGTAAAACTCTCTCAAATACTGTTCAGACATAATTTAGGGGATAGCAGAAACCAACTATTGTTCTCAATAAGCTATTTGGATGCAGTTACTATGTTTTGGTTCGTTTTTCCTGGGAAGGAGGGTTAGGCATGTGGACATGAGTCAGGCTGCACCATTTGGCCTTGGGGCTGGAGCACATGGCTCACCTGTATGGTTCAACACTAGAGAGGTGCTGCAGACGTGTTACCATGTCTCAGGCCTCCAACTCTAAAACAGGGATCACAACAAGCCTTTACTAAGAGTGAGAGCTCTAAAAATAAGTGTACTGAAAGTTAAAACACACAGCTCCCATGGAAGTAAAAAAAAAATTTAATGTCTTTTTGTGGCTTGAAGTCACAGCTACTGTGATTTCCAATAAAAAGCAGATAAACATTTTTATTCACTTTACCTTATATTGTTCTTTAAAAAATATTTCATTGAACCCGATAGAATCTTTGGGCTTTTAATGTATTTTTCTTTGTTAACTATACTGTTACAACTGCCAACTCATGAAACTAGTGTTGAAATTTGTATCTTTCCAGTCCTGTGATATACTTGAGAAAACTAATTTTTCTGTAATTATTCTGAATTCAATGGACTTGAGCTTTACATTCAAGATTTATCCCACAGTCATTTTTGCAGCTGAAGATTTTACACATTTTCAATTTGAAAAAAATTGCCTATAAATACATGAGAATTATTACTCTTTTTTCTCTTCCTTATTTTCAAATTTCCCACAAAAACAAAAAAGAAAAGGAGCAAGAAAGAAAGGGGCAAAGGAATAGAAGGAAGGAAGAGAGTATCTTATGTTGAGGTTTCAAATGCTGGAGGACAGTACGTCTCACACCCCTGAGTAGGATACCTGTGTGCTTGAATGTATGTGAAATTGGGAGGAATTAGTAACCTTGTTTATGTGGCTTTGCTCCATGTTGCAAAACAAAACTCTTCATTGGGTATAAAAGGTGGAAAAGCAAAGAAGAACAAAAAGCCAAACCTGCATGGCAATGAGCAGTGAAACTGACAGAGGCGATTACTTTACATTTTCCTTGCCTGAAATTATCTATTTCCATTCTATAGCATCTTTGTTTGTCATTCCTCTGCTTATGTGGTTGCACATAGACTTTCTTTGTTTCTGCATCCAAAACCATTATCATGTTACCTTTAAAGTTTGGCATCCAGCGACACAGAGGTCACCAGTGCCACTTTGTTCAGGGTTTGTATGACTTCATTAGTTAAATAGAACTGTGGGAACAGATTCTTAGTGACCTTCAAGCCATGAAGAACTGTGCTTTGTGGGCAGGGTTTTTTTAATGTGTTGTTCCAAAGACACCCAAAATGTTCTTTTGATGGTTGTTTTCAGTGACAGTCTTATAGAGACAGAGATTTGCTGTGAATAAAGGTTTGTGCAGAGTGACAAATTCTGTCCCACCATGAGCAACTCTGAGGATGTTGCTACAGTCTTGCATTTTGCTTGTCTGCTGTAAAGGAGTGATGAGTTTCTTCAAACTTCCCAAATATTTCACTATGTTTTGATTACTGTTGCTAGATATCCTGGATTTTATTCAGAGTTTTAACCTACGGAACCAAATAATTTTTACTTAAGTATCTGGCACCAGATTTTGTACCTAATTCCTCCTTCACATGGGTCTCTGCATGAGTCTCATATTTGGTTGTACATTTTGGAAATAAAAACCTTTGATGAAGGGATTTTTGGAAGCAGGAAATGAACATGCAACAGCATGATACTTTTTTTTCCTAATACTAAGGCTCAGGGAATCTGTCCTGATATTACATCTGTGGTTCTGAGAGCCAAAGTCTGGCCGATCATCATTATCAATGGGACTCCCAGGACTTTCACACAGTTTCTTAGGTATGTTGATGTTTTGATGCCAAATCATTCTGCTCATAACAATTCAGCTTCTGTTACAGAGAAAGAGGTGAACAGAAGTAGATGCAATTTGATGATTTCTGACATGCTGAAGTGTCAGTACAAATTTCATGGGTACCTTTGTGGAGTGAAAATACTGAAGTTTTACCAGAAACTTCAATAGGGCAAGAATCCAATTTCTTAGATTCATCACAAGGGAAAAAGAGAGTAATTTAGAATATTTTTCACATCTTTTCTATATACCTATTCTCAAAACGCTTTGAGGTAGCTACTTTGTTCAATGAGTAAACCTGGTCACTGAATTAGGAATTGCCAGTTGGATACTAATAGGTCTCTAATCCTTGACATTCTGTGATTCTTGTCTACAGGTTTCAATCTAACCCTACAGTGTGCACTGGTAGCAACCCAGACGGAACAAGACATCTACCTCATGGACAATTAGCTATGATACATTGCACTGACTGAAATTATTACCCAACATGCTTTGACTGCTAGAATAAAGTCTTATTTTCCTACATGCTTCTCCAACTTTATTTTATTTCAATACATTAAAGCCCATCCTTACTGACGTCATTAATGATCTAAATAAAATCAATGTTTTTGTTTAAAGCAAAGTCAGATCCTTAAATCAGTAAACAGTAATTTAGCTAGAAGCTTGGTCAGATGATAAGTATATAGTTTGTTATTAGATAGTACTTTATTACACTTTCAAAGACAAATCAGATTGATTGGGTAAGATGATCATTTTCCACTAGCAATTACAGTGATGCAATATCTTTGGAGATGAACAATGATGAATTTTGAAGGGAAATTGATTAGAATTTTAACATAGAACTGGATCCAGACTTTTATGAGAAGGCTCATTCTTATACTGCTCACATGGAGATTAATTCAAAAAGCTGTTGATACAAAATCAATGTCTGTTGCAGTGATCTTTATTTGAAAACAATATTTAGCTTGGGTTAAATAAAAGTCCAGCTCTTTTAACCTAACACAGATCATGATAAGTCCACTGAAGCCAATGGTCAGATTTGAATGCCAAGGTCTGTATCTTTCAGAGGGTTAAAAAAGACAGAAAGAAGAAAGGAAAGTAAACAAGATTTCCAAAGATTCTTGATTAGATGTTCAGTGGCTTCGTATCTCTCCCAAGTGTCTATGCATGAGTAAAGACCCAGAGAAGGATCTCAGCCTCCCACTCTGACTTTCTGATGAAAGTAGATAGCAACACAAACCTTTGGGGCTGAGCCAACCTATGAAGTCTGGCATCTGGTTCAGATCCAAAATGGATAAAATTTTCACTTCTGGATTCACTTTCTACCATTCTACAGTTCTACCATAGAAAAACAAATAAAGAAATTTCTAGATTGTCTCTGAGATGAACCTAAACCCAAATCAAAAGCTACGTTTTCTGTATGTTAACTCCTGGCCTACCTCTGTGTGGTACGAAAAGCCAGAGTGTCAGATGATTTGGGATATTCTTCCCCTGCAAACACATCTACTGCATCATTTGGGCTATTCACTGACTCCAGCTGCCTTTGAAGCATTTATTGGAAAAATATGAAATCTGCACCTTGGTTTCTTGTTTGTGGTTTGTCAAACTATGAATTAAAGACCCAAAGTTATGCATAAGTCACTGATGTGTTAATTTGGTTAAAGCTAGAGGTGAGCAGCTCATCTTTATGACTGACAGATTAGCACCTGTGTCTGCCTTGCTTGGCTTCTCTTTCTTTCACTTGTAATTGCATCTAAAATCCATATACTGAGTGAGTCAGAGCCACTTGTTGGAGCAGAAATGGTGGCAATAGATTTTTCCTTTCAGTTTTAACTTTAAGAAGGAAATTGGGTTTTTATTCTTGTGCTGATCTGTTGCTGGCAGCAGAAAGAAAGTAATGTAGCAATATTTACCATTTCTCAACTGTCCAGCTATTTCTTACCTGATTTCTTACCTAAGATGTTGAATTTCACTTTTCCAGAATCTAGGACAATTTCTCACTGTCTCTTAGCTGATCTTCTGAAGGATTCCATCTTGAGTTTCTTGCATCTTTGCCTTTCAAGTGACTGTCAGTTTAATACACAGTTCTACATGGCTCATCCATCTTTTGTCCATGCAGGCATGCATATAGGGATCTCTTCCAATGCAAAACAGCTACCTAATCTCACATCACTACCGTTGAATTCACTGGAAAGAAAGGATTGATTTCAGCAGAACTGAGTGCCTCATCCAGGGTCTAACATGCAGTACATGTTGCTTCTCCATCATTGATGAGAATTTATCTGTCTTCTGCATCTAAAATCATTCTGAATGCACTTCAAATTATTTCCTAATGTTTAAACTTCACATATATTCTCACTGAAGATGTGGTGCAGATACAGTAAGGTGTACACTACAGAGTGTAAGAACATAAGTTTCTAAGATGAAAACAGGAACACAACTTTTTTGTTGTTTTATTGAGATTTTTTTTATCACAGGGGTTGAACATCTAGATTTTACTTCACAGTATTTTTATTTGTGTTTTTGAAACAATACAAATGTTTCTGTAAATAACTGAGGTGAACATTCACATGTATATAGATAATATTCTGAAAATATAAAATAAAAATAAAAAATAAGTCTTTTCCAGTACTGATCTTAAAAGTACTCAGGGAAACATTAGATAGATATCAGGAGCTTCCTTAAGCACAGAAATGTCATCCTCATCCATTTGACCTGTTAAGGACTTAATCTCACATCGTTGTAAGTTTGAGAGAGTTTTTGAGAAGGTAAATGCATTTTTTTTCTCATTTTCCCGCTTTTTAATAGCAAATACTATCAAGAATGTTTGAAAACTTTTAGAATTCCCATCCAAGTTAATCCTTTTAAACCTAGCTATGCTTATTAGCTTTCTTAGAACAGATAAGGCTTAAACAGATGTGTCATTTGAAGAACTGAAGTCAATTTAATAGGAAAGAAAGATACAAAATAGTGGCTACAGAAGGTGAAATGTGGCATTTGATGAAATAGTGGTGATACATTTTTAAATCTCTTCTAAAACTATATTGTTGAAATGACAGAAATTACTAGTGAGCTGTTATGGTTTTAGGAATTATAGGCATCAACCTATTTAGTGGTGCTAAGAAGCAGCTTGAATCCCTGACTGTCTCTCTCCAGTCATTTCTGATGGTATGGCAGCTTCTGCGGTTAGCTGTATCCGCAGACAAGAAGTGCCTTGAATTTATCAGCCAGTGAGTTGAAATTTAAAGATAGGAAACCTCTTTATCCATCTTTAGAAGCTGAAGGAAATTCTTAAATCATCTGAATTAAAATGGCAATTTTAATTGAGTTCTTGCCTGTATTTCATTGTATATTCCCCCTGGATGGTGGCAGCTCAGAAACACAACATCACCTCATTTGGATTGTGCTATTGTGCCAGGGGATGTGTTGGCAGTGGTTAGGCAGGGTGGTTTAATGAGGATCCATATAGCAAATGTCTATGGAGTTGAAAGACGTTTCATTAGACATATCAGCAGCATACATGATTGAGAGAACTTTACAGTAAGGGTACATTGCACTGTATTGTCAAGCAAGACTCAAAGGGAATTTTTTCCACTTTGTCATACAAAGCTTATCTTGGAACGTTATTTACAGTTAATATTTCAAACAAGAGTTCTGAATTTCAGAGACATCTCTGAAAGCATGCTCTGGGAATTTAAAGCAGAGGCAGGAGGTGTAGAAAGAGCTGGAGGGTGAATTACTGGTTGAAAAGCTTCTCTTTTCTGCCTACGGTTTATCACCCTTGGGGTCTGACTCCTTAGTTCAGCAGCCCACTCACCATAAGAGAGACCTCGATGGGTGCAAGGATCTATCTTAACTTTGGGGTCCCTCAGCAGGATGAAGAGATCTTACTCTAAACAGAAAATAAGCCCTTCGAGGGTAGCTTCCTGCAATTAAAAATCATTGTGACTGTCTTAAAACCTCTATGCCTCCTACAGGCACAGTAATCAAACAAATAAGCTTTGTGTGTATTTTTCTAGCATTGTTGTATATGAGAAAAATTCATCAATACCTAAGTTTCAAATAGCTCCAGAAGTAGTCAAGCGGTTGGGGAAGGGTTAACACCTGTGTCCAAGTTGGACACTGTCCCGAGGATCATTCCAACACATGAAGTAATAGGGTTTTGCTGAGGCAGAGGAAAGTGATGGCTTAACTAGACATGAACAGGAGCTGGAGCCAAATTTAAATTAATTAACTTCAGCTAGACTGAAATTCTATTGTGAAAAGTCAATGACTGGGGATAGTGAGCGAATTTGGAAATACCAGGCTGGGAAGGGAGTAAAATAATTAGCTGATAAAAAAAAAAGCCATCGACACTTCACAAGTAATGGTATACTGTGACTTGCCAGAGCTGCTTCTGAGCCCTTTTCGGAATGACCAGTGTTGCCAAACACTGAGTGGTAATACACACTTGCCTTTGCAAACCTCAGCTTGGGAACTGAGGTGATCCTTGGTTCATACAAATCCTCAACTGCTGGAATAAATTTATTACAAGATCATTGAAGTTGTTTCTTAGCCTCTCTATTGTTTTCTTCTGTATTTGAGGGGGATGGGGGTGGGGATTTAAATGTACACAAAATATTTCAGACATAAGGGTGATGCTGTCATTGATTTATTCTACAATTTAACTTTTTTTAAGCCAGCTTCTTGATTTTGAGTGCACGAAATTCACAAAGCTGTCATGTAACAAAAGCTAACTTTGAATAAACAAGCTTTCCATGACTGAATCTTTTCATATTAATACTTTCATTTTCTGTAAGAAAATCATGGGCTAAATCCTCAGCTATTGTCAATGGTGGAGGCACCACCAACAAGAAACTTCATAGAAGTCAGTCATATTACTCTAATATGTGTCATTTGAAAATCTTGCTCTGTGTCAAAATTATTATAATTATTATTTTTAAACAATTAAAAATGCAGATGTAATAAGTTTCCTGTAATTTCATTCATCAAGAAGTCACATTTTATTGTGTGTTTTGGTCATCTAGGTAATCAATGGAGAAAGCACCATCCCATGAAATATCACTAAGGTCCCTGGAGATGTCTATTTCTCATCATTTTTTACAGAGGTAGAGTGAAGGATTGACTTTGAAAGATTTGGATTTAATGGAAAGAGTGGAAGAAATCCTCAGAGAAGTATGTACAAGAAAGAAAATTGCAAGTTTTGGAGGATCTCTGATAGTTGATCCTAATTCAACAAAGTAATCTAGATTCAATACAGGAGATAAAATGTTGACTATGGACATTCATGCTTTGCTGAGCAGAAATGGACCAAAGGAATGGATGCCTCACTGCATTTCTGAGCCAGATGTTCAGTCATTGGTTTTGGTAGTCAGGGTGCTATTTTACTATAAATGTCAATTTTGAAGCATATTAAAAAATATAAACAAGAGAGGTATCTTGTGCTCAGTCTGGCAGTGAAGGATTGACAATGTCAGCTTCAGGGTACTGTCTGCGTGCCAGCAGCACTGATGGGCTGACACGGGTTACAGCTAGCTCAGGCTGTAACACCAACTCAATGACATGGACTAGCACTCCCCGTCTGCGCCTGCTCCCTCCTTTAATAGACTAAACACACATGTCTCTTTAGCCACTTAGAAAAAAAAGATGTTTTGAAATGGCTGTACTCACAAATGGGGTTTTAAATGGTTTTAACGTAATATGACAATCTGTTCACAAATCCTGATGTGTTTACAAAAAATATCCTTGCTGCCTAATACGTTTATTTTAACACTTTATTCAAGCTTAAATGCCATTTTCACATGCTAGGTTTGTTTGGATTTTGCATAAGGTTGTACCACTTATTCAGGAATGTCTGAAATAATGCAGCATTGGGAAAGAGTTCAACTTTTGTTTGGGTTGAACCACATTCAACTTCTGTTATTCACCATTTAGGGCCTGAGTCATCAAATAACAAAACACATGGGGTTAAGACTGTTTAGTTTCTGGTCTCAGCCAGAACAGGTGACTTTCTCTTTAGCATGACCACAGGCAACAGAAGTTAGTCTCATCTGGACAGAGCAGGACAGGAGTTAAATGATTTCCAGCATAATCAAGTATTTTGACATTGTGTAGTTACATTTGGCTGTGAAAAGTTATCTGCAACTTTCCAGTTCAAGGTAAAGGTCTGTAAAAAGAGTTGGATTTCTCCTCAGATCTGTACTTTTTGTTTGTCCACAATTAACTTTTTTCCCTGTTTTCAGTAGGTGAGAGAATCCTGTTCCATCCAGGTGAAAATTGCTTGGCATCGGTTGTGTTCATTCTTTCCTAGAATGATTTCAGGACATGTCATAATTGCATTTACCTTACAAATCCTGCAGACACTATGAATACCATAAGGTGCCAGGCAGCATCACTTTACCCACTGGTGACTATTCTTCCATGCCATACAAGGAATTGTCATATAACAGCAAATCAGGTCCAGAGTTTCTTCCTTTTCAAGGTTCTCAAAAGTCATTATATCTAAAGAGTATCGAAACTCTGGAATGAAGATCATGTAAACATTTTGTTTCTTTGATATAATGAACTTCTGTAGAAAGGTTAAGCTAGCTTGTGCTGGAGAATGACCATCAGCTGCATGTCTGGCTGCCATGACCATATTTAAAGATCAAAGTTTTCACGTTTTCTACAAGAACCTCTCCTAAGGACAGAGTCAGCTTTTAACCTCATTCAGACTTTACATTAGTTTAACTTCTATGGTTTTAAAGTGAGCAACAGGCACAATGAATATAGCATTTACAGATATGTTCCAGTTTCTATATTGAAATACTTGATGACTAGCGAAAGAGAAGAATGAGGGCAAACTACTGAATTTCTGATATCACTTTTCCTCTTATTATCCTTTCTACATATTATGAATTTCCCATTTATCTATTGTAATAAGCAGAATGGACATTTAATAATTTATTTATTTTGACAGGAATATCTACCAACAGCTCATCAGAGAACTAATAAGTGATACTAGTTAAAAGGAAAGAATTTCCAGCCCTGTTCACTTTCTAGCCTATGGATAATTTATATCATAATTCATAAAGTAATAGAATCACAGAATGGTTTGTGTTAGAAGACACCTTAAATACCATCAAGTTCCAAACTCTCTGCCATGGACAGGTACACCTTCCCCTAGACCAAGTTGGTCCAAGTGCCCTCCAACCTGGCATTGACACTTCCAGGGATAGAGCATCCATAGATATTGTGGTATATATCAAATTTAAAATTTTATATATGGTTTTGTGGATAATTTAAATCATATTTAGCAATAGTTCAGCTTTACTACTCATGAGGACTTTACCTTTGATGCTGTCAACTGGTAGGGATTTAGCCTTCCTTTTATCATTTTTTACCAAGTTCTATTACAAACTTCAAATTTACAGTCTATATAAAGAACCCAATAATGGCAGGACATGACATTTAAGCTAAGGAAATTTCAATGGAATTTCATTGTAGTTTTTGTTTTTTTTCAGATTTCACTTACCCCAAGGCAACCTGCCCATCATTCATGTTAACATGGATTCAGTACAACGAGGCACCAGTAGACCACACCACATATGCCACAGTGTATTATTCTTTCTAATCAAAGGGTTTGCTTTGGTTTCAAAGTGTGGGAAACCTGACACAAGATGCCCATTGCAGATAGGGAAGGATCCTCTGCTCTTCAGCACAGTATAGTAATAACAACAACAATATCTTTGATTTTGTTTCAAGACTTCTCACTTGGGATCCTACAGAGGTTCTAATATCCCGCCATGCCAGCATATTATTTTTGGATTGAATGACTGGATGAGCTTGATTTACATCTTATCTCACTCTATAGGCCATAATGTGTTTTTAAATCATGTCTAAACAATTTACCACAAAAGCAAAATTGGAGGCAGGCGGTGGGAAGTATCTTGAATAAGTTGAGCATCAAAGAGAGAAGCCTCAGAGGACGAAGAGGGGTTTATTTGCAGCTGGCTGAGTCATGTTTCATGTGGGGTACAGTCCCTTGATAATAATAAGCAAGCTGCTAAAATACTATTCAACACTTTATTAACTTGTTCAGTAAGTTAGTATGTCCTGTACAGACAAGTTTGCTGGTAACTTCTTTTCTTTAAGAACTTTTCCCCTGATATGTTCAGATAACATTAGAAAATAATTTTTTCCTGCACTTCTGCTGCCTCATGTCACACAGCCAAGTTTCCTAAGAGGCTTCCATCATTGTGCAGTGATGTAGGCTGTAAACTGTGAATCTCAGCAAAGTGCATTCAAAGAAAAAACGTAATCACATCAAGGGAGTGTCTACCATTAAAAAAAATACAAAACAAAACAAAACAACATTACTGGGGCTAATAAAGACTGTTGATTGCTACTGTTCCTGGATGAAAGACTGAGATTATGGTGGAAAATACATTTTTCAGCAAAGATTTTGTTTTCTTTGGAAAGTTTATATTTCCTTTGCTTTTATTACAAGATGTTTTTGTTTTGATGTGGATTTTTTTTTTTATTACTATTGTTATTTTTTCAGTTTTAATAGATTACCTTAGCCTCAAGTGTTTTTTCAGCCAAAAAGAAAAGTAAAGTAGAACAGTGTGAGAGAACAATGATTTCTGTAAAACAATTTGGGGACTTAGTTTTCAGCAACAGTATTATTTCAGCCTTTGAGAAAGCTCTCATTAAACTCTCCAACGTGGACACATGGAATTACCAGTCACATTTGGGAAAACCGATTGAGCCTTTAGCTAATCAGGAAAACACCTTCCAGGATGAGGGACAATGGCTGACCAGAGTTGAATGTGACACAGTCATGGCCAGTCAACTGTGAAGCACTTTCATCAGACTTGGTTGCATCTGCACTGATAATGATGTAATTATACAGAGGAAAATTTTCACCTATTCCATTTGAGGATGGAGATAAGAGAGACTTACGGGAAATGCTACACATTAAAATGCTCCTGAGCATGTGGTTCTGCAGCTGTTAGGAACATGGTGTTCCTGTTGTTCAGAGGATACATTTTAAAGAAGCGATGCATAAGGCTACATGGTCCTCAGCACAGAATGCTTATCTAGTGAAAACATGCTAATCTTAAATGATCAAGAGCTCACACAGCTCATTCACATTGGTGACAGTGGGAGACAAGGCAGCATGTCCCTTGTGATGAGAATAGACCCATCAGTTTTGCAGCCATTCAGATACATGAGTACCTCAAAGCATGTGAGTCAATGATGACTCTCAGGCCATGAAAAATGCATGTGAAGCCAGAAGTAAGCATGGAATAGTGTTCCAGGGCTTTTCTACTGTGATTGTCCCAGCAGAACAGCATCAACACAACCAACATTTCTTCTGCCTTTTGGCTTACATTGGACCAAGACAATTATTGCCACAGCTAAGCCTCACAACATATGCTTTGTGTTGCACTCTAGAAATAACTATCTTTGTTATCTACTACTTGTGTTGAACAGTGGCAGGTTTTATACAATAATATTATGACTTTTTAAAGACTACAGTCAACGTCTTAAGTACAAGACTGTACTTTATCTTAACACAAGTCATGGTTCTCCCTTGATAACTGAAAATAATTTAAAGTTTCAGGAGGAAAACATGCAAGACCTGATGAAGAACAGAAGAAAAACAGAAAGAGAAAGAGAAGTAAAATTGAACTTGTGGTCAAAATGAGAGCTAAACCCCATGCTGTCAGTTTTACTCTTAAAATAACCAGTGGTACTGTGTTTAGGACATTGTGGTTGGGATGAAGGAGGTGAAAGTTCCTGTATTGAATCAGACAGAAAAAAATATTTCATGATTCTTTTTTTTTTTCATGTCCAGTGCAGTTTTCTTACACTATGGATCCTGGTAGTTTCAGGAACTGGAGAGCAGGAGCATTGAGGGATGATGATGTTCCCTCTATGGGCCACTTTTGTAAGCTGTGTCATTTTTAGATGTCAATGTTTTCTGTTAAAAAGCATAAACATTTGAAAAACATATGTCTTATTTAATCACAAAAGGCAAAATACACCAACCAACCAACCAATCAACCAACCAAAATAATGAAAGAAAAGGCCTTTGCATTTGAGAAATAAGATCTTTAAGCTTCTTTTAAGGAGACCTCAGACGTTTCCTCACTTGCTTCTGGATTTCTCACACTAGAACTTCTTACCCACAGGACACAAAGCATCTCCTCAGATGAAGTCAAGTTGCTTCTCAATACATAACCTGAGGACCTATATCTGCTAAAAGGGTTGAATTTGTCCTTAATTGTAGTAGCATCAGCACTTTTGCTCTGAGGGTCAGCACTAGAGGGCAATACAGCCACACACTTAGCCATACACCAGTGATTTTCAGTGGACAGTGTTTGCCCCAGTGACATAAAGAAGAGAGGGTGGAGCTGAGTTGTCAAAACCATGAGTCAGAGAATAAACTGGTCCCACCTTAACCACACTGAAAATGCTAGTCCTCTACCATGTAGAAATTCACCTTATCAGGCTAGTATCCAAAATTAACACTGGGCAAATCTGCAAGATAAATATCATTAATTCCATTGTTAGAGATAGACAATATAATACAGAGAAGTTTCACAATAATCTTGGAAATTAATAACTTGTATTGCATGTATACTGTATGCAACCAGCAAAACCAGCTTTATTTTGATTAATTATTTTTAAAAAATAGTTTCAAGACTGGCCAAAAGGCCAGCTATCCAGCTGGATAAACAGTAGCAGAAAAATCCCCTCAGACAAACAAGTAAAACTGGTATTGGTAATGCCAATATCTTCTCAGGGTGCCATTCTGAACTTGGCCTTGCCCTCTACATTATTGAAACTCTATATGTAAAAATGAAGAGATGGCTGATACAGAACAGGCTAAAAAGTTCAGTCTATTGGGAATAGGATTCATTTCAACTCATGAGTGTTCATTATTCCTCTAAGTGGTGACATAATTACAGAGCTAGGATCCTTAGGGATTCAGCTCGAGCTGGCTCCCATTTGCAGACCATCCTGCAGAAGAATGCTAGCTCCACTTTAAGCCAAGCAATGGGTTTGTAGAGAAGATGGTCAGCTCCAAGACATATTGAACATGAATTCTGTCCTAGAAATCTCTGACTGCCTTCCCCAACAGTCTGGTTTTGAAACTCAGGGAAGACTGAAAAGAAATAGAGTAACATAGGCTACTGCGTTTTGTAGTCAAGATGAGATTGGTACCTAAACATATTTGCTTTTGAACCTGGCATCAAATGTATCAGCATGACCTACAAACACAAGGAAAACATGAATTAACTTTTCACTGTGATTTAAGGAACTTGGCCACTGAAATTATTTCTGTTACAGTGCAGTGCTTCTGCAACTGCTGTTTTTTTTTCACCTGTAATACCGCTTCAACACAAATCTATACAGTGATTTTAAGTTAATAGAAACTCATCAAGACCAAAAAGGCCATGATTAGCAAGATGCAGCTCATGAATAGACATCCTGAAACCTTGCAGTTTAGAGGACTCCTTATTACTAAAGGAAAGCAGAGAAAATACGGGAAAAGATTTAGAGATGCATCAAGGCAGACGATTGCCTAAGCTACTATGCAGTGATGAGTCTTTTAAACATCTCCAGAACATTTTATAGCTTTTGTAGCAACAAATTAACACTGGACAAATTTACATTACAATAAAGGAGGTTAAATTTAGGCCAGGCTGACTGAGTATTGACATATATTATCACTGAAAGAATCATCATAGAATCGTAGAAAATCATAGAAAGTGGGGGATTTGTTTCCAAATGCACTTTCCAAAACATGTGTTTCATGAGGTGAAAGTCCTGATTTAGTCAAACAAGCTGTGACACTTCTTGCAGAGGTAGCTGAATGAAATGCAAGGGCTTGCTTTGCATAGAAGGTCAGACTAGCTGATCCAATAGTCCATTCAGAGCTTAAAGTCTCTGGGAGCCTATAGTCTGAGCTAGAGACTTAAGCCTCTTACTGAGGGTTGAAACAGTTTTATATTGTCCATAGATCATGTACAGAGGAGAAAAAAGACCAGACAGTGAGCAGTGGGTTGCATACAACAGGGAAGATGTAATTTGAAAAGGAATCCATCCTTACACTGAATCATAACAGAAGTTTTATTATTACCTCTCCATGTGTGGGTATAATACCTTATTTAAAGTTGGAAATGCCAGGTAACTCTGAAGTGAAGATTACAAAGCAGAAAGACTTTAGAGTGGTTAACAAGGTATCACACTAAACATCAACCTGTGCCAGAAGATGAAAGGAGAAAATCAACAGAAATGTAAACACTTAAGAGCTGCTATTGTTGTTTTTAGATTTGCCCATCCTCAATGAATATATAAGTACTGGGAGGTTAGACTATCCTGTGTTTGCTTGTCCCTGGTCTTTCTCAGCTCACCTATTGCTTAGATACATTAGAAGCAAATAGTACCTTAAAAAAAAAAAAATAACCACTGATTTGCATCAAATCAAAGGAATTTGTAGCTATCTGAAGTTTTACAAGTGGAGACTTCACTTTAGTGATGAAGTTTCAATGGCTTATTTCCTGGTACTTAGAGGAGATTTGTGCTGTGCCAGTAGCTTGTTAAACTGTTACCTTGTTTTGTTAGGTACTAATTTCTCTTAACATGAGTTTACTTTGTCCTGTCTTGTTTGCTGTTATTTCTTAAGTGGGTTTGGTTATCTCCTCCTTAAAAGGAGATTTCAGACTGATAGTATTTACCTAAGAGAGCCATGGACAATATCTTAACCTTTAATGCATTTGTCACTTGATAACTATTTGGGACAACTGACTTTCTACTGACTGTAAAGAAATGCTTCTCAGTTAATCAGTCAATGTGAAAAATTTCTTAAGCACAGTCAAAAGGTTAATATCATCATATTAAAACTAAAGCATTAAAAAATGTACATGAAAAGAGGAAAGTGAGAATAATAGACAGGCAGACGTCTGGTGAAAGGTTTTTTTTTTTCCTAAGGCTTGCTCCAAAGCTTAGTAAAGCCAAGAAATATCCCCTTGCATTCTAGTAATTGAGTCTCATTAAAAAAGAGACTCTTGTATGTTTACTGTTGTATTTGTAAATCACACAAAACAAGTAGTGGGTATCCAGGAAAGCAAGGCAACAGCAGGTCTTAGATGCACTACTTACAGATAAATAGCAATGATATGAACATTATGTTGGTCTTCAATCCTATGTGATTTCTTCTATCACAAAGAGAAGTCCAAACAAAAAGACCACACTCATGCTAGCAAAACCATCATGAATCTAAATGGCTTCAAGGGTTTGCCATGTCAGTAGATGAGTTCCAGTAGAGAACTTAAGTGCTTTAAAGTACCAAATGTTTTAAAAATACTTTATTTATTTCATTGAGTCACTTTTTAAAGCAAAATTTAAAAATCTGATGGCAGAGATGAAAGTCTAAAACTCCCTTCTTCTAATTGAATATCCCATCATTCCTGCTCTATGTATAGCAGTTTTTGGGGGTTTGACACAGGATAATTGTAACAACAGAATGGAAATAGCATGTATTAGCCTGTTCAGGACAACTAGAAAACACTAGACATTTTTTGTCTGAAATCTGAATTTCCTTAAACAGTTCAAAACCCTACTCTCTTTCCTTTCGATTTTCTTGGTGTTTTTTTCATTTACTTTAAAGTACACCTGTTTTCTTCCTCTCCAGTTCCCCAACTTCATCAATTTTTTGGTGAGTTTTACTTGTGAGGAATGAAAGAGCTTAAAAATGGCTTAATTAGGAAAGTTTTGTATATTTGATCAGGTAAAGCACCAAAACACCTAAAATTAGATTACACCATGTTTCAGTTTCAAAGTATCATTAAATCCCTGAAAAGATCCTTTATCTCTGTAAATTAATACTTTTTCATCATTATTTGAATCTCAGCTGTGTATGAGAAGTATTGAGCATTCCCAGATGAAATCATGAGCATCCACTAGCCTTTCCTTCTCATCACCTTGCTGACTTTTCTAGCCATTATGTAGGCTCAACAGTTAATCTTCCTTTTCTCAGTTGGAGAGTTTAGGATTAAAATAGACAAAATCAATAGCAAATAGCAAGTAGTAGTAGTCGAATTAAGGAGATATGGTAATTCGTCTGGAGTTGTGCTAGAAGTCCACAAGCGAGACAAAGACTCAACCCTAGACCTCTTACCCCAACCTACAACTCTGATTTTTAGGTTATTTATTTTTTTTTATTCCATCCTTACATTTTAAATGTAACAGCAGCTACTTTTGAAAGTGCAAAAACTCTCAGTTTTTTCCTATTTTTCAAATCAGAAGGTCAAGACTTTAATGAATTCATGATTATTACTATTTGTTACTGTAAACTGGTTTTTGTGAGACCATTTGAGGTTGCATTATCATAATGAACCTGAGTAATGCGCCCACAGTCCTTCCTACATGAGGGAAAGAAAAATTTCTAAGAATCTGATTTCTAAGTATGATCTTTGGTGAATACCAAAGAAATATGAGTCACTTATCATAAGTCACATGAAAATGTTACAATTCATAAAACAAGTGCTGTTCACGTGAAACATTTGGCAAGATAAAAGGTGGCCAGCTGACTATGTCAGCAAAATGGCTGTGGAACTCAAGAGTTTCCACTGACATTTTTTTTAATTGTACATGTGGAAAAAAAAAAAAAAAACAAAACAAACACAAAAAGATCTTTTCTCAAGACACTGATGCAGAGGGAAGTGTGAATTGTGAGTAGCCGTGTTTAAACCAAAATCCAGCGAAAAATCCCCCACACTTGTCAAGATCGATTTAACATGCCACAAGATTTTTAATGGATGTGAGAAGCTGGTTGATTCTGAAAACAAAACTGGTTAATAACAGGTTTTCTATTGCTCTTACCACATTAATTCCATAGATTCAGTGTCTAAAAGACAACCAGGGTGTCTGCCTTTAGCCTTCTCCTTATTATATGATTCACTGTTGTGTCTACTCTATAATTTCAATATACCTGAGCTGACTTTACATTAGGTCTATAGTGAGGTCTGTATCGTGTGAGTGGCTGTTGTTGGTACTTTTGTAAGCCAGTTTAGAGATGTCTTAGGAATCTCCACAGAAACCACAGTTTCCAGAATGTTTCTTTGTAGATTTATTCACACCATTTTCCTGTAAGACAGAGAATTAATATCTTCTGTAAACTTTATTTTGAAGATAATAAACTGTTGCCTCACGAAATGCTAGGGCTTGCTCACAGTCAAACAGAAGGTCTGGACAAGAGCAAGAAACTGCCCCCAAATCATCTCAAATCTTGCTTGAAAAAGTGCTTTGCTGTCATAGTATCATTATCCTTGAATGGACAGCAATTCCATGCAACTCTGGGTCTATTTTAGCTATTAATTTTCCCATTAGCAGTGTTTAAAACAATGAAGTTGAAAAGAAAATAGCTAATCTGAGTAACTACACTGTAGATAAAGGATTGGTTCAACAGAGACAGAGTTGGACTCTGACAGACTTCTCAAATGCTAAATAAAAGCAACAGAAGTAGATTTGATTGTCCTGAAAACTACTGAAAGCATATCAGAAGGTTTTCTGCACTGAATGTACAGTACCTGATCTGATAGTCTGCTGGCAAATGAAACAGGAGCAAAGATCAGGAAGGATGTAACAGATCTGACTGAACTGGCCTGCAGTTGTCATTAAAAGAATTTGTCCCCAGAAAACAACTCCTAGCCACTCCTTAGGATATATGATGTTGCTCCAACAAAGTTGACATAAATATAAGAAAATGACAAAAATGTAAAAAGAGCATGGATTTTTTTTTTCCCTACTACAATGTTTTCTTCTCCTTTAATATGCTCAAAATAAAAGATTTCTATCCCAGAGGAAAGTTCTGGACATGCTGTGTTATGCAGTAACATTATGCTCTAACGTTTCAGTCATCTAAATATTGTTTTTGGGATTACTCATGGAAACTTCACAGTGGAAGAGGAAGGGGGAGGGCATGTTGCATGGAGAAGGGGGGGCGGGTGGGGGGGTGGTGAGGAGAACATCCTTTATTAAAGCTCCATTAGCTCCAGAAAGGAATTCTGTGAAGTGCATGAAAAATATTTTGGATTATTCAAAGGGGTCTATAATTTGAGTGTCTGCTTTCAATGTCAAGTTTCCTTCTAACCCTTATCACTTTTTTTTCCTCTTTTTTTTTTTTTTGAAAAAAAAATCTGCAGAGGAGGATAACGATTATTTCAGAAGGAAACGGGGAAAAGATGGATTGTCTTTATATGAAGTGTAAGTGTTGAGTAAGGCAATTAAGTGGAACAGAAAATAACTAGGATTAAAACTCTTTTTTAGATTCTGCCAGAGCTGAAATTGTTGTCATGTGGAAGATGTGTTTAAGCTCCAGCAAAGTTTGGGCGAGGCAGTTGTGAAGACGACTGTCTAATGACTGCAAAACCTTCAAAATGGCAAACAGAGGGGAAATCTTACCACGATGGAAGGGAACCTTCTTTCCCACCCCCCTTCCTCTTTTTAATGTCAGATGCCAATTGCACACCTGTAATAAATATAACCCTACAGCTGTCATTTGGAGCTGAGAGGAGTAGGCTGGAAGGGACAACAGCTCCCCTTGCCCCCACACAGGCTGTTTTCAGCTGGGGTTTCAGCTCAAAGTTCCAGTGAAAGCAGGTGGTGGAGCTGGGGTGAATCACTGAGGTGGCAACGTTTGAGTCAAGGTTGAGGAAGGGGTTGATTATTACACACCTTTCACATTTGGGGTGAAGAGATCAGGAAAGAGCAAACCCACACAAACTCATCAGCTGCTGAGGAAGGTAGGAGCTTTAACTCTTTGCTCTCCCTATTTGCACTCCCAAAGCTTGTGGGGAAGCATTGTGTAGGAGAGGCATTGGATAAAAAGAGAATGTGTGCAATTACACAGTCGTTTGTGTAATGCTGATTATCCAGCAACATCAAACCAGACCTCTTTGCTTTGGAGAATTAATTTTAGTAGGCTTTAAGCCCCATTGAGTAAGAAAAATCAGAAAAAAAAAAAAAACAAACCCAGACACACAGACGGAGGGAGGAAGCAGATTTTTAAAATCATCTCCAATCTGAAGTGGGGAGCAAGCTGCTGCCAGAGCAGTTTCCCCTCCATTTTGAGACCTCAGGTGCAAGATCTGTGCATACTACAGCCCTTCCTCCTCTCCTTTATGCCTCTAGAAGACCCAGGGCACTAGCTCACCCCTAGCCCTCCCAGCTAGATCAGTATGACTGATCTAAATAACAGGAGTAATGACAGCTGATGGTATAATTAGAGCAATGAATTAAGTGTGGGAGTCCTGCAATTTGAGACATAGCTTGTGACCTCTGGGCTCTATTCATCGTTGATGTGTGCCCTGAGACACCCCTCTGCAATCAGTGGGATGGCACAGGCAGCGAGTGAGCACACGTTTCATCCCTTTCTGGAAAAAAAAACACCGTGTAGGAAAAAAAAAAGGACATCATGTTCAGCCTGCCCCACAGTTCAGAAAAGAAGTTAATTTGATGCTGGGCTGGGATATTCTTGCTCTAGTTGCAGATAATCTGCTTTGATATTACTATTTCATATTAGTAGTGTGTAATATCTCTAAATTGCTTGTACTTGAAGTTGTGTGAGCAGGCACTAACAGACCTGACTATGACCTTGCTATCCCCAAGAGATATCCTGAACTTATAGACTAGCTTCTGTTTTTTGAGATCACTGCAGTTGCATACGTGGCTTTTGCTGCTGACAGGATCAAAACAGTGTTTTTTCCCTGTGTTACACAGTGAAATTTCAGACTCAAAACTTTCTGGCATTTGCTTCTGAAGACAAAGTGGGGAAATTAATCTGTTCTGTTTGTTCTGGCTTAAATATGGAAACATCTGTTAAACTGTCTCCGATTGCCTCCTGGCTGAATTAAAGTGATGACAAATTTTGCCACTGATTACTGAGTCTGTTCCATACTTTTTGCATACAAATTCCATGTAATGCTCAGGACTGCTGTACCTGGTAGCTTGGCTGCCTCCATCATTATTTGGATTAGATCTGCTGATCAGCCTTGCCCATTGTATTGATGGGCTTTCTCACAGCTATAAATAATAAAAAAAAATTTGTCATATTCCCAGGAAGGTTCTAAATATATGTGAACTTATATTACATGACATTGTAGTATAATATATTTATAAAATCTATGCAATATTCATATATGTAGTCTATTCATTTATATATATGCTTATTCATTTATATACACACATTCGTATCTATGCTTGTACTTTACCTCTGGATTGGCTTTCTGACTGGAAATAGAAAAGGATTTGAGCAGAAATTCCACTGCTGAGCGCAGTGTATGGGTGCTAAGCAAATAGTTCAAAACAGACATACAGAAGGAAGCACTCAACCGAGTCACCCTGGCAAGGACTGATCAGCTCTTTCTTGGGGAGCTGGGCCATCTTCAGGAAGAAAAGATCACCTCTGTCCCAGGAATGGGATGATAATCTGTAGGCCAGATGAGTCCTACAAGACCATAAAGTATTTAAAGAATGGGGAAGATTTTAAAGGTAAAAAGGGAAATCTTGCTGGTGTTTCTGGGTTGGGGAAAAAGCTCCTGATTGTCTGAGCAGAGCAGAGAGGTAAGCATCTAGAAAAAAGGAAGAGGAGGAACAGAAGAAATAATGGGCTGTGAGGCTGGGGTACATACTCAGAAGTTTGGTTCAGTACTTAGTGCCCTCAGGAAAGGATGCTGACATACATTTTGAGGCAGCACTAGTCCTTCCTCAGCTGCTGAGGCAACACAGATTGCAGGGAGCATTTAAGTGGGCTGAGTGTAATTACTTGATTGGCATTAAGTAAGCATAATTTATAATTTTTGGCACATCTTCCTCTGAACCTACAGTATTCAATGCTTTTGTAAATAAGATATTTGTATGGTACTCAACAATGACTTCAAAGGTTATTTTCCACATTTTCCAAAAGCAGTACTTAAATTGGGAGTGCTGGACAGCACAGAATTTCTCATGTAGAGTGGTTGAGTCAATGGGCTATATTCTGCTAGCATCAAGAGCTTTAGTAAGTCAGCTTTTAAGGCTGCAGTAATAGAAGACAATACATTTACAACTGATCAAGGAGATTCCTTTTCACTCGTGGAGCCTGGAGAATTCCTTACAGTACAGTGAAACTCAAGCAAGATATAGGACAATAGCTTAGGATTATTGTGAGAAATTGTTTTAACATAAACTACTGGGCATTTAAATGAATCAGAGAAGGAACTACATCTTTGTTCCATAGCCATTTCCTTGGATCTAACAACTTAATCCAAAGTTTTATAATTTGAACAGTATAAATACATTGCTTCAGTGCATTTGCTGCAATTGTGTAATTGATTTCTGTCAAAATAGTGTCCCAAATCACCACCAGTTTCCCATTTGCTGATAAGAGGATAGACGTAACAATCTCAGAATGTTATGATTGTTCACATTGTATTAAGCCCCTATTTTTAACTGAGATGCTTTGCATAGAAAGATATTGCTGTCTCTACCTGTAAATGCCAAAGGCTAGGAGGAAAGTTTCCCCTGGGCTGTTTAAGCACAAGATTTCTGAAGAGCTTCTTGCATATTGCTTGGTAACGTCTTGTTCTGATCATGTGTTGGATCAAGCTTCCTTTCTGGAGGGTTAGGAAATGTGATGGTTTCCTCTTGTTCCATGAGAAATGAAGCTGTTAGACAGAATCCCGCAGCTAACCGTGAATCACAACTTTTGGTCAATCACTGTTCAATACCTGTCTACAAAATATTGGGGGAGGAGAAAGGGAGAAATGTAATAATCTCTGTGCTTTGTCTGCAAAATTAAATTATGGCAGTGAGCTTTGGATGATGTTAGGAAAGTGACACAGTGAGAAATATAACTTTTTTTCCCTCTATTGCCTTGAGTCAGCTGATAATTCACAGCGGTGAACAAAAGAAAGCCAGTGGATAACACATGTTAGCAAGGTCTCTGTAAAATTACTGTCCGTATTAGACTCTTTCTTTATCACTGAGATTTGCTGCCAGTTCACATTAAAATTCAGAGTGCTGACAAATGCATTTCTCTTAACAAGATAGCTGTAATTCCACTCTTTTTACTAGCCAGGAGTGACTAGTAAGCAGAACTTCTGATACTCCTGAAGGTTGTGTTTTGAGGGGGAAGAATCTTATTGTTTCTGGACAGCTATATGCAGTTCAGGAGGTCTGAAAATCATGTAACCATCAGCACGAAGACTTTACTTACATTCACTTGTACCATTGGGAAAGTGGAAGCATCATCTAACGGACTGACTTCTTCCTTCTTCTACTCCTTCCCATCCTCTCCCTGGCACTGCTACCCAGCACGTGCTTTCTCAAAAGGGGATTATGATCATGACTTTGCACCTAGGAGTTCAAGAGGAGGTCAGAGCTCCACAGTGATGCAGATTGTCCTGTCTCAGAGAGGGACATGAGCTTCAGCTGAACTCCATCTACAGAGGTCTACTTACTGGTCACCAAAAGGACCTAAGGCACAAGAAAGATTAGTATTATTAATATTACTACTCATACTATTGCTTTGGAAAAGGGTTTTAATGATCTAACATAATGCTGAAGTTGCAGTTGATTTCCTCTGCAGAAGCTTTAGTTTTCCTATGCCACTCTCCTGACTGTCAGCTGTTACCAAGTCATCCAAGCAATGAATTCAGACACCACACTACATATATCTGGCTTTTACAGCAAAATGTTTTGCTGTATGTATTAAAAAAAAAATAAAGGAATCTTCATTAAGGACACATATAAGGAATCAGCAAAGATTGTCAATTTTGCAGGACTGTTGCAATGTGTCTTACCTCTTGATCAAAACTATCATTTCTCCTTTCAATAATAAAAGTTCCAGGGAAGCAATCTTGCCCTGATTTGGGGTGAGCAATCTTGTACTGGTTTGCAAACACTAGAATTGTCAAAAATCTGACAGCCTTCATGTACCTGTTGTAAAATCTGTGCTGATAAACAATGTCTCAATCTCCAAAGATCTGAATGCTTTCAGTAGATCATCTAACCTCCTCAATACAAATATCTAACCTCATATCTTCTAATCAAATCCTTTAACCTCTCAAATCTTGCTAGCTATTTATGAATCACACACGTGCTTATGCTGTCAGACCACTGGTAACATTTAATAATCCAAAACCCAAAAAGAGCATTGGTGAGACAACTACCTGGGCAGATGCTGAGGCCCAAGTTCTCCTCTTGGCGTGTCCATCATGAGTTGAATATAATAGAGAGTAATCCAGGGCAGCATCTCTCACCTGCTAGTACATGGTTCAGATATTTTTCCTAGGCTTGCAGGCTAAGTTTAATTTTTCATTAACCAAAAAAAAAAACCTGAAAAAACCCCACCCAAAAACACTCAGGAAAAGAAAAATACTGAATATATGCTCATATTTTTGTTCTTACTTGCTGTACTGTACTGTGCATCAGTGGGGTTTTGGTGTATTTTCTTTGTTCCTTTTTTTTTCTGGCATAAGGACATTTAACGTGCAGTTTTGGAAAAGGAGAAACCTAGGCATGCATACACCGTATTTTGTGAGCACCATGATTAGGTACCAAACTTGTGATATTTAGCTGGCAGCTAGAATACTTTTGAGACATCTCTAATTTTCCAGAGAAAAAGAGATTAAATCTGAACTGCTGAGTCTTTTTCAGTTTCAGAGATGGCTGTCGAGAGAAGACCTGAAACCTACTTTACACTCAATGTTGATCATACACAGTCAGGCTCCAAATAAGTAATTAAAGATCATTTCACTGTTTACTTATTATAATAACCATGGCTCTAATCTAGAGTTTTAACGTGTTTGTTGCAAGGAAAGGGCATAAACACTCAGGGAAGTTTCATTTGTGATTTCTCAGTGCACTAGATGGCACTAAAGCATGGCTTTTATATATAGGGGAAAAAATTCCCCGCAAAAATTGTTATGTAGGTTCAGTAAACCTGAACTGTTTTGGTCAGGTATAGTTTATGAAAGTTCTTTGATATATTATTTGTAATTTTTCATTTTAATTTTCAGATCATCAGAAATAGAGAATTAATTACACCCACTTTGATATTAAAAGAATTTAAAATTGAAAATAAATAATGCTGGAAAGTTGAAAAAAAAACCCCAAACCCTGAAGAAACTAATTTACCCCAGGCTAGATGCAAAATTATTCTAATGTTCAAAGATTAGGAGGCTTGATGCAAGTAAAAAAAAAGTTCTGTACCAATTACATGGCTTTTTCATGAACTTTAAATATCAAAAACATTAAAGTCACAAAAAATGAATAGTCTTCAGGTTTCCTATATAGAAAATTTGTTCATAATATACAAGAAAATAGTTAGCTGCATATTATCTCCCAGGAGTATCACATTCAAAAGAACAGGTAGAACTGTCTTAAAAGTGCAGGGCACTTATTCTTTGACATTAGTAGCAAGGAAATAAAATTAGACTTTAATATTTTTTTTACTTCTTCCCCTCCCTTCAAGAGAGGAGGTATGATTTAGCTCATTCAAAGTTTCTCTTAATGTGATCTAATGTATTGTATACAGGACTGTTTGCTTTCTTATTTGATCAAAATAAACAACAACAAAGGAAATATGAAGGGTGGGTCCCTTGTAAAACTAAACCTTCTAGACTAAACCATCAAGAAATATGTCTTAGGTCATCTTGGGTATTTTTGCCTTGTACGCCAAGGGTGCTTATGGAGACGTTTCAAGTCTTTATGATGTTTAGATGATTCTAGGATTATTCACGGAATATTTCTTTGAGAAAGGAAGCAGGAAGAAAAGAATGGGGACTTAAAAAGAAGTGGGGGGAAAAAAAAAGGTCTGGGCTACATTTGAGTTTACTCCAATCATGATCTTGCAGCACTTTATTTCCAGCAACTATAAAACAAAACAGTACTTGCTCCATTTATGCTGTGATTACAAAGGTGAGACGTGAAGTCCAGGGTGTCAATATCAACACCCTGGGCCATATACTGAGTAGACTGTAAATATTATAGTTTCATGCTCAGGACTGTCACTGATTTGACATCCGTTTCAAAAGCAGTCATTTACCTGCAGTGCCTGATAAAATGAGTTCTCCCACAAAGAGATGTAGCTTCACTTAGCTATAAGACCAGTTTGAGGATTTGATCTACCAGACATTGACTCTGTCATGGGCACTGCTGGTTTATACGGGGAGGAGAGACTTGTGCATCTCTGTTGAGAATTTACCTTCATGTTTTCAACAGAAAGCCCATATATACAAACTATTGAATTTATTCTTTTTCTGTCAACTGAACCAAAGCCTGCATCTCAAGAAAAAGTATTTCATGGGAAAAACCTAAAATGCCCGCATGAAACTATGAAACACGACCCAAGAGCACAGATCTTCTTAAATTACAGTGTTTGTGGCAGTCAGCTTGTGCTATTCTGAGGGCTAATATTTTTAGCACCTCTACAGAAAACAACTTCCCTGAGAATCAGAAGCTAAACAATTTCAGAAATACTTGTTCCTAGCTTCCCAAGCACTCATTTTCCACACTTTGAATGCACTACTACAGAGATGAAGATGAAGAAGACATAGATGAAGAGAAATGCACTAAATCTACAACTTTTTAAAAAAATATATATGTGATTGACAGCTTCAAAGAAAAAAAAAAGGAAACAACATATTACAGTTGCATCCTCACTAATGTCAGTTGCTAGAATTTCACCATTAAGCTTTGCAGATTGGACTTTATTGTTTTACAGATGATAAATGGCCTTCACTGTTTCACAGAAATATTATAGGTCTAAAATGAACATCTTAAAAAATTACAGGCATTATTAATAATTATTACAGACATTACTAGTAGCAAGGTTTAAAGTGAAAGAATGCTTATTTTCCCAAATAACTTATCAATCTGTGCTGCCTGCAGTTCATTCAGTCTAAACAATTTCACTTTTTCTTCTCATTTGGTTTCATTTGTTGATTCTTGGGTGATAAATTTAGATTGCAGTGATCAAAGGGGACTTTTTAAAAACCAAAGTATTTTAACAAGAAAAATAAAACATGAAAAACAACCTGCTTGTCCTAATTTTCTCTCCTCTTGTTTTTGTCATACAATTTTTGTTCACATGCAAGGGGAATTACAGCAAGTAATTACACACTCATTTCTCTGTTAAGTCTCTACCTTCACTGTTTTGGCTGAAGGTTTGGATACTTCAAGTCGTCTTCATTCCACCTACTGTCAGACCTTTATCTGGGGAATCTTCTTTAGGAACAATAGTCCAACTAAACATCCAACATAATTTCCATATCTACTGAACATTGATGGCACTTTCTTTCTCTCCTGCAAGATCTCAGGTCAATTCAAATATTTTCAATCAGAGGAGAGTCACCTCTTGATTGATTCCAGCCCTAAGATGAGGAATATCTGATGTAAGAGCATTGGAAATCTCTCTTCTTGAAGTTGAACCACAGAATTCGGGAGGATAGTTGTTTTGCTGGCAGGATGAAATGTCTCTGATCCTGTACAGCTTTCTGCTGACTTGGGAGCAAAACTAGAAAATCATTTAAATAAAAATTCCACTTAGAGACTTGACATGGAATTAGAGGGCCTTTGGACTATTCCACAATTCAATAAATCATTAAGGACACGATTATGATTATGTGCATGATTATTTAAGTACACAGTGTAGATTAGAGCCTAAGTAACTATGTCACATTGCTGTAACATTTTTATAACTTCAGGCATGTACCCTGTAGATTAATTTATTATTTCAAAACAAGATTTATGTTTTTTTCCTTAAAAAAAAACACTAGCATCTTTTTTAAATCAGCTTGATTAATTTTTGTAACAATTCTCCCCAAATTGTGTCTATTGAGATTTTTCCTACTTTTTCCTTCTTCAGTTCCTCTTCTTTCGTCTTTCTCAACAAGGAAAAAAAGTAGATGATGGAAAACCAGAGCTAGACATTTAACCTACAGTATTAGCAAACAATGTTTCAGAGTTTGGTTTCAGGTTTAAATGTTTTCCCTAGATGATTCACACACAAATACTTTATTCTATTCAAGCAGCCATATGTTAAGATAGCCAACAGCCAAGGTCTTAAGTAAATATTAAAAACAGATTTAATTTTTCATTTTAGAAAATAGGCAAAACAGCATCACTGAAAAGGAGCCAGCATATTTTGACACAAAATAATGTTCATTTCTCCATAATTTAGGGTGGTGTTAAAAACATACGTGTAAAAAAACTCAATCACATTAATGCCGTATTCTGAGACGGTTTCTTTTTTCCTCCATGTATCACTTGTATTCGTACTACTGCTCTCACTACCTAGTGGGAGATGATATTGAAAGAGGAAGCACTACTGCTGATTCAGCCTAACTCTGCAAAGGTAAGGAGGAAAAAAAAAAATTCAAAGAGGAGGCTGTTTTATTTAACTGTTTTCAATATATTCCAGTCCAAACTCAGTAGACAGGATTCAATCACAGAATCTTAAGGGTTGGAAGGGACCTTGAAAGATCATCTGGTCCTGTCACCCTGCCAGTAAGAGTTAGTGTGGTATCCTAAGTCTTGACTTTGCAGAACATCTGGTTGTATCACAATTATCCCCTCTGACCTTAAAGCAAATGAATCTATGAGAGGAAGAGTGATGAGCCTCAAGGCAAGGAATGGGTAACTTGCAAATGTGAGGTTAAGGAGATTCTGCTGTGTGTGAGAGATTTTCATAGACATACACAATGTGTACATGTCGGTCTGTACGTGTTAGAGTATATCTATCTATAAAATAAAGTTGGTTACAATAGATGTTCTTATCTGACCTACTTAAAATTGTACATGAAAGCACAGTTAATTTCATCTCCTATCTGTCAGAATGATATAAATCTCCTGTTCAGTATTAATTATGTTAAACATTAATATTCTTTATTTTGGGGGGAGACTTGATGATTAAAGCTACAGCAGACAGAAATCCTCAATTCATTAAAATTCTCTCCCATACCCCCCCACTGAATGGGTGTGCAACTTTTCAGACAGGATTCAACACTCTTCTGGCTGTCACCCGGTCATTTTGCACCTTTGGATAAGGAGTGTAAAATGCTGTCTCTGTGAGGCATTTGTGTTTTCGTTCATTGTGCTGTGAAGTAAGTAGGACCAAAGGGGTCTTGATTTACATCTGAGCCTTACCTAAATGCTTGGTACTTCGAGCTCATTTTCCTTCTGTTTTTCTTCTGCTTTTAAACCCTGTGAAGTAGTTTGGCCTCAATAGCTCATGAGGTGATGCAGGATGTTAGTGACATTTTTGTTCTTTTTTAATGAAATAACATATTCCTGTGCAAAATGTCAGTGATAAGTAGAAATCAGCAATTCGAAGCTAAATTTCATTAATCATAGTACTGTACGAAAACAAATCCCAAAACTTGTTTTACATCTCCTTCTCTGGTTTTGACTTTAAACTCCATGGGATGGAATGTCCTTCTACCTGAAAGTGTCATTTTATACCATTGAAGGCTCTGATGCTCTGAGGCCATGATGCTTCCCAAACTGATGCTTCCAGCCATCAGCGAGAGTCTCACAGACTTGTGTTCCCTATTCAACAAGAGGATCTGCCTTTCTTGGGATCAGGGATCTGAACCAAGTGAATACTTTCAGATTAAGGTGTTTGGGGAAATAAATAATAATTGTGTTTTAATGGTCAGGAGTGACAAGAGATTTTAGTTTTCTGCCTTACAGCCATTACTTTCACAGGCAGAAAAGTATTTAGAAGAAAAATATCTCCAAAGAAATAGGGAGAGCTGCACTCAAAAAAATGCTGAGCTATAAACATGTTTTCATGAGACATTTTAAATTAGTGTTATGAAAAAATCCTAGTCGGACCCGATTGCCCCCCAAACCAAGAAAGACACATTCCAGAGCAGTCAACAGATTATTTGTTCAGCCAAGATGCCTGAAAACCAGGTTCAGTTGATCTGTCAGAGCTGAAACCAGAACCATTTCTGATGTGTTAAGCATAATTGCTGATCTGCTCTGGCTATAAGAAATATTCTGAAAACAGTATAGTGGACATTGGTAATTTTTAAATTTTGTCCTTGTGGAACCACAGTGATTATAATTTGGTCATTTTTCTTAAAAATTTAAGTTAGGAAGTGCCTGAACAGGTCTCACTCTGAATTCTTGGAGCCTAATTTCTCAGCGTTGCTTCAAAATTGTCTCTCCCAGGTACAAAAATCTATCCTGTAGCACAGATAAGAAGTGTCACTTCTGAACCCTTTAGAAGATGCTGTTCAGCGAGGTTAATGTAACCTCTAACATGAAGATTAATTGGTCGTGAGAAGAAGCGCTGCAGAAACAACACCAAGCAAAAATCTTTTAATCAGCAATTTTTGTCTGTGATATACCTAAAAAAAAGAACAAAAAAAAAAGAGTAAGAATATGTTTGCTTGTTGTGCTAAAATTAAGGAGAAAATGTACAATCTAGAACAGGTAGTTCTAGTTACCTTTGAGTAGCTTCCTTATTCTCATAACCAGGTGTCTCTGAGAAATATTTAGTAAATAGTAGTCAACTATTGCTGTAGTCAACAACCCTCATGCCACCATTTTCAGTGGGAAAAGTACCTTTGCAATGGCCAGCTCATATTATTTGGTTTTAAAAGTACTTGGTCAGCACAAAGCATCTTCATCGAATTAGGTATGTCTGTCAGGGTCAGATTTGAAGGTGAGATCTTGAAGGAAAAAACATAACAGCAGATGAAGGACAACATAAACTGGTTTAATCTAGATATTCACTCCTTAATCTCACAGACATCTATGGTTTTCTTTAACTCTACATGAACCTTTGCACAGTGTGTTTAGCTGCACAGTGCACTGTTTTTTCAAAGTCTTTTGGTCTGAGAGGAAAAAAAGAAAGAAAAAAACTCCTCGTGTCTCAGAGTCGTTCTACAAGCCATTTATTCATCAGAAATAATTGTGGTCAGACATTTAGCTGAGAATGCTGGTATTTGTCCTAATGTTCTGTAAATGTTTATACCAAACTTAAATGAATGTAAATACCCCATTTCTGAGCTCTGTGGTAAATCGTTTGTTCTGCAAGGAGAGTGCTTGGCGGCAAAGTTATACTACAGACCATTCCTACTGAAATAGTTGAGACCAGTGGCAACTGGCCATCTAATCCCTGAGCTCAAATGTAAATACCTTGCTCCACAAGCAAAGCTGAAAAACTCCACTCCACATTCTGGTCACTTTTGTTCCAAAAAGAAAATAATCTGTACCAACCCTTTCCCTGACACAACTTCTTATCTCTGTATGCTGCTGAGCTCTGCAACCTGATGTATTAAAAATCAAGACTAGGCTCTTCCTCTTCTCCCTCCATTTTAGAGCTCCTGTATTTGCTTGTCTCCTCCTGTTTTAACTCATGACTCAAAGGAATGAGTAGATAGCAAAAGTTTCAGTTTGCTTTGGGTGAAATCTCAAGCATTTTCTTTCACTGCAGAGAAAACTCCCATTGATTTCAAAGGGAAGAAGGACTGCAGGCATTTGCTTCCCACTTTTTAAATCAGAGCTCCCAGATACAAATTTAAGACTTGCAATAAGCAGGTATCAGTTCTGCTAATTAAGTCTCATTTATCTTAACTATTTCACTACTTAATCAGATAGCACAGTGATAAAACACTGTAAAAATATATGTCAGATAGTCAGGGTCTAGACTTCTCTAATGTGGCAATTTTTTATATTATGATCTTTGTGTATGCAGATGAACTGCTCTTTTATTAACTTCCCTTTGTAAGCATTTCACATGCAAAAAAAAATCAGATAAAGCTTTGGGAAAAAAAAAAAAAAAAGGAGCTTTCCAAAGTGATGAGAATGAATTAGCCCATAATTGGATTGATTGGGAAAAGTTCAGTACAATGCAATAAAACTGCACCATTATCAGGTTTTAAACTTACTATGGGGGAATTTTATTGCTGTTCATTTTAAAAATATCATCTGATGCTACACTCTGAAGGGGCTTACCAATGTTGAAATACGTAAAAGAATGCACAGGAGGAAAGATTCCCTCATATAATTGTAGGTAGAGCAAACATTTACCTCTTAATATTTATTACTTGAATTATATTCATTTTCATTAGTTATCACCTGAGATTGATCTTGACTGGCTTGAGAGTTGGGCTGAAAGGAATCTCATGGGGCTCAACAAGGACAAGTGCAAAGTCCTGCATCTGGGGAGGAAGAATCCCATGCACCAGTACAGGCTGGAGATTGATCTACTGGAGAGCAGCTCTGCAGAGAGAGATCTGGGAGTTCTACTAAATATGAGCCAGCAATGTGCCCTCGTGGCCAAGAAGGCCAATGGCATCCTGGGATGCATCAGATAGAGTGTGGCCAGCAGGTCAAGGGAGAGTCTGCACCCCCTCTGCCCTGGTGAGGCCAAGGTCCACATAGTAAATGTATTTACTCATTAATGAGTAATGATAACTCATTAATGTTAGCAGAGTTACAGTTAGCCCGTAGTGTTCTCACAACAAAATCATAGAATAGTTGGAAGAGACTTCTAAAGATCATTTATTCCAATGCCCTGCTCAAGCAGGTCCACTTAGATCAGGCCATGCAGGAATGCATCCAAGCAGATCTCTATGACCTCCAAGGAAGGAGTTTCCACACCCTTTCTGGGCAGCTTTAGCCAGGGCTTCCTCACTCTCACAGTAAGGAGTTGTTTCTTATGTTTAAATGGAACCTTTTGTGTTCCAGATTATTTCCATTACCTGTTATCCTGTCACTAGATACAACAGAAAAAAGCGATACTCCAGCCTCCTGGCATCCATCAGAACGTAAGGAAGATACCAGTATGAAAGTAAACATTTTGACATTAACCTAGGAACTTTCTGGTTCTCATGGAAAAGCCTAGCCATAAATTAAACAAAAATTAAAAATTGAGTCTTAAAAAAAACATAAACAAACAAACCAAGCAACCCAGATACCAATCATTATATGCTTAGCAAAAAAAAAAAGGAAATACACAGAGCAGCCAAAAATTTGAAGGTCCATTTTGGCAAACAGGAACTCCTACAAGAAACCAGGTGGTGACACAACTACTGAGTTATGTGATCCCACTATCATAACCACATCTTTTATTCAAGTCAAATTACCACAACTTCTCTGTATTTCTCAGACTGCTGAGCATGATCTTTGCAGGGCTACAAGAAAGTAAAAAAGAGGACTGCAAGACTTTCAAATATTTATTTGCAGTAGAAATGTACATATGTCTTACGCAGCCCTTTCAATCTTGTCCTTCAAAGTCAAGTTTCCTCTACTTACACAGGGATATCATTGAGAGCACTAATAGATCTTCAGTGTGATATTATAACTTTTGCTTTTCTACAAAATGCAGAGGAGATTGGTAAAAAATATTTAGTACAAAGAAGCTGTTTACTGTTACAGTTTAAGAATTGCCAGGCTACTTACCAACTTACTTCCTCTTGAACCTCAGTACTGTGACTATAAATAAAATGCTGTCATCTAGGAGAAGGAGTAACAGGGCGAAGTATCACGTCTTTTTTGCAAAATCGGTTTGTTAGGTAGAACAATTGGAAGGATGATCTGAGCTTTGAAGGAAAAATCTAAATGGTTTTATTAATGTTTATAATTGATCCTGTAGTATTTCAAACACTAATTGAGATTTCACTAGTGAATGGACTGTTAAGATCTTAGTAACATAACTATTATTAACATCGATCTATTACAGAAATCAAAATTCTATGTTCTAATAAAAAATCAGAGACTGTATCTCATAATTCCCTTTTGATATTTTGGAACACTTAGCACGGTTCATAGTTTTTCACTTACTCAAGTGATATAGTTCCATATGAATTTCGGTCATTATGACAGTGAGGCTTTTGACCATTGGACTATAGAGTGAGAAATTTTTGTCAGAAATATTCAAATATAAGAAAACAAATCAGAATATTTAAACATTGGAAAATAACCAAAATTTATTATCTTTCCTATTTTTAAATCTCATGATCATGTGACTCACGTCAAGATTTAAAGAATGAGGTCACTTGTGAATATTATGAGTGAATAATTAAAATTTCAACCGTGAAGAAAGATCCTCTTACATTCTGATGAACTAAATCATGATTTTTAACTGTACTTTGTAGACCATTTTTATTGAAATTATGATGATTTATGATTAATTGACCCAAACTAGAAAAATGTAATAAAAAAATATCAGAATTTCTCATACTTCTTCTTTCTCTTCTTATTTCTTGACATTTATGTCTTTAACTGTGAAGATATTTTTTCTTTGTCTGACAATCTTCGACTTATAGTGGAAACATATTTGAATAGCCAATGCCTGTTCCTTTGAGATTACATTAGGCTATTGATGACAGTTAAAGCAGAATGCATTTTTTAACTGAAATTCAGAGCATGACAGAACAGAAACTGAAGTCTCTTAGGTGTCTGAATAGATTATCAAGATGATATTTTATCAGCATTAGAGATATTATAAATGCATTTATATTACAGGAAAATAGATTCTAAAGCATTTAACACAAAAGACACAATATATTGCTTTCTACCAATTCCTCAGAAATTCCATTCAATAACAGTTTTTGGTCCTATGGTTCTAAAACAATGTAAGTTTTGAGGAGATAAGAATACTGCACTTTTAATTGCCCTTTGTGAAAGGGAAATTACTCTGCAAAAACCTTTACTTAGTTGTTGTCTGAATGCTTCTAAAACATAAATACTACACATCCAGAAATTGTGTTACCTTCATCTTATTAGAGACGATCTGGCCAGATGTGATACAGGCACCCTTTTTCCATGACTTATTCTTATACATTGATTAAAGTATATCATCCATTTTTTGTCTGACTGTAGATAACCAGAACAGAGGTGCAGCAAGAGATTTAGGAGAATTTTAATCTATTTAGTTTTCTATCTATCTTGTTCTTCTTCTGCCAACAATTGTTCTCTCAGAAACCAAATTCTGTCCTTGGGGCTTCAACAGAGTTGAAGATTGGTGGAACCTGGAAGAAGAATCCACTAGATACGTTTCCACCTTTTTAAAATACAGATCCTCATTTCCCTCCTGGTCCTGGCATCCTCAGTGTCTATATTTTATTAATATATGTTTTGCACTTGGTTTCTCTTTGGGAGTGAATTTTTGGGAGTGAACTGAGTCCTCTGCAGAATCGTACACAACTACAGTGCCAGGGACAGCAAGTGAAACGCTGTAAGGATGAAATTGCTCCAGATGTGGGTGAGTTTGCCTTATGCAATCCCCAATACTATTTCAATGCACTTTCTACTCTCATACACCTCACTTAGGCTTTTAGCACTGGCCAGCTGGGGAACATATATTTTCAACTTTTTTAGAAAGAATGCTTTTGTGGACTTCAGCATAGCCATAGCATCATTTCAGACACCTTAAAAAGAAAACCAGCAACAAAAAAAAACCCACCAATAATTATACTTTAAAACTGCAGGGCACCCCTTGCCAGTCAAGTCTTTACAGATGGAAAAATGGCAAGACACCATGCTATAGTGGTGTGTGGTGAGCTCCAAATTCTGTTTTGCATCATTTAAAAGTGCTGTAGGTTAACATATCTGACAACACAAACACAGTCAAAGCCTCTTCCATTTGTGTTTCAATCCTTTCTAACCTGTCTTTATTATGACTTTGTCTTGAAAAGGGAAGGGATAGATATGGGGTTGTAGCAAAAGTGACCCTAAGTCCCATATGCTCAACTCAAAGTGACAAGGTCCATGGAGGGAAGTAATGACTGCAATCGTGTTGAGCAGCAGACCTCTGCGTGGGCTGTTAAAAGAGACAATTGCATCGTACCTTCTCTTGGAGGACAGCATAGTGACTCATAACAGCATTAATATTGCTCAGCCTGAGACTGAGGAGTGGGAAGGGAAGAGCCCTCACAAATACTGAGTTTACAAATAACAGTGAGTTACTAATTCTGATACTTTCTGTTGTGAGTTCAGAGAATGTTGCGTTTTCTCTGTGTACAGTCCTGTTCCTCCCTCTGGAAATCCCTTACAGGCCAATGCAAGCTACCTGGACAATGGTATCCTTTTAAGTTAGATGCTCTCAGTCAATCCTGCTATAACCTGCTTCTTCCCTGAACACCTAATTTTAATCAAATACCTGAATTTGAACTGTATGGACAATCTGTCTTCTGTTTCTCTCAGTTATGCAGAAGAAAGCTGCTGTCAAATTTAAAGGGTTAGTCATTTTCAAGAAAAAAAATTAATTCTAAGGAATTTCAGAAAAAAAACCATTCTCTTTTACAGATGAGTAAACAGAAATCTAGAAGATTTAAATGAACCAGGCTCAGTATCAGGCTTAGATAGGAAGGGAATCTAACTCTTCTAATGTGAGCCTGCTGTCTCTCACTGTCTCGCGACTCCTGCTTGTAAAGCAGAACCACTCTTCCTTCCTCTCTCATGCTTTGCATGTCCTTTGAAACAGCAAAACATCTGCTTGATATAGACATCAGTGAAATAACTCTGTCTAAATGTTTGTGTAGGCATCTTTTTTTTTTAAATAAGGTGGACCATTTAACTTGGCATGATTGGGTCATGACACTTTATGAACATAAACAAATATTCCAGGCCTTGAAGGGACCAATTAAAATGGAATTTCCTAAGCATAGGTTTCGACACAAAATTGAATGAGTAGCAGCCAAACTTCAGATTCCCTTTTGTTGTCTCTTTGACTGCTAAATCTGTATGCAAAGTTATTTTACAAGCACAGAGGAATGATCCAAAGATCAGACAAAGATTATAGCCAGAAGCTAGTCTGAGTTTTTAAAAAACATTTGATAATTAAACAGAGTTATACCAGTAAGGATGACTCTGACCTGTATTTAGGCAGAGAATCCTGCACCTTACTCCTCTTGTCTGGTAGGAGAAGCATTGACACTGTGCAGGTAGAAAACATGCATAAATCTCTCGGGCTTTCCAGGGAAAATAAGGGACTCCCAGGGTTGGAAACTATGCATGCGTATGACACAAGGCTATCTTCTCTCTTGGTGAACTTAACAAAGGAAGAGTTGGCAGTGAGTGGATCTCCTTGCAAAGAATGGTTAAGGTAAGATATTACAAATATTTTCTCCTTGTTTAAGCATGCATTTGGCTGATGAAGCTACGGTGCTTCAAGTGAAAGTTTCCAGACTTCACTGAGGTGCTGAACACACCCCTTATTATACCATATCTGGACTAAGCATTTGACCCTCTGGGCAACTGCATGGCAACTGCAGTGTTCCCCTGTGGTAAATACTGCAGTGAGTTCTCCTCTCCCTCCTGTGAATGCTACAGAGAGATAAAGAGCAAAGGAAACAAAGATGAACTGATGGGCTTCCTCCTTCTCTGTCTCAAAAGACAAAAGTTAATCTACCAGGAGGAACAGCCATGGTTTTCATGAGATACTCAAATCTTTAAGCCTACGTGATTCCCATTGCCAAACAATTCTGTTCAATGGGATAAAATGGCTTCCCTGTGCCCTCTAGTCAGTTGATTAGAGTCATTTGCAGAACTTAAAAAGCTCTTTTGCATGCTGATTCCAAGTGACCTCTTATAAATCCCACCAATCTCTAGCTTGCTTCCCACCATGTTGCTAATAGTTTGATCTGTGGCCTGCTAATGAGGTACATATTGTTACAACTCCAGTAACAGTATTAGGGTGTCTACTCTATTCTGCAGCATCACAGAGATTACAGTTGTTTATGCCAGGAGGAAAAGAAATTTCCAGGACAGAAGTCATCATTTAGAGTTATTAACAAAAGGATTTATTATGTTGCTCTGTTTCAAATGGCAGTATACATGATGCCTAGAGCATGCTAGAGTGCAACTACCTACCACATAATGTCCTAATGAATCACCCCTAGCTCGAGGAGCTGCAGAACCTCAACATTCAATCGTGCGTTTCTCCCCCACACACCAAATTGACAAATAAGGCCATAATGGCTTTGCACTTTTATCAGGTAAAACTGATCTCAGGAAGATGAGTACATTGAAACCACGTTGAAAACTATGTGTAGTGGGGGAAATCCCCTTTTAGGAAAAAAAAAAAAAAAAAGAAGAAATATTGGTGCAGCAAAACAGCTCTAACGCAAACTTACCCTATGTCTACCAGGGGTCCATGTCTGTCCCTGGGAAGTCAATGGGATCTTTAACCACAACTTAAGGGCTTGCAGAGTCAAGTCCTACCTTAAAAAGAATCTTGCTTTCCAGAGTTGTGAAGATGAGGCTGACTAAAGGCTATTGAATACTGCTTGTCCACGCTAGTCCTCTGTGTAATTTATAGTAATTGAAGGCCAAAGGCTCTCTCCTCTGAAACAAGTACTTAAGAAATAATTCTCCTTTTACTGAGCCAGGGTCTGGAGGTTTAATTAAACAATGTTTAGAATACATTTTGACTTCTCCAGGTGGCAGGAAAGACAAATTATTATTTATTTGCTTTTGTTCATTTTACTTGCATTTTCAGGCTTAAAGGCTAAAATGACTATGTTTTGTTCTGATGTTGCTTTCAGTGAAGGTGCTATAAATTCTACTTACTCCACATGGAAGCAGATTGAATTAATATTTATTTGTTCATGGTTAATAGCTAAAATAATCTCTGAAACAGCACTGTCCTCTGCGGTTGTGGTTTGGGAGAGGTGAAAAGAAACTTCCAACATATCATTTAGCCCCAGTTGATAACTGAAGAAACGTTGGCATTTTTCAGTCCTCTATTTTAATTTCAAATTCTCAATGATGGTTTTTTTAGGGATGAATCTTCACCTGGAAAAATCTTATTTCACCCTCATGAAAGTAAGTCACTTTATTGCAGCAGAGAGACAGCCTTTAAGTGTATTGAGAAACTAGTTCATCTCCTTCCATGTAGTCCCTCATCCTCCTCCATTTCTTGGCCCTCCCCTAACCATGCTTCGTGTTAAGAAGTGAGGTTGAAACAAGTCTTGTAGTCAGTCTCATCAACAGATTGCAGTGTTCGTCCTACCTCCATTAATTTATTCTTCCAGCTAAGGAGCCTTAGGAATGTGGATTTTTACCTTTTTTATAAATTATTGATTCATTTTGATAGCTTATGGGGCAGAAGACTGATGGCATCATAAGCAATGAATTTTAGGTCGTTTAGCATCTCAAAAGAGTTTCCAGAGGAGACAGCACCAACAGAAATAATAGTCTATTTTTAAAGCAAAGAATAGGTCAAATTCTGCTTCCACTGAACTCTGTGGCATAGCTCCCAAGGCTCATGCTAAGAGGAAGCTTGGGCCCAAGGGATGACAAAATCAGTGATTATACAGCACATTATGCTAAAGAAAAATTAAATCAAATGCAGCTGCTTTTATATAATTCAAAGACAGAACTCAGTGTTTTCTTAATTTATTTTTAGTTCCTTTTCCTCTCTCCCCTTTCTGCACACTGATTCCTTGCCTACAAAGAAAAGCTTCAAAGAACATAAGCAAATCCAACTCTTTTATTTAAGTTTTAGTTTTTATCCCTCTTTTATTTCTGTTTTTTTAAAAAAAGAAGAGAAAGAATTTTCTTCTATTTGACTCTGCTGCAAGGAAATCTTAATGGGGACGAGGTGATGTCTCACCCTCAGCTTTGGGAAAGTGCCTCAATCCGTAACAGTCAAATTAGACTTATGCTATATCATATCCATTCAGAAGGACCTGTTTTCAAACAAGAAACTGCATGCTACTGATTACTAGAGCATAATGTGGCTAAGAGGTCAATCAGAAACCCACAGTGGGCTTGAGAAAAGGTTCATAAAATAAGATCCCAATTCATATATCGTTACTAAGTTGGAAAAATTCATCAGGTGTGATGCAAACAGACACACTGCAAAGTGCAGAGTATTACATCTCCTCCTAGAGGAAAGTCTTTGGCTGAAAGTGTTTGAATTTTTATTGAGTCATTACCATGATTCCACAGTTAAGGGCATTTTCTTCTTGCTGCTCAGGTGCTGATTCAGCAAACTTCATAAGCCCACATGAAACCTGAGCAAGTCTGTGGTTCTGCTGAGTTCAGCTTGAGCACAATCACATCAATAAAATGAGGTATGTGAGTGACTTTCTGAATCAAGGCCCTATGCCCTATGCCCATCCAATTGCAAGATGTACCATCAGACAATTTCTACTAGAAGCTTAGTTTTTTTGCCTTGTTTTATTAAGTCAACTCATATTTGGTTCTGCAATAAAAGCAGACATTAGCTTTATCAGATTCTTGTCAATTAGTGTTCGTGGAAACAACATTGATGACAGAACCACTTACACTGTACACCTCTTTGCCCTACTTTATATCTCTCAAGAAAATGCAATATCAATCACATAAACAAATTCCCCACAGATACGTAATAAGTCTGTCTCTAATGTAACTCTACTATTTTTAATTATTTGTGAGATATTCAGAGAGACTCTGAGAATATCTGAACAAGTGACTAAGTAGGTAATTTTGCCATATTGAGATTCAAAATTTAGCACATGTACTTTTAAGAATAAAATTATTTTATTTTGTTCTCAGCTATGATGTGAGAAAAAACTGCCAAAATAAAGAAAAGAAAAAAAAGAAAGAAAAATAAAAAAAAGAAAAAAAGAGAAAAGAAAAGAAAAGAAAAGACTTCCTAAGGAATTGTTAGGGAAATCACTGTCAGGTTGCATGCATTTATTTTGTACATATAAAGTTCTTTGTCCTAGAAGATGTTAATAAAAGCCTCTCAATTCAATCATTTGACAGATGAGATCTGCTCTTGATGTCAGTCACTGAGTTACAGGTCTGTCCTTCTGTTACTGTGATTCTTACGCTGTTTATCTTTGTGCCCACACTGTATATCAGTTTAAATTTATATGTGTGTATGCATATTCCATACATTCAGCCAATCTTTATTATGCAGATGATAGCAGTGTTAAGCTTGCTCCAAAGGACATCTCCTTCATATTTCAGAAGAAAGCTGGGCAAACAGAGCTATTCTTGAAGTCCACAATATTAGAATAAGAATGAAACTATTTTCATAGCAGTGCAGTAAGGGAAGAAACAGTAAAACTCTGAGAACAATAAATGCAGACTTTTTTTATATGAGCTGCAGGAACACAAAATGTGTTGTTGAAAATACTTAGAGCAACCTCAGAGCTCAGGAATGGAGTTACTGGGGTTGATTCACCACTGCCCTCTGCTCTGCACAGTCAGAGAGAGAAGTGGGTGGAAATCATTACCATCCCAGCACAGGCTTGTTCTACTCCCACCTTACTTGGTGCAAATGAGTACAAAGGCAACGCAGTGGAAACATACAGCCATGATTCTGTGCAAAACAACAGACTAGCTTTACTTTTGTAAATATCTTCTACTATTCTGTTATGTTTGTTTGTTTTTAAATTGATGCTAGTGCTGCTATTATGACTGAATTAAAACTGACACATTCAAATTATGGGTTCAGGTTTCTATTTTCTACTGCACATGTAAAAGCCAAATTTATTAAGCAAGTTCTGTAACCTGTGAAACTACTAAAGTCTGTTTCTGAAGACTTTCAGTGTATGTTTCCCACAGGTTGGACGTCTAACAACATCTATATTAATAATATCTATATTATATATAAACACAGGAACTCCCCATCACCAAATCATATCAAGGCCTTTCCCTCAGTTCACACTAATTAGGACTCTCTCATTAACCAGCTACATATTTTTTAAAGAATTCCTCAGGATATCTTCTGAACTTCTGCTCTTTTCATGTTTTCTTCCAAAAAATTCAAGCAATAAGTTTAAAAAAACCCACCCAAATCCATAATGTGTGAAACAACAAACAGACAGACAATCAATCAACCAATGTGATTGTATCAGATTATTTTTTGTTTTACAGAAACATTTTTTTTCACACAAAGAAATTTTTGAGCTTTTTATTATCATCTCCAAAAGTGAGAATTCACTTGACTCTGCCCTAGTTGTCTAATAGGTATCTATTTGGAAGCTGTCATCTAGGATTAATGGACATACACAGAAAAGTATAAGTTCTGAAATAGATACCTCAAGCAAACAGCTTGACTTGACACTCTGAGGTAATTCTGTCTGTCTCCATTTCCTGCCAAGGAAAGTCCTTAAGTCTGATTTACAGCAAATGTCTAACTCTTAGATGACAATGGTTAAGGTGGTATTTGTCTGGTTCCTGGAAAATACCATAGGAAAGCACTGAAAGTCACAGGAAGGATATTCTGTATCTCCTGCAGTACAGATCTGATGGCTCTTCTGAGATGATTTTTCAAGACTTCAGTGGTGCCTTGGTCTTACTTCACCTAGCATGAACAGAGGTACTTGGTGGCCTGAAAATAAAATCCACTAGCACCTTTGAGTTTCTTACTGCAAGCCAAAGACTTTTCTAAGTTGAATGATGACTGAACTACTTCTTACATTCTGTATGACTTAAAGTCTAATGATACAGTACAGCTCACAAGATAAGGTGCCCTGAATCAAATCATCAACCACCATCTGCTGGGTTTGCTCATTCAGTCTACAGCTATGCAAAAGAAAAAGGTGTTTCGTTACACCTCTGAAATACCTGTTGCCTTCCCAAAGGTCTTGCTTTTGAGGTCTCAGTACCTCTGATATTGAAAAAGTCAAGACAAGATTATGATAAATTCTTGTGAAATGGATGAAGTAGAAACCACAATACAGCTCCCTAGAGCTAGATTTTGAGGAGAATCGACCCAAGTACTACTTAAATGCAATTCACAGCGTGTAAGATGTAATGGGTCTAGGTGGGTTACTTTTGGTTTTGGGTTTTTTGGGGGTTTGTTTTGTTTTGTTTTGTTTTGTTTTGTTTTTCCTGCTGAAACAACCTGTCATATCATCTACAAAACAAATCTATTAAGAAGCTACTGAGATAGAGAGGAGTCTTGCAATGCCTAGAGCTTTCTGAGGGCTGGATCCCAATTTTACTACAAAGACTGTCTACCCACAGCTATTGAAGCATAGCTGGCATTGAATTGGGCTCATCAATGTCCACAAGAAATGTTGTATAAAATTTTCTTTTGGTCTGGCAAACTATGCATAAACTGCGGTGCTTAATAAAACAACCTTTGATTTTGATTGCAACTACAAATGCAAAAAGAAAGCTGGAAAACACCTTATTTTCTGTGGTGTTTTTTCATTAAAAATATATATATGTAATTAACTAACGATGCAAGAGTTCTAATTTGCGAATGATAATTTGCATAAAAGAACTGCCGAGAAAGGATTTTAAAAGCTGAGCATTGCAGTGTAAGACTTACTTCTACATAGATATATATATCCCCAAATGCCTTTGAAATTCTGCAGTAAGTGAGAGGAATATAAAATGAAGAGTATGAGACAGTGGTAGCAAACTGCTTCTTAACATCTCTATCAAGGCAATACATTTTAACTTGGGGCGTTAAAAATGCAAACAAAACCTTTAACTCCTAAGATCAATTGCAAGCGTAGACAGACTGGGTTTAGGAAGAGCATTCTGTCTTGTCAAGCTCACCTTATCATCACGGAAGAATAAACAGCGTAATTATTCTCACCTTTTTGTTTGTTTTCTAATTGGATCATTTATTACTTTCAGGAAATTCAAATCAACATCAGATTTATAGTGCAAGACTTCTGAAATATTGCTTTGCTTATAGAAATGTCAAAGCTGGCAGGTAAGCTGTCTTGTTGCCTCAGGAGCCTTTTGCATTAGCAGGAATTATGGAAAAGGCCTTTGGAATTGAGTAAGTTTAACAATTTGTTTCTGTGTTATGCATGGTTAAAAACTCTGTTCTTTTACCGATATTTTAGCTTCATTTATCAGCCTACAGTTTATAACACTGGTGTGTTTGAATCAAATATACAAAGGATGGAATTGTAACTGTTCTGTTTTGCAGAATCTTTTCTACTTCTAGGTTGGCTACAACAGGTTTTTGGATGACTGTTACCATCATTTTTCTGCTTAGTTACTGAATATCTACCAATGTAAACTGTGGATAATCTTGCAATGGCTCCTCTGCCTTCCTTGTAATTTCTTCAAGTGCTCAGAGCTTCTCTCTCTTGCAATCTCTGCTGCTCAGCAGTGATATTTCTGCTGTTCCTCTCACCAAAAATGCAAAGTAAGACCTAAACCATAATTATCCCAAACATGTACATCAGGAAATTCACTTTAACTATCTTATGAAGTTGAAAATGTTTACTCATAGATTCATAACCTCCTTTTGTGAGTCAAATTAATCTTACTAGTTAGCATAGAGTATTTCTTCCAGCCATGTATATACTGCTGCTTATGCATTTTGTGTGTGTTAACAGATTTTCTATGTTTAGCAAAAAACCCTTGAACTATGAAGAGACTGGCATTTGATCTAAATCTCCCTGAAGTTACTGGAAAAAAGAACAGAGTTGAAATCAGCTACCACTCTAATAACTTGTCATGACATAAAGAAAAATGTTGCCACAACTTATGACGTTCCTACACATAAGAAACTCCCATCAGTACAAAGTGTTGCGGCGTAGAGTTGGCTTTGCATTTGATAAGATTAATCTCTAAAACAGGAAGACAGAAGAAACTGGGGTGGAGCGGGCAGCTTGGGTGAGGAATGACTGTTTGGGCACATGTACACAGCACTCCTCACCCTGGATACCCTTTACAACCAGCAAAGATGAAAGAATTCTTTTAGGACTCAATTCATTTCACTTAATTTGGAAGTTCACTTTTAAAGAAGATTGACTAAGCTGTAGAAATGCTCCTTTCTCTTCACAGTCTATATTGGAAGAATAATTTGGAAGTAGGTACCAATGGAAGTGACAGCCAGAAAATGCTCCCATGAACTCTCAAATATTCCCTAAAGCAAAATAGTGCTAAATATCAGGAAAACAAATTGCAGGAAAATAGAGGAAAATGCAAGTATCAGAAAGAAAGAGTAGTTTGGTCTTTTGGGGGGGAGTGGTGTGTGTCTCTGCAAAGACGGATGCTTTAGAGTTAGTGATAGATCAGGAAGATCAGAACTTTATCTTCCTTTGTTCATACATACACATGCAGTTCTTAAAGACTGAAGTTTTATGAGATAAGAGGCAAAGGAAGCAAAAGAGAAAGTAACAATTTATGCATCTACCTCCCCTTAGAGACATTATTATAATCTCATATTTTAAAATAGTGATTGCAAACATAATTAGATCCTTATATATAAAGATACTAAATTTTGCAATATTCCTCTTTCTCAAAACAATACCAAATATTGTTCAAGAAATTCTTCAAACTTAACATTTACAATGGAAAGAGGAAAACGTGCAAAAAGCTTTAAATTTTCAATGAATTTAAGAAAAAAAAAAAAAAACATTTTGTTGTTCCTAGTGATTTATCACTTGCAAAAGCTTCCAGAAATGAGTTATTATTCAGTTTATATTGTATCAAAATATATTCTGCAGGATATTGTGAAAATACTTCCCAGGCAAAATATCTCATCAGTCTAAGAGAAATACGATCATTAGTAATTAAGATATTAAATGTTACTAGGCATTAGGAATGGCAATGTTATCAATGTGTTTCACTTTAAAAAACAGCACGTCAAAACGTTAAAAAATAACAAGAACAAAACATAAACAATTGTAGGAAAAGAAGCCATAGAAAATACATTAAAACAAGCAAACAATTCACAAAATAGTCGTGTTTGGGGTCTTTTTTAAGAGAAAATTTAAACAAAAATGGAGAGTTTGTTACATATTTATTTACACAGATAGTGAGGAAAAGACAAAGAGATGAGAGAAATCACAGGCAAAAATATGGCATGGCATCCCAAAAGTTAGTGCTTTCATTTACTAAGATAAAATGCCTCAATACTCTCTGTAAATATAGAACTGATTTTTAAACAAAACATGTCAACAGAACTACTCAAGTGTCTGGACACTATTTCAAGAAAGGGGCAAATTATTTGCAAAGTCTTAAAACTCTGTTGCTGCAAATACAAATAGGTACAACAGTAAATGTATGTAACCAAGTTGTCATCACTTTAAATAATGAGATTCATAAGTTTATGTATTTGTTCTGTTACTTTGACAGATCCAGGCCAGAGTTTTCAGCTCTGGTCAGAAAACAGCATCTAGAACACCTCACACTGACGAGATTCATTACAGTTTTATGTCACATTTAGATTCATGATAAGATATCACCTTGAATTTAACAAGAATTAGATTGATTCTTTGCTTTAGCTTTTATTCAATTACTTGTCTAAATGACAACCAGGAACGCTGAGCACAGATGGAACCTGCTGCAGTTTAGTTATTAAAGCCAAAGATTATTATTCATATCACCTTGATTTTAATCCTCTTTTTTTTTTCTATATTCACAGTAACCTTAGGCAAAACATATTCTTTTTCCTTTATTCACCTGGAAAACAAGAAGTTGTAATAATTCTGAGATGCCTCCAGGTTGCTGTCTCATAATATTAAGGATTTGGGTTTTTTTTTTTAAGTGTAATAAATACTATACAAATGCTTTCTGATGATAACTAGAAAGCACAATAGTACAAAGTACTATCAGCATAATGACCTGCAGAGCTTTGTCTAACAATTGAACAAGCCCTTAATGACAAAGAAATCTGTTATGTGTAATATAATCCCTGACTTGGTGTAAACTGGTGCTTGTTCACAGATACCTGCTCTTGGAAACCTATTTATCCCAAGTGAAGATGTGGCTGAAATCCTTTTATCCTCAGATATTTGAGCCTATGGTGAATCTTTACTAGCCCCGGTAAGCGTCCTGTTTATTTAACAGCTGCATACAACAGAGTATGAAACTCGGCGTCTCTGAGCTTAACTGTAATCGCTCCCCTTTCCATCCCTAATGATTGATATCTCATGAAGGTGGGATATCATTTTGCCCAGACACACTGGGGTGCAAATATGGAATTTTCTGAACCCACGCAATGATCAATTTGTGCCCTAAAATGCTAAAATAATTAAGAACAGCATAAAAACAGCAACTGATATGCGGCCTGCATTGGGCAACCGTGTTCTTTCCCTATGCAAATCAAACCACACACAGTGCAAAGGTCCTTTTGGTCCACTTTGTTACAGGAAGGAAAGCTCCACTTTTTACTGGCATTGGTTGGAAAAAAAAAATGAAATATTCAAATTTTATACAAAAAAACCTAATCAACACTGTTTTTCACGGAATTTCTTTTTGACCTTTTCAAAGTAATCTTTTAAATAGACTTTTCCTTTTCAGCACACATTTTCCTGTAGAATGCTTCTTCCATTCATTATCTTTTTCCATACTCATCTTTTGTTCTAAGTAGAGAGAAAGCATTTATTAAACAAAGACTTGATCTTAATTTGTTTAAGGTCTTGCTCTTTCTCCTTATTACAAGCTAAGTTAAACAATATTATTAAAGCCTTTTCTTAATGTTTTTGAACTTACCTTAATTTTTCTTTTTTCCCCTCCACTAATAGAAATGCTGTTACTCATTCACAGTCCATCTGTACAATAGAAACTAGTTTCTGACAATTAAAGTGCTAGCATGTAAATTCTTGTATGACATGCCCCTATCTGAAGATTAATTTGTGCAATTCATGAATGATGAGATGCATTATTATCTACAAACTTATCACCTCTCTTACTCAAGTTCCAGCTCAATCTGATCTTTGCTAAGACTTAATGAGGACAAATGCAGTTCTTAAGAACAATGGAAAAAAGGTGCAAAAAGCAATATATTTTGTTTAAATCATTTTTAGAGATACTGTCTGTGGGTGTTAGTATAGTTATGAATCATTTTATAACCAAACTTGAAACAAAACAAAACAAAACAAAACAAAACAAAACAAAACAAATCAAAACTGCAGAAAGGATACTCGTTCTTAGAAAACTAAGTGTCAAAATGTTTCCCACCTCAGCACGAAAGAGGGGAAAAACTGGAGCTTCAAAGGATTTGGAACTGTAAAATCGCTATTAGGGAACATAAAGTCAAACAAATGATCATTAAAGTTTGGAGAGGGGTTGTTTTCATTTGAAGAAAATTGATCCATTCAGTCAATCTCTTTTGGGGATTGTCATTAAAGCCTTCCATAGAAAACGTTACATCTTCAACAATTTTTTGTAATGAAACTAAAGATGATGCTTTATTAGCAAAATCAGTACCTTATTGGATCTTGGTGTTTGTCTGAATGGCTTTTGGGAGTACAAATGCTCATGCAGAACTGATATGAAGTAGAATCAAGATCAGAAGTGCAACCCTGGGTGTCATAGTCTATGGTGAACTTTGTAGTCCAAGCAACATGCAAAATATCATTTAGTATTTTGTGTTTTCTCTCCGAGCCTTGCATTTAGCAGTGGAGGCCTCAGCTTGCAACTGATGAATGTGGTGGCAGCTGAGAGGTCTCAATTCAAACTTCTTGTTTTCTATGGAACTACGTTAAAGCGTGGTTAGTTCACCTCATTCTGCTTCTATTTCCTCTTCCTTCATCCTTCATCTGCCTTGTCAATTTAAGTTGCAATCTCCCTGAGACTCTCTAATTTCTAGAGAGCATCTCAGTATTATTAGAATAAAACAAAACCACTGTGTCTAGGAGACAGAAGGGAATGAAATCTGGTCTCATGTGCACTAATATCTGCAGACATAGACATCTGTATTGCAGTGGCATATCAAACCAGACTCTTACTAAGCACTGTAGTAGGGTGATACTTTCTTCTGTCAAAGAACTGTTCTGTTTTGGGACAGAGTAAAACCTCCAGTTTCTGTGGTACAGACATAGTCTCAGGACATGTGATTTCTATAGCTCTTTAATGCAACTGCTTTGACCACAGAAGTCAAGAAGAATGGCTAAAATGAACAAAAGCTTAAAGCAAACAACAGAAGGAATTTGGAGACAGCTCAGTGGGAGTGTTGAGGATAGATCGAAGGATTGCTGTAAAAAAAAAAAAAATAAAAGAGCCTTTACATGGTTTCAGGGAGCTTTGGAGGAAGCCCTCAAACAACTCTGCGACTTAGTTCTGCTTTAATTCTTGCCTCAATGTGGAGAAATCCTCTGTAACTTACAAACAGCACTGCCAAGGGCAACAGTTTGTTTAATATCACAGACGATTGAAAGCACTGGGAAAAGAAGAAGAGAAGCAGCCTCAAACTTCTCAAAGACTCTTGCAATGTCTTTTCCTTCCTGTGCTGTGCATTGATCTCCTTTGCTTAGATTAAAACCTCCAGCTTCTGAAAGACACCCACAACTGACACCTATCCCACTAGACTGAAAACCATTTGAAAATGATGTTGCACTGTGGTTTTTTTAAGTCACGCAGTGATCAGAGTGGGATAGATTTAAGACAAGGTTATTTACATGAAAAAATTTGATTGCTTGTCTAACAGCAAAACATTGTTATATGCCATTAAATGATAAGGACTGAATACAGCACAAGGATATCTGTTCATTTCATAACACTGAACACATTTCTTATCCTTCTGACATTACAGTAATTTAACTTTGCAAAGTTATACGCAGATCCTGCTAGTTTAAAATGCTTCTGTACATGCTCATACAATTCATACTATGACATCCGTTCTCAAAATAAATGTCAAGCCCTCCTGCTTTGAAGAAGACACATTGTATTTCCCTGAAATGCTGCACACTGCACCACTAGGACAAGGAGACTGTTAGAGTTTAAAAACAACAGTGGGGACTATTATTGCCTTTCTTTCATGGTAGAATTATCATTTATCAAAATCTCATTTGGCAAATTACCTTTCTCAAGACACCCAGCCCAACACACAGCTAAGGCTTAAGCTTGCTTGGGAAAGGGGTAGTTTGGAGTCTTTTCTTTCTTTTTTTCATATTTCATGTCTAGGGCCATGAGTAATGTCTCAGGATATCAGAAAAATGAACACTGCATTCAGTCCCGATTCAGCCTAGTTAAGGCAGAAAAAGCAATATTGAATCCTAAAAAGCAGCATCGTGTTCATAACCTGCTTAGTATCCTTCAGGTTGTGATTCAACTCACTTGGGTTTCGGCAGTCACTGAGTCACATTAATCAGGATTCTGGGTTGCTGGTAGCTCCCTCTGCAGTCAACAGGGAAAGATACTGACTCATATCGTAGGAGGCTTGATTCACCCTGGGGGGAGGTGACATAAGTCATGTGGAAGAACTCATGCCCAAAAGACGTACTGGTGTGAACCACTCGTGTAGGTAAAATTGAGGGAGATAATTGAACTTTGGTACAAAAACCGTTCCTTCTCCCTCTCTCTTTTTTTTTTTTTAATGAGGAAATATGTTTGTTTTCAAAGGGCAAAGTAGAGAAATAGTTGTTGTGCATTGAGCAAAGACTGGGGAAATGAAGCGGATGCACTTCAGAGAGCCCTTTCATGGCAGGAAAGGGAAATGTTTTTAAGATCATGCAGCAGTACAGTAGGCTTGCTCACCTTTCACTTCAAAGGTTCACTCATGTAATCTTCTGCTCCTTTTTAGGTAGTAGGATGGATTTATGGCTTATGCCATTTTCTTTACTGTATTTAAAATAGCTTTCCTTACACCAGGCTTTATTGGCTAATATCAGTCATTGGTCTACAACCCACTTTCTGTAATAATCTGTGCAGATTTTTCTTGAGATGGCATAAATATAACTCATAATACAAAGCACAGGAAACATCTAAGACAGCCTGAGCTAAAAATGGTTTGTAGAATCGTAGAATCATAGATTGGTAGGGTTAAAAGGAACCTCTAGAGATCATCTGGTCCAACCCCCAGCAGAAACAGGTCCACCTAGATCAGGCCGCATAGGAACATGTCAAGGAAGGTCTTGAAGACCTCCAAGGAACGACACTCCGCAACCCCTCTGGGCAGCCTGAGCCAGGGCTCCCTCACCTGAACAGTGAAGTAGTTTTTCCTTATGTTTAAATGGAACTTTTTGTGTTCCAGCTTCATCCCATCACCCCTTGTCCTGTTGCTAGATACCATAGAAAAAAAGGGATGCCCCAACCTCCGGACATCCACCATTTAGATATTTGTAAATATTAGAAATATCCCCTCTCAGTCCTCTATATTCTAGACTAAACAGCCCCAGTTCCCACAGCCTTTCCTCATAAGGAAGATGCTCCAGTCCCCTGATCATCTTAGTAGCCCTGTGCTGGACTCTCTGCAGAAGTTCCCTGTCCCTCTTGAGCTGAGAAGCCCAGAACTGGACACAGAAATTCAGATGAGGCCTCACCAGGGCAGAGGGGGAGAAGAATCTCCCTTGACCTGCTGTCCACACTCTTCTTAATGCATCCTAGGATGCCACGAGGCACGTTGCTTGCTCATGTTCAGTTTGTTATCAACCAGGCCTTCCAGGTCTCTCTCTGCAGAGCTGCTCTCTAGCAGGTCAATCCCCAGCCTGTACTGGTGCATAGGGTTGTTCTTTCCCAGATGCAGGACTCTGCACTTGTCCTTGTTGAACCTCATAAGGTTCCTCTCTGTCCAACTCTCAAGCCAGTCAAGATCCCACTGAATGGCAGCACAGCCTCTGATGAGTCAGCCAGTCCTCCCAGTTTGGGTTCAAAAATAAAATAAGTATATTAATATCAAACCTTTTGCTTTCACTGGAAAATGCCATTGCAAGAGTGATACAGGTCAATGAAGATCTGAATATAGCCTTCAAGTAGCAGTGATAATAGTGACTCCTTGAAGCTGAAGGTGTGGTGATACTGGACAGCAGACCATAAGTCAACTCCTGGAGACAATTGTTTTTTTCATTCTTTTTTTTTTTTTTTTAAGTACACCGACTCAAAAATTTCTTTGAATTAATACATTGTGGCATAAATTAGAACTGAGTTCATTCATGTCTGAGAATATTAATTTCTGAACAGTGCCAAAATGTGATGATTTCTCTCAAACATGCCAGTGTTTTTCAATCCTAGCTGAATTCCAACTGGAAAACTGCAGAATTCTACAAGACTTGCTGCTGTTATTTATCCTGGCTTCGTGTAGAACAGCTGAGGAGTCTGAGGTGGAAAAGTAAATGTTACAAGGTGGTGACTGATCCCAGCAATATATCGTCAACTTGTCATGTCCTCCAGTGAACTCACAAGAATCTGCAAATTAGATGCATCTTGGATGTCTATGTGACTGCAGATTGGTACAGCAACTGGTTTGTGGAAACCAAAAGTTAGGGTGCAGGCATCACTGTAAACCTCTGTGCTTTTTTCATCTCAGGATTGGGACACTCTGGATTTATTTCAACAAAAATGACATAACATGAAGTTCCTGTGATATTTTTAGGGCAAATTCTGGAAAGTGCTGTGTATGGATGGTACTTTTCAGCTGAAAAATAATGTGAAATATCACTTTTGTTGAGGAGAAGGCCTATATTTCTGTGCAGATCTTAAATGTTTGATTTTCTTGGATGTTTTCAAAACAAAATGCATAATTAATAACAGATCACAGATCTTTCAGGGAGATATTTTCTGGATCCTACCAGGATTGAGACACACACTCATGCTGGGTTAATAACATAAATACAAAGACCCCATTTTAAAAGTTGTTGCATTTTGAAAGGCCCAAAGGTACTTTCCCCATTGCTTATTAAGATGAACAATTAAAGAATGTAGTAGAATCTTTTGACCTTTACTGGACATGTCAACTTCAACGACTAATTTAAAGAGCCAGGAAGAGCCTCAGTCAGTTAGGGAGGAAATAAGGGACAGTTCTGTTTTCATTGTCTGTACAGATATTGACAAATAGAGAACACTTTGTAAACTACAGTTTTATATGGTTGACTGAAATCGCAGGTACCATCAAGTTTGCCATGCTCTATTTTTTCTGTCTAACGAGACTTCTCTAAACTCTGTTCTTTGAAGTCATGCAGGCAGTCACATGGCAATGCCACTTCAATGATACTAGTTTTTCTGTCAGCATCACTATCTTCATCACTGTAGACCACAAGTGCAGCAGTATCTGGTGGCCTTGTGTTAAATACTGATAATCTACTGGGTTTCCTTTTCATTTCCAGGGTGCATCCTCTGTTAGGCAAACAAGGCAACATCAAAATGGTTAATATATTTTAGAGAATTTAACAAGCAGAGGGCTTACATATTCGTTAGAATTGTTCACAGCAGAATCGAGCTGAGCACAAGTCACCATGGTTGACAAGCAATACACAGGGCTCTGCCAGCGAGCAGTGCCAGGGTACTGAAGTGTGCACTGTGAATTATCAAACACATTCTGAGAAATGTAAAAAAAAGATTGGATTCTGCCCCATATGCCACCAGGCCAATTCATCAGTGTCTGCTTGACAAGTCATGAAAAACAGATTCTGTGACATGAAGGGAAAAAAAATAATAATCAGAATCTGTCATTGTGCCAAATCAATCAGAATTTCTAGGCTGCATCCTGAAACTCACTTGACTATATGTTAAAAAAAAAAAAATAGATAAAACTTTGGACTCTAACAGTATGCTAATTCACTGGTCAAAAGTGATAAAAATGGGTCAATCACATGGGTATAAATTGTGGCATTCAAATATGGGACTTAAGATTGAAATCTGATATTTTCTACATCATAAACATTGATGTGATTTAAGATACACAATGGTTTATTTCATATGTACGAAATAACAAAAGAATTCAATGTAATGAGCTGCTGTTATGAGACCTATGGTTTCTGAAATTGCTGATGTTAAAAATTTTGATCAGCATATCTACCTCCAATGTAAAATAGATATATTCCCTTTGTGATTTTGCACAAAATCATAGAAGACAGTAGATTTGTATGGACTTACTAAACAGACAAAAAGCTTATTTGTAATTCTGTATCTATACAGAAAAAAATAATTAAAATTTTAAAAATTCAACATCAAGCACTGAAATTCTAGCATCTTAGATTCAATCTTCAGAATTAACTCCATCTCGAAATTCAATTTCGCCTTTTACCACGTGTTATTTTTTTCTCAGTTAGTACAAAAATAAGAATAATGTTAACATTAACACCTGTCACAAATTCATATGCTTCCTAGTCAAATTGCTGCCATCTTAAGCTCTCTCAGGCTATGGGAAATACTGAAATATGTTTAGGATGCAGTTCTATGTTTTACCTAAACTGGATGCAAATGCTGAGTTCAGGCATATATGGCTTTAGACCTAGTTGCCTGGTTTCCTTCAAACTTGATTTCTTTCGTAGATCTTATTGAAATTTAAAGAAAATTTCAGCAGTTAAATTTAAATTTAAAGAAATTTAAATTTAAAGAAAGTTTCAGCAGTTCCAGTCTTCCAGCTGCTTAAACTTGGAAAGATATAGATTAAACTGAGATTAAGTCAATAAAAGAATTACTGTAAAAAGAAAAATATAGAAAAATATCTTTGTGTTCATTTTAACAAAGCTGTCTAGGAAAAATACCTGTGCTTCTCAAATTCCTTAAGCATTTTTGTGCAGATTTTGCTTAATAATTAAGTAAGCACGTGAAAAGCAAAGGATAGCACCCAATTTTAAAATAGCTGAGCATTTATTCAACTTTCTACATAGAGCTGCAGCTGCTTGAAGCCTTCAAAAGACTACTCCCTAATACAAATGCACTCAGGCATGTTCACAGGTCTGTGTTTCAAGTTTGGATCATTAGTCATTTCTTATTTGTCCTAATTACATTTTTAATTGAAACATACAAGAAAAAATGTGTTGGGTTCACTCTTGAATAATTTACACTCAATCATTGCAACTTTAAAAAAATATATAAAAAGCAAACATTTACCTTTCAGTTGAATCCAAGCATGGATAGTTCCAGCCCCTCAAATTTATTTTGAGAAAGTTATGAGTGTCTGAAAAGAAAGGGGAGGGAATAGGCTGGAACTGACTCATGAATGCCACATTGTGTAGCTAAATCCTGTTTCTCTCTGTTATTACAAAATGTTGTTCCTTCCCTGCAGATTAACAAATAAAGAAAAATATATACTAGAAAGATTCCAGTCTTTCCAAACCATGTATTATACACACTGCTTACGATTACTTTGATCTTTTCAATTTCAAAAATTGTAAGTCTATTAAAGGTTTAGTATACTAAGAATCAGGAGCTAATCTTACATTAAAGTGATTTGACTCACAATAGTGTAAAATGTTGATACAACCATATATGCAATTTACTTAGATGCTATGCAGAGACCTACAAAATGTTGGTCTCACTTTTCAACTAGAAGGAACCTACCTGAGCTTGACAGTCCCCTTCTGTAAAAAAATTGCTGCCAGAATTTTGACCTGAGACATGGTCAACATCAAATGAATGAATGTCACTGAAATGTCTGTGTCCATCCCTTTCACTCCAATTAGCTTGGCTTGTTACCTAGGCAACTCTCCACAGAAATAAAAAATTAAAACAAACTAAAAACACCCACCAAAGCTAATGTACTTTTGGACTTAGTGGTGTCATTTTCTTGGTAAAATGAACCTGGTTTCTGTGTAGTCAAGATGTATGCTATACACATGAGTATTGATAACTCTTCTATATTGTTTCTACAGTTCCTTGCAAAAGACAAATCAACCCTTTTGTGATGCACAAGATGAAAACATCTCAGCCTAATGAGTGCCAGGATGTGCCCGAAGATGTATTAGAATGAGTATAGAAATCACAAAACTATATAATCCACTATGAGAATAATTCTGATGCTCAAGTCCTCACGTCAATCATTCATGTTAACTGGACAGTGAAATAATGCCTTGCAGAATGTGTGATTCGATCTCCTCTAATGAATAGTCAGCCTAAGTGTTTTATGGCTTCTAGTCCTTACACTTAGGATTTGATTCCACAAGATATTGAGTAACTGAGTTCTGATCCTATATTGACTTAAAACAAACAGGTAGGTGTATTATTGGAACATTGACAGATTAGTCAGCACCCTCTAGCACCAAAACTTCAGTATTACCTGAAGAAGAGGTAAAAACTTGCTCCTTCAGTCTTATGTACCTGAGGTTCTAAGCCTAACTGCTAACATGCAATGAATTAATCACACTAGTACAATTTCCCGTTTCCTCTGGTGAGTTGTACTCATTGGTGTGACAAAAAAACAGAGGTTTCAGACTTCCTAAAGTCTACTTTGTCATGCAACTACAAACATCTGTATAGACACAAAAGCCAAAATCATTGTAGTGGGCAACTGGTTTTGTTCCTCGTTTTGCAGCAATAACAGTGAGAGAAACCCCAGATGACTTAGCACATCTTTAAGGTGTTAATTCCCTTCAGCTTGGTTTCACTGAGTAGCACATAGGAAGGGACTCTTGAAAATTACTCAGATATTTCACAATAGAGTTGTGAATATTTTGTCTTGGTGTACTATATTTGTAATATACTACAAATGTATACAAATGTACTAAATTTTATAAACATTTCATTTTCTAAGACATTTTCTTTTAGGACATTAAGTATATGGATAAACTACAGGAGGTTTTTTTTATGTGGTTGATTTGGGTTTTTTCCCATTTTAAATGTATCAGACATGCTTTGATCCTTAATAAACTTCTTTATGATGGCCTCTTATGTGCCAAACATGTTGCAAATGTGTCATGAAGAATTTTTCTGTTGTATTCAGTAACAGGACAAGGGATAATGGACAAAAGCTGGAACACAAAAAAAAATACATTTAAACTTAAGGAAAAGCAACTTTACTGTAAGAGTGATAGAGCCCTGGCCCAGGCTGACTAGGGAAGGTGTGGAATATTCTTTTCTGGAAGTTTTCAAAACCTGCCTGGACACATTCCTGTGTGACCTGATCTAGGTGGACCTGCTTTAGCGGGAGGGGTTGGACTAAATGATCTCTAAAGGTCCCTTCCAATCCATACCATTCTGTGATTCTGTGATTCTGTAATTCTCTGAACAAATGAATTATGAATTTTATGTGTTTATTAAGACTAATAATCTATAAACGTGATATGAGGTCTGAATATTTCTGAAATTCAGTGAATGCAATTTTTTATAAGTAAATTGATAATGACCTTTGTTTTAGAGCTTTTTGAGTTTTGAATTCTGCAGGAAAAGCAACTTCTTTGCATTTTACCTGACTGAATAAAACTCTTGTCTATTACCTGCCTTCATTGGTACTCATTCAGTGTCAGAAAGAAACATATAATAACTTAACTCTGAAGTTATAGAACTGGCAGGTAAGGAACTGGTTTTTAGCTCTCAAAAAGATGATGGCTAGAACTGTTGCTTTGAACCCAAACCTGCAAAGCTCATTCAAAACAAATATTTATCACAGCAACGATGTTGTGCTGGAATAATTTATTAATTTCCTTCATGTAAATTGATGCATAATTTTTTTTGTTGCTCCAATGAAAAATATAAAGTTCTTGTTTTTTTAAATACTTCATCAATATGTATTATTCACTCTGTTCTAATTACCAGTGTCTGAGCATTACATGTAGAAAAAAAAATTAAAAGAAACCACCGAGTCAGAGGTGTGTAATATGTATTAGTTTCGAATTAGGAACACATCTGTATAGATTTTAACCTGATCTTTTCCAAACAATTAAAAAAAGGCAAAGACTCCATATTAAGCAGACTAGAGGGTTGTTGTTAGACAGAATGTGAAGGTAAGAGATACATGAAAAATGTCCTGAAGGAATGACTTGATAGAAAGGAGGAAACAGTAGCAAAGAGACTATTTTGCTTTAGGATTGTTAAGAACTAGCAGAAGTGTTTATGTAAAAGTAAAATCTCCAACTGCTACATACACAAAATCCAGATACTTTCAAAGTCTCAATGAGGCAAAAGCATAGTGCTGTATTCCTGCTCCTTCCATGACCTAATATATTTTTATGGAAAATTATTGGATAATAAATATATTGCTTTGAGAACAGAAATATTTCATTGTTATGTGTTACTAATCTACAAAAATTTGGAAGGATTAATTTTCCACTTTCTGCTTAGTTTTTACAGTTGAGGATATTTTCAGATTTTTTTTTCAACTTTCCATATTATTTGATGAAAATCTTCAGCCAAACTTTTTCAGATGCCTTCCTTATTACAAAATACATAGTTTATGTTTAACACAACACAAGATAAAAAGTTAAATTCCAATTTGAAAATAAATAAGAAAAAAATTCTAAATTAAAATAAGATTAAATATTGAGTTAAAAATGGAGGTAGTAACAATGTGGATATAACAAGATAAAATCATATGATTTGTAGAAGCCTCTGAAGATGTGTCTGTGACTAGAGAGTTTTTTCACCTTGTTTACCCCATTCTGATGAGACTGCACCTGACATACTGTTTTGAGCCTCTCAGTCCAAGAGGGATATTGAGCATCTGGAGCCTGTCCAAAGATGGGCACTGGAGCTGGGGAAGGGGCTGGAACACAAGTGCTGTGAGGAGAGGCTGAGGGAACCAAAGATATTTAGTTTGGAGAAAAGGAGGCTGAGGGAAGATGTGATAATTCTCTACAACTACCTGCGAGAAGATTGTAGTAAGATGGAGGTTGGTCTCTTCTCCCAATTACCAAGTGACAGGACAAGATGAAATGAGCTCAAGTTGTGCCAGAGAAGGTTTAGATTGGAAATTAGGGAAAGTATTTTCACTGAAAGGCTTATGAAGTATTGAAACAGGCTGCCCAGGGAAGCAGTTGAGTCACCATCTCTGGGCTATTTAGAAGTGTAGTTGTGGTGCTGAGTGACATGGCTTAGTGGTGGGCTTGGCAGTGTGAGGTTAGTGGTTGGACTCAATTTCTTTAAATCTTTTCTAGCCTAAAAGACTCTATGATTCTATTCCTCTGTGCTATCAAATAGTGGTCCCAGAATCATGTAATTTTCTTCCTTGATTGGCATCATCAGTCTCTGGGCTCCTAACTAATTAAGGCAAACCTTCAAACCTCAGCTATTTTAAGACTGTACCCTGAGATTAGCCTTTTCTGCAATATACCTAAACAAGAAGTGACTCTTCTTTTGCCTAAGACTTTTGAAACTTGTAGAAACAACTAATGAGGAAATACAGAACAAGTATTGCTCAGTGTGGAACATATTTCTATAAAAATATCAGTACACAAGTAATAGATCTTTCATCAGCTTCAAACTTCTGATTTTAAAAGTAGTTTAATCTGAACTGGAAAGGTTTTTGTCTGTTTGCTTCAGAGCTATACTGCCTTACCAAGCTTCCCAACAAAGAACAAAGTCATTGAGATGCTTTAGATCAGGGCTCATGGTGGAAAACTAATTCTTCATGGCTAGAAAACACAGCAGGATCTCATGGAGATGATATTTAAATAAAGAGTTTGGTTCCATCTTCTTAATTCTTATAAAAATTATAATTCTGAAAAAAAGAAAGGCCAGAGACAGAAGTGGAAGGACTCCTCGATTTTCTACTCTGCCCTGATGAGGCTTCATCTGGAGTTCTGTGTCTGTTTTGTGCTCCCCAGCTCAAGAGGCACGGGGAAGTTCTGGACAGAGGCCAGCGCAGGAATACCAAGATGATCAAGGGCCTGGATCATCTTCCTTATGAGAAAAGACTGACGGAACTGGGGTTGTTTAGTCTGGAGAAGAGGAGATTGAGAGGGGAATATTTTTAACATTTACAAATATCTAAATGGTGGATGTCAAGAGACTGGTGCATCCCTTTTTGCTGTTGCATCCAGTGACAGGACAAGGGGTAATGGACATAAGCTGGAACACAAAAAGTTCCATTTAAACTGAGATGGAGCCCTGGCCCAGGCTGCCCAGGGAAGGTGTGTAGTCTCCTTGGAGGTTTTCCAAAACTGCCTGAATGCTTTCCTGTGTGACCTGATCTAGGTGGACCTGCTTGAGCAGGGGTTGGACTAGATGATCTTTAGAGGCTCCTTCCAATCCCTACTATTCTGTGATTCTGTGATGTCTTTGGCTCTGCAAAATCAGCCTCTCTTCAACAGACAGTACATTACAAAGGTGCCTACTTTTTCTTCCCAAGAGTCTCAGAACTAGAGTGGAGAAAGCACTACTGAGCCAGATCAGGTCTCTGCACAGTTCTGTCATATCTGCTCCTGAGTAAGTCTTGTAGAGATGTAAAGCTTATTTTTCTCCACAATGCACCTTAGTAGCCTACTATATTGATTCTAGAACCCAAAGCTCCCATAGTTGATTAACCAGTTTGGACTGTTACTAGTTTGGGAGCTTCTGTATTTGGTTTCTAGTCCCTTGCTAGATGCATCCAACGAAGTTTTGCTCACTTAAAGCACTGAAACAATAACACTATGGGGTAGGAAACAAACATTCAGTGCTTTGTCTCATGGATGTGTTTGGTAAATTGCAGGAGACCACTGAAATCTATCAAAATGTAAAATTCACAACATCCCAGGGAGGATGGAAACATGATCATAAGAACATAGTTTTCCAAGACTGACTCAGGTCTGAGGGCTATCTAAGTTCACTTTCCTACTCTTGATAGGAAATAGATCTGGTATGCCAGAAAGAGAAACCAGATCCCTTCCCTTGGGACAAATTAATTCCCATATCAAATTTGAATAAAGCCTCCACTCCTCAGGATTATTTCTGATTCCTTACAGTAGGATGCCCTACTACAAAAACATGTGGGCACTCACATGCTAAAATTGCAAGTAAGTGAGCAGGATATCTTTTTATAGTAATTTCTGCAAGGGCGACACAGATTTAAAACATTCTCTACTTCATCTAGTATGTCTGATGAGTCATTTGAGTTCAACCTTTGGAGGCAAGTATAGTTGGCACTGAAGGTGGGTTTCTGCAGTCAAGCCCAGCATGTGTCCACAGTTCTTTTCAAAAACATTGGTTGTTATGACACTGCAGGTTCAGGCATCACTCCCAATGAGCTATATACAATACCAGGAGAAACGATTTCCCTTCCAAATTTAAGCTTCAATCCAGACCTACCTATACACTCAAATATAAAACTTTCTGAAATGTTTGCTAGAAACAACAGGTTATGACCTAAAGGATTCCACCTTGTATAAAAATAAAGACAAAAACAGCAACTCAGAAACAGCTGTTGTTAACAAGTTTCAGATGCCCAGCTTGCAACTCTGCAAAGGAATGGATCTGATTTAGGCTAATGGCAACAGGTTTCCTTACAAAACATCAAGAAAACTTCTCATAGCCCCAGTGGGTTTGTACAGTCATGTGCCCATGATTCTATGATACATTATCTTATAATCTTTATTTTCTTTTTTCATTCCTCCTTTTTTTTTTTTTTTTTTTTAAAAGTTTAGCTACAATTAAGATTCATGAAAGAAGAGATTGTTCCGAAGNGGTTTGTACAGTCATGTGCCCATGATTCTATGATACATTATCTTATAATCTTTATTTTCTTTTTTCATTCCTCCTTTTTTTTTTTTGTCTCAAAAGTTTAGCTACAGTTAAGATTCATGAAAGAACACATTGTTCCAAGGAAGCCATCCCAGGTTATATATGAAATTCAGTGACTACTGAATATGGGAGTGTCATAAAATTCACACTAGAGACTGAACATTTAGAATGAATGAAATGATCAGGGAAAATACATAAAAATATACCTTTGAGGTAAAATATTTCTGATCAGATTTATTTGCCAGGCTAATTTGTGGTCTCATCCTAGGTGCTGTCATGTTTAAATTCTCTCCCTGTAGGCAGAAATCACTCCTGTGAGAAGATTTCAATTTGACCAGAGGTGAACCTGCTTCTACATCACCACTAAATGAGTAATCCAATGAAACTATCAACTTGCAAACTTTCAACTATAAAGTAGAATCAAATACGAAAATCTACCTCTGCTGGACAACAAAGATAAAATAAAATTATCCAAAACCTAACCTTTTCCCTTTCTCTCTTTGTCCTTTCATTTCAAACATTTTTCTCCCTGCTGCCCAGCTGCAGACTCTATTAAACATTGTGATACTTCACCTCATTGACTTGCAAGTTCTGGTGATTCAAGACAATAATCTGTACCACAGGTTTTCAGAGAGTCCATGAAGACAGAGGTGAGGGATGCCTGTGATAAAACTGATCCATTTCATTAAGTATAACTAAGCCAGAGAAGGGGAAAAAAAGGTGCCAAACTCACCTCAAAAGCATGGATTTTAGTCAAAGAGAGGCAGGATATACAGGGCAGGAACTGTGACAGCAGATTATGTAATAAGATAGTTATGGCATCTTCTTATGATGTGGAAGGATTTTGGTTAAATCCTTTCTTTATGGATGCAAGTCACTCCTGGGGAACTTATGAGTGGACACAAGAGTAAAATTTTTCACAATGAGAACACTCAGCCATTGGAATAATGTCCTCAGGGAAGTGATGAATTCTCTAACACTGAATAATTTTAAGACTCAGCTAGACAAAGTGCTGGGCCTTCTTGTCTAGATAGTATTCTGTCAAGAAAGTTTGGACCAGGTGTCACAGAATCTCAAGAGCTGGAAGGGACCTCAAAAGATGATCTAGTCCAACTCCCTTGCCAGAGCAGGACCACCTAGAGTAGGTCACACAGGAACTCATCCAGGTGGGTTTGGAATGTCTCTAGAGAAGGAGACTCCATAACCCTTCTGGGCAGCCTGTTCCAGTGCTCTCTCATCCTCACAGTGAAGAAATTCTTCCTTGTACTTCTTTGCAACCTCTTATCATAGAATCATAGAACCGCAGGGGTTGGAAGGGACCTCTAAAGATCATCTAGTCCAACTCCCCTGCAGAAGCAGGTACACGTAGGTCAGGTTGCACAAGATCACATCCAAGCAGGTCTTGAAGACCTCCACAGAAGAAGACTCCACACCCTCCCTGGGCAGCCTGTGCCAGTGGTCCATCACCCTCACAGTAAAACAGTTTTTTCTTATGTTTAAATGAAACTTTTTGTGTTCCAGCTTCATCTTTATGTTCCAGCTTGTACCCATTGCTCCTTGTCCTGTCATTGGACATCACTGAGGAGAGCTTCGCTCCATCCTCCTGTCACTGGCCCTTTATTCTGAACATCATGTTGCAGTTCTTACTTATATCTTACTCTGAGTAAGTATCTTACTCTGAGTTTGTAAATCGGATATCATCTTACTTCTGCTGTTGTGGATGTTGGTTTTGAATGTTGCCTGCAAGAAAACCCAACAAAATTCCTTACAGGAATTTTCATACTGGTGAGAAACAAGGTAATTCTGATTTTCTATCTGGTTAAAAGAGTTCCCTTCATTTGACTTGGATTCAGGAGAGACACATGGTGTATTTTCTTCATAACAAACCTCTGTGTTCCCACAGTTACTAAATCACACACACAACACATTTTCTCACACATGCAAATGGAAAGAATTCTACTGTCTATCCAAAATATTATTTTTTTTTTTGCCAATTATATATAATCTTCATTATTTTCCCTAGAATAAACACTGGTGGGTTTCATCCAGACAATATTGAACGCCTTAGACATTAATACAGATTCATTATATTCAGGTAGGTTACTCCATTGATTATGAGTTGGAGCATGAGCAAGCACTCATACTTTCCTAAGTTATATCTTGATGGAGCTTAGACTCACAGAAATATTAGGGAATAGAGTGTAGGTTGTACGATACTGTAAGAAAATAAGTATTTCAGTCCAAAACAGTCACTAGAGTTTTTCACTTCCTACCCAGATTTAAGCTACATAACAAACAGAATTCTGCATATGGACTGCTTTGGTGAATGAAGACATTTCTGAAGGTCTGAGTCACTTTCATGCTGTGTAATGTCTGGGGGTGGCTCACAGGCCACCGCTTCGTAAGTATTGCTCGATTCAGATCATCAGCACTGAATCTGTCTCAGATAGTTTCAAAATCATTCATAATCCCAAACCTTCAAAGCCCGAACAGTGAATGAAAGTTTAACTCATTCAAGCACACCCATGAAAGGGAAAGTTTCACAACAGTTTAACATGTATTATTTTTTCCAAGGAAAGGATGAAACTTTCTTCTCTCCCCACCTGAGACTAACACACTAAAAGAATAAACTCATCCTCCAAGCATGTGTGTGCTAAACTAAACCCACTCTTCGGACTTGTCTTTTTCTCTTGAGCACTTGTTTGCTCTGAAACATGCAATACCATGTTTTGATATTGCTCGTTTTTATTTAAAACAATTTCTTGCTGCTAACACAGATCTTATTGACAACTTCATATCCGTTCTGTAATGAGTCACTGGGGCCTACGTTCATTCATCTGAAAGCAGCCTGTTACCCATCCAGGATTCTTACAGGCACAAGACAGGCTCCTCCAGAGTACAATTCCTTCTAGTCCACAAAAATCATCCAAAAAAGTCTTTGGAAATTCCTGTGCTTGTGCAACACTCAAATCTCTTTTTCTCAGTTAAGCCATTTAACTCCAGAATTATTATGCTGCTTTGCTCCACAAGACCGTCATCCAGGTTGTTCACAAACTGCTTTGAAGGAGGAAAGTGTTGGGTTATGACTCATAATGTGTGATTGTGGCCTCCCTCTAATGACAATGGATACCATTTTTTGGTTGATGTGCTATATCAGAAATGAAGACATAAGCAAAAAGCCTATTGTGCTTGTTAGACTAAGAAATATGAAGTGAAATTATGCTCCATATTGTAGATGTGTAAGAGTTTCTTCACCTTGGTGTAATAGTGTAAATATTTCTTCTTAAAAAGAATCTTCCATTTTTAGCAGAGAAATCGTATGAGATAGATGCAATGACCAATCTGTTTCAGCTTTAGAATTCAAGAAAATTGAAAGTTATGTCCTTATCAAATGTGTTTATAACCTCAGTCTTTCCACTTGAAGATAATGCTTTGCTATCAAGAAGTCACCATTTGTCCATCAAGTTGCTTCTCCTTTTCAATTGTGAACAACTATTTTTAGCTCAAATTTAGAATTATGTCAAAGATAGATTTTTGGGAAAAATAGTTTCTTTCTAAGGAAATCAGGTATTTTAAGGACTACTAGATAAGGACCCTTCCAAACCTATCGTTCTATGATTCTATGATACTGTATCTGGTGTCAGTAACTAAGTACAAGGGATGTATATATATTGTTTGATGCAGAACCAGAGGGACAAAATAGGCTTCATATGAGAGAAATACAAAAATAGAGAATGAGGTAGAGAAAGAATAAGGAAGGTTGAAACACAGTGCCATCTCACTTAAAGAAAAAACAAGGTGTCTTTTTTTGTTGTTTCTATATTCTTTTTTTCTTGATGAAATAGAGAGAATTCACAAAAAAAATGAGCCAGAGAAATCTAAAATCATAGAATCATGGAATGGTTCAGGTGTCTTAGTCCAAACTCCTCTACAACAGGCAAGGACTTTTTTTGCTAAACCAGATTGGTCAAAGCCTGATTCAACCTGGCCTTGAACATTGGCCTGGGATGGGGCAGCCATAACTTCTCTTGGTAACCTATGTCAACTTCTTACGATTTTCATCATAAAGAAATTCTTCCTTTTGTTCAATTTAAACTTACCCTCTTTTATTTTAAAACGGTTGCCACTTTTCCTGTCTCTCACTGTCTTTCTTATAAGTCCCTTTTCTACATTATATTATTTATATATCAAAAGGGTGGCATAAGGTCTTCCCAGAGCCATCTTTTTTCCAGGCTGATAATTGATAACAAACACAACCAAGAGTTTTTTATCAAAAATAAAAAAAGTTGAAGAGCAAAGGAAATTTTTATACTTTTGAGAGTTTCTTCACCCTTGGGGAAAATTCAAATTTCTCCCTCACACACATGTATAATTTTTCTAATTTTTTATTTTTTTGTGTAAATAAAGGATACTCTTACCATTCTATGACTCTATGATAAAGTGACTATATTTGTCTTTCTTTCTGTATAAATGATCTGTAATAATGTGTATACACAGCAAATTCAGATTAAGTGGCAATAAAAATGGGTATTTTTACATAAAGGAGTGAGAAAATCAATTGTGCTTGGCATCAGCACTTGTAGAGAGGAGTACAGTTAGAAACAGGTAGGCGGCTTTGTGGTAACAGTAGGGGGAAAAAAGAATTCTAAGAATTAAGAAGGGGTTAGTAACTATCTGGTAAAAGGTGAGTTATTTTTAGACATCAGTCACATGCTGTGCTAAATATGAATATTTAAGACTTGAACATTGACTTGGTGTAAAAGGTCAAGTTCTCAAATCCCATTTTTTTAGACCAGCTTCTTACGTACATAAATGTGATAATAATATATGAAAGACAATATTAATTCAGAGGTAGGAATCATAGAATCATAGAAACAGAATTATAGAATAGTAGGGGTTGGATGGGACCTTTAGAGATCATCCAGTTCAACCCCCATGCAGAAACAGGTCCACCTATATCAGGTCAGATAGGAATGTGTCCAGGCAGGTTTTGAAGGCCTCCGAGGAAGGTGACTCCACATCCTCCCTGGGCAGCCTGGGCCAGGGCTCCCTCACATTCACACTGAAATGTTTTTTTCCATATGTTTAAATGGAACTTTTTGTGTTCCAGCTTCATCTCATTACCCCTTGTCCTGTTGCTAGATACAATAGATAAAAGGGATGTCTCAACCCCCTGACATATATATATACTTGTAAATATTAATAAGATTCCCCCTCAGTTTCCTCCTCTCCAGACTAAACAGCCCCAGTTTCTGTAGCCTTTCCTCATAAGGAAGATGCTCCAGTCCCTTGATCCTCTTCATGGCCCTATGCTGGACTCTCTCCAACAGTTCTCTGACCCTCTTGAGCTGAAGAGCCCAGAACTGGACACAGGACTCCAGATGAGGCCTCACCAGGACAGAGGAGAGGGGAAGCAGAACCTTCCTCGACCTGCTGGCCACATTCTTCTTGATGCATCCCAAGATGCCACTGGCCTTCTTGGCCACGAGGACACATTGCATTTTATCTATTATTTTATACCATTCTTTTCATGTTAATGGAAACTATTGGATTCAAGTCTGTGATAAATAAATAGCAGGTATGACAAGAAATCTCCTCTTCACTGTGCATTCCTGATAGTGATGAATTCAAGTGTCCCTAAAATTGATGCAACCTTCCGCATCATCTACTCATTTTCCTGACCAATAGGCTGGACTATGCCAACTATTAATGGCGTGGAATAGAAGTGTCACCTGGAAAATCAACTGCTACAAGGCAGATCCAAATGCAGTGTTAGAAACCTTTAGAAATATCTCTAGAGAACTGGGATGGGTAGTAAGAAGAAAAAAAATCTCAATAGGGTCCAGTTATAAGCTCTTTCAGGACAGATAACTGTGTTCCTAAAGTTCTTCTGTGGCAGATGATCAGTTGTTTTTTGAGTTTAACCACTGAGTACCCTACAATAAAACTGAAGGACAATTGTTACATCGTATTTACAGTATTTCCTTGGACACGATGTGACAGTCTCTCTGGTAGAGTAGAGGGGAACTAAAGATCTTCAGTTCTGAAAGAAAAAATATTTAAAAACATCTTCACACACAGGTAGAGTTTGGACTAGTAATCTTACTCCAGACATATCCCTGCTGTAAGAACACCTATAGTCAGTGTGAGTTGCAAGTAGAGGTTTATACTCTTCATAGTATAAGGACAATACTAAGATGTACCCAGCTGTTTATCTTTTCTGACCCCGAGCATAAAATACTGCACAGACTATATGAAACTAATTGTAAGACCCAGGTTGAATTGGCCAATCTGCAAAAAGGGAGCTAATGCACTGAATAATACAGGAAAGTAAAAGTCTGACTGCAGGTCATTGAGTTGTAAGTAATAGCAGTAGAACGAGATGACAGTGTTTCTGTCACCTCTCTGAGCTCCCACCACACTGATGCAGTGTTTCTATTTCATGTGTGGGGACACATGAACAATTTTTTTCCTATGAAATGACATTGAGAGTGATGTGGGTGATCTAGCTGACCAAGGAGAGCTGAGTTTTTCCATTCTAACAAGTCATATTTGGTGTTGAGGTTAAGTGAGAGAGATATTTAATCTCATCGAAAAGCAGTAAAATTAAACATGTTCTTGAAGTGCCTTGTCCTACCTTTTAGACTGATAAGAGAGTCCATACTATTCACTTACACTAGATGGATGCGAAAGGAAAATCAAATGATTCCCAATTAGAATGAAAATGAGCCAATAAAGTGATTTGGTCATCAAAAATTAATTTAAGGATGTCATATCAGTTGTTTCACACAGAAACAAGAGACAAGCAGGACAGTGCTCTTTACAAGCACACTCAGCTTTTGTCTCCAGTAATATTGACAAAGCTGATTAATGTATTTACAAGAACATTAATTTAAAATAGGAGAGGAAAGATGGAGGGCGAACATAAGTCTAGGAATAAGTACAAAGTGGCCTACAAATATTTTTAGGAGTCGAGATCAAACGAGAGACAATCTTAATCGTGATGTGATCATAAATAAGGATGATATAAAATATCTATTAGCAAATTTAGGCTCAAAATAAGAATATGATCATATGTTTTAGCAAGGGGCTGACCTACATAAAGCAGGATTCACCATCCAATTCCTTGTGCCTATGATACAGGCTGTGCAATCTCCTTAGCTATTCATGTCTCATTATACATGACACATCCTTCTTGATTCACATTAGCCACAGAATGCTGTTTTTTGCTGACTGCATCTTTCTCTTAAAAGACATTAAAAAGGGTAAGGGAAGTGAGAAGAAAACCCTTAACTGTGAAAGTAGGAAAAGAAAAAAAGAAGCTTAGTGCAATGTGTTCATATGTGCGCTCATTTGCAGATGCCCCTAACACTAAACACAGTGTAAAATGTTTAGTCAGAAGTGGATTAAGACATCAGGCTCAAACTGAAATTCAATTTTTTATCTGTCTCACAGCTCTTAATGGATTTGAGATTTCTTCGCTTATAAAGTACCTCAGAAAATACATCGAACACTAAGACAAAACTTATAGCTGACCATCTTGCTTTATAGCAACCTGGTTCAAGACCTCTGTCCTTAGACATATGCTAGATGTAATTTTCCTGTTTAAATACAGAACAGGTAGATACTATGCAAGGTCTCAGAAAGAGTTCATTTGTTAGGCTCAATGGCTCCAGCTTGGGACAAGGTATTGAATTTCTAGGCCACAAAGACTGAGCACTTTGACCTAGTGACTAATCCAGTTACTCCTTGGAAGAACATCCCACCCAGAGGCATATCTTGAAAGGCAGAGTCCATGCTAATCAGTGCAATAGCATGACCTACATCCTACCACAAAAATCCATGTATGTGAAATATCCCTGTGAGGCCTGGGGCACTCCAGAGGTTAAAATAAGAAACATATTTACTTAATAGTTAGCTAAAGCCCTAAGAAAAGCTCTTATAATTATAAAAGCTCTCAACTTCTTTTCCATCCCCCTTTCTTCCTCCTTCCTCCGTAACTACACAGAGAACACCCACCAAAAATAATGATTTAGGGCGCAGGAAGGCATCTAGTTAGATCTTTTGAGTTTAAGTGATGAAATGAAATTTACTGACTCAAGGGTTTGAAAAAGTGGTAAAAAAATGAATCAAGCAACCAAGACAGAAATCAAACAAATTTCAGCATCAGAAAACAACAGAGCAGAGTCTCTCTCAGATGTAACTAAGGTGAAGTAGTGATAGCCTTACAGAGCAGGATGGGGGATCTAAAGCCTGTTCAATTCACCGTGGTGACAGTGTATGCCTAAAGTGAGCAAGAGTCAGACAAACTAATTTCTTTCAGGCAAAAGACACAAAAAGTGCATCTGGTTAAACCCACTCTGATTTTCCCATGGATTGCCTTTGAATTGTATGCTTTTTCTAAGCAGAAATCAAGGTTTAGTTTCTGAACCTTTTCCTCAAGAGCAGATGTGCTTTAAAAGCTATAGATACTTGAAAAAATATTTTTAAAATACCTTTAAAAAATCCTAGCAAGAGAGCAAGTTTTTGTTGTTGTCCATACACAGAGATGAAATAGGAGCAGGAAGAGAAGGTGTATCTCTACAACTTGCTCTAGACACCAATGTCTTCTTCTACTGTTTCCAGAATTCTCAGAAAAAAATACCAGCATTCCTACTGAGTGCATCCATGAAGAGATTTTCAACTTATGAATTATCTCATTTATGGATTCTCTGACTCCCAATTGGAACACTCCCATAACTTCATTCTTTTACCATCCCTGAAAGACAGGAAGGGCAGTGCCATTGTGATAAAATTGCAAGTGAGAGATGATAGTGTGGAGAAACTTGTATCAAAAAGTTTTCACCAAAATGGGGAACCAAACCCAAGTAATTCTACAGCCAAGAATCATCTTCCTTTGGTCTATTATAATCTCAAAACATAACCTAGTGATGAAATACAGAACCTATGTGGTCACAAACTATTGCTATGTATTCATAGGTATAAATAAATCATAACAAATTTATGCAAATGCTTACTAGATCAGAGTATGATTTTGGTGCCTGGATGGGTACTGAATGCCTCTGTAGTTCATGACTTTATTCTTCTTCTATTTTCATGTAATGGACTTTTTTCCTCCCTTTGCCTGTCAATGGAAAATTTAATGAAGCTGGTGATGAACAGGGAAGAATTGGAATCACTGATGACACTGGATTTGAGAAATTACCATCACAAGCAGAGAACGTCTATATTGGATTAAGATCAGGTAAACGAAAAACATATAAATAAACTGTAATGAATAATATATATTCTAAACAAAGTTTAATATGGACTGAAATTAGGAAAGGAAGCCCTTTCCCTTTAAATCTGATCTTCATTCAAGGGGCAATAAGCAGGGAAAACTCACAAGACAATCAATTAGATATTTTCAGTGCCTCATGGGGTAAAGCAAGTAACCAAATACACAAAAAAAAAAATCAAAAGAGTACTAAAATATTATATAATTCACCTCTGTCATCCTTATTTTCAGACATTTATGTGCCTCATTTTTCCTTCACTCATGAAATACTTCATATCTTTATCAGTTTTTCTATGAAAACCATCTTTTCCAGGGGACCTTAAAATTCTATGTGACTTTGCTGATTGTACCTGATAGTAAATTTTAAGATATCAACATTTCATATGAGTTTGCTGATTGTTATATTCAAATAACTCTTTTTTTTCTTCTTCTTTTTTCCATCAGAAGACGGTAGTGAAATCTGGGGAAAGAAAAAAAAGGAGTAGAGATAATAAGATAAACATAATATGCAGATAAATGGATATTACTAGGCAAAGACCTCTTACACTGCAGCAGAACTGCTTACATGTGAAGCAAATGTTGAAGCATTTGTCTGAACTAAGATTTGAAAGAAGCCAGGGTGTGATGAAAAACTCACTGGAGTCAACAGGAATTCTTCCAGTGATTTCAATGGCTACGGATAAGCTCCAAATTTGACAAGTTAAAGAATAAGAAAAGAGGGCATAGGTACCCATAAATATTTGTAGACTTCGATTCCATCCTATGGTTCATATATAGAAACCTTAAGGGTATTTCACCCACACTGATTTCTTTTGCATGCCCTAGGTAAGAGAGACATCTGAACTTCCCCTTCCTGAGAACAGATTACCCTGTGATGCTAATACATCCTCTGTCATTTGACATTATTTCAGGTGACTTCTCTGCTATTCAATCATGTGAGATAGCCAGGAAGATAAATGCATTTAGGGATAACAAAAACAATGCAGTAGTATTTTAATCTGTCCCAGATTTCTCTCTCTTTTTCTTTTTTTTTTAAATTATTTTTAATTCTCCCCTTTAAAGTTTACTTGACAACTATATTTATTTCATGTTGCAGTTGTTACAGGTTAACAATATTGTTTTATCAGGAAACATTTATCTTCAGGAAGAAAGTTATCCTAATATAGGAGATATCTTATCCAAGGACAAATAGAAAGGGTGAACGTTTCCAGAGGGTAATGTTAATGTCCTTAATGCTATAAAAATAAATGAAATCTGATTAACACCCCCAGGAAGAAGTAAGTCATAGCTTCTATATAAAATATAGTTGCCTTGATTGGGAGCATTATTTTTTTGGCAGTTTAAGGCAGTGCATTAAAAGATGTGATGGCATTAAATCTGTGAAAAATATCTTAGTGCTTTGGCATTATGAATAGAGCCTGAAATCTGAGAACCTGGAGAGCTTTTAATGTCAGCTTTTCTACAGCAAGAAGGAATTAACACAGTGTAGATCCCATGTCCTCAGCTTTCTGGGATGACATGGAAAATGACACTAGCACTGTGCGGAAAGTTGTGCTGTACGGCATCAGGGACTTTGGGCACTTCTTGTTCCTGAGTGTTGTCTCATCCAAACGCCATTGTACTTTTGAGCACTCTCTAGCATGAACCAGATGTAATTTTTGAAATGACCTTACGTTATAAAACTGCTGAGTTTTGCTCATAACAAAGAAGTGAGCGGCTTTGCATGTATCATTCAGTCTCCTCAACTCTGTAGAAGATTAAATGCCCAAAGCTGAACACTCAGACCTGCCAGCACACTGTTAAATCAGAATGATCTTCTAACCAGAGACAAACATCTAAGATGTGAAGCCAGCCATGGACAGCAAGTCTGTCAAGAGAGGTGCTGCCTTGGCAGCAGAGCCCAAAGGCTGTTATCAACCTGCTGATCAGAGAACAACAGGACAAAGGCAGCTGAAAGTCACAGAAGAGATGGCGCTGATCTTACTCAAGCAACCATGGTTCAAGCACATGAGGCGAACAGGGTTGCACGAGGATACTGATGAGCAGGCAGCAGACACCTTTTCTGTCTGAGCACAGAGTGTCCTTCCCTGTGAGTCTTAAAGCTGTAACAAGTAACACCATTTCTTCTTTTCTGTATTCTGATAAATGCATGCACAGTTGCTCATGCCTTGCACGTAAATTAAGGAAAATTTATGTCATAGGGCATATGCACAAGAGACATTTGGGAATCCTCTGAAGACATCTAAGGAATATGAGGAGGAAATAGTGAGGACAAGGTGAAAGTGCATTACTACATGGAGTCTAGTTCTTTCAAGGAGTACATGAAGGGAATCCTGTATGTCACGAGTGTGCCTGAAGGCTTCCGACAGGGGACTCCAAATAAGAAATGACCACAGGTTGATAAGCAATTGGTGGGTCTTTCACAATTTCATTCACTAGGATAAAATTTCAGAAAGGAAAAAACATACATCCAAAACACTGAATAACAACCATCACCAAGCAACAGTGTAAACAACAATTCTTCAGGGCCCTGAGGTCATCTCTTTCTTCCTTTCCTGTCATTCTTCTATTTTATAAGAAGTTCAGAGGTATATGGAAACTAAGCCACCATTAAGGATTCTGGGTATCAACAGCTCCCAGGACTATTTGAAATTTTATCAATCAGACACAAACCTCAAATCCTGGTGTCAGATCCAGATGTAGTTTTCAAATTCGAAGTTGAATCTTGCTTGAAGTGAGCTGGAAGCTAGTCCACTTCTGAGCTGATGGCAAAAAATGCAATCTTGTCCTTAGACTGTATCTTGCTGTTTAGGTAATAATCATTAGTATGAAAGCTACATGGAATCAAACAAGAATGGCTATCATATTTCTCTTGTAGCCTGGTACATCAATTTCAGGGGAAGGGACCTCAAAGTTCCCTGTTAAAGTGATTTTCATTGTGACTGACTGCATGGTGTAAATGATGCAAACACAAAAAATCCTCTCCTTCTCCTTCCCCTGCAACAAATACATTAATTGGCCAGATTCAGCTTTGGTTTTCAGTTTCCACTAACATTCTTGTGGTTCCTGTGGTAGAATTAAAGAGTTAACAAATTCTAAAGATTTTGTATTGGCTGTTATTGTAATACTCCTTCATCAAAAGGGCTGTCAAACACTGTTACAAGCTGTCCAGGAAAGTGGTGGAGTCCCCATCTCTGGAGGGATTCCAATGCCATATAGCTGTGAGGCTGAGGGACCTGGTTTAGTGGTAGCTGTGACAGTGCTGAGGGAGTGATTGGATTTAATGGTCTTAAAGTTCTTTTCCAATCTAAATGATTCTATGATTTTATGATAATGCCATAACAATAATGCAAAGACAAGATGGACATGGCTGCAGGGATTTAGTTAATACACTGGACATCTACTTTGAATCTGAGTTGTGGGTGTTAAGTAAAGGAAGATTTCTTAAATATTTAAATTTCCTATATGTTCAACAAAAGGAAGTGGGAGGTTTTCTGCCTTCAGAGTCAAGCCTGTTAAAGATTTTATGTACCTGACTTAGACAAACAAGATCGCACTCCAAAGAGCTTCAGAAGTGTTTAACTCTCCACATTGTACATTGGGACATTGCAGTAAGTGCCCAAACTGTTGACATACATAAATATACATGAGGCAGACTATGTCCCACACTACATGGACATCAGCAGAACAGAAATGAAGATCTACATTTTAACATCCAAATTACAGCTACAAGAAAATCTAGTTTTCTGCAGAAGTGTTGAAGTCCTCTGAAATTCAGGTCATCATTAGAACTGGAAAAGATCAATTTTCACCGGGAAATGTCCCTTAATGGAAATTGAAAGTATATTTCAATATATCTTCTTTCAATTGAAAATATATTTTGACATATCCATGGAAATATATGCCTGACCTTAGAAAAGATGGAAGTTAAAATAAATATTTTCCTTCTCTTGTGGATTGGTATAAAGGAAATGCTTCCAGCAAAAGGAAATTAGGGTTCAAGTCCCTGTTCCCCGTATCCAGACCTGAACACAGATATTCTAGATGTTCTATCCATTAGGTCACTGGGTTTTTTGAAACAGCGGCCATGAGCTTCCAGTGAAATTTATGGATACATAGAAATCTATTTCTTTTTGTTCAGCTCAAAAGAAAGTTTCATCCCTGATAATTATTCTGTTGACATAAGTCATCTGAGTCAACTTGACAACAACAGAACCAAAAGAGTTCAGGTCACCTTTCTGTTTCATCTGATTCCCTCCCCTGTATTTCTGTATTTTCATTATACAGATAAAGTGATGCAATACTCCTTTCATGAACACAACTTGGTTGCAAAACAAAATTTTTACATCAAAGATTTTATACTGTGGACAGAAATGCTATCAATTCCTATATAGAAACTGAAATAATTATAGCAATATAAGGTACTTTTATTCATATGGCAGCCCTTGCTTTAAGTAGTGACAACCTAACTGATGTTAATTGAGAAATTGTTATTTCCCTGTGAGAAGGGGGAAAACCGCCTACTGTCTAAGTAAGATATATTGTTTCACCTTTATTTTTTACATTCATGTGCACTTAGGCACATCTTGGGGCTGCAACTTAGCTTAACTAAACTGACATTCAAGTCAGTGGCTCTGGCTGGATTTTTACAGTGCTGTGAACAGCAGACACAGCTTTAATCTTAATAGGTGAGGTCTGTCATCGCAAGACTGCAGTTAGTTTGCAGTGTAAATCACATGGAGGAGACTTCCATAGCTGAAAAAAAGTCTATGTCTCCCTAGAAACTCTATACATACAGTCAATTTCAGAGGGGAGAAGGAGAGATATAAATGAAGCCACGAAGAAACTTTCAAAAGGCAAGCTATATATGAGGGAATACTGGAACTGTCTGAGGAAAGAAGGCTGGTGTTTCACATCCATTCGTGTTGCCGCAAAATACATAAGTAAAACTTTCCAGAAACACAAGAGATCCAGGGCCATGTCATTTCCCACCACTGAATTCATTTACATCATTAAGAATTAAAATTTTCATATTTCCATTATTTAAAATTTCTAAGTTAGCAAAGCTTGTAAGCTTTTGCCTTTAAGCTTGTCCATACTTTAACATTTACATTTGCATCTCTTTTGCTGGTACATTATTCATGAGCTTATTTATCTATCTTTTTTAATTTTTATGCCCATCTGCTTAATTATCTTCTTAGAGAGATTATCAATGCTTTCCTTTTTCTTTGATGTTAATTTGAAAAGGGACAATGAGTTTACAGACAGCTATCATTTCAGCCATTTTGATGACATGCATTGCCCTTTGACCAGCTTGGCAATCATTTGACCCTCCCTTCTGACCTTTGCATAATTACCTATCCAATTTCCTTATCACTATTCTCCCTTTCAATTCCTAAAAGCAATATAGCTGTGGTCATTGTCAAAGTCATGGTGACCTTGTTGGGACTCCCTCTGTAGTCCTAACAAGAGAACCAATTAATGACTTATTCTTTTATCTCAATGTCAAGTAATTTCTAAAACTCCTGTTATGTCTTCTTTTTTCCTTTGACTAAGTGTTAATTAACTTGACCAACTTTTCCTCTATTGTATTCGCTCATTATTTAAAATCTTATAAAATAGATCTGAATAGTTTTGTTCCTACATTTCCTCCAAGTATTCAGAAAGTCCAGTTATGTTCCAGATTCATTTTCTTCCACTACTATGTAGTCCTTAAATAAACACGAAGTCCAAGAAAACTGTGGAAGCAATGTTTATGATTAAATCATTCCAAAGAACAAGTATCAGGTTCTTTTCTAGATGGAATAGATGAAAAACAGGGTTAGCTTCTGCTTGTTTTCAAGATAAAGACAGAGGATATTCTATCTGCCTTCCCTGCCAATTTCCTAAGTCCTTCAAAGATTCCAGGAGAAATGGATGGACCACTTCTGGAGACCATTAAAGAAAATTATAAATGGCAAAAAAATAATTTTGCTAACAAATTTGCTCAATTGCCATCCCTAACCTCTTTCTCTTCTTCCAAAATGTCCAGAAATCACCATGTTACATACTTCTCAGAGGAAATTGCCTCCATACAGAAACTGCCCTAATTTAAATTCATAGAAGTCAAAACAGGGTATTAGGGTTTTTGTCTAGCCAGCAATGAAGTACCACTACGGTCTCTTCCTTGGATCCCCTCATTCACTCCCACCCTCAGGCGGAGGCCCTGGCGAGGTGGGAAGAAAAAAAACCATAAACAGGGTTGTTGTGGATTAAGACAAGGGCAGAGAGGGCTCGCTGGCAATTACAGTTCCAGACTTAACAGACTCCAGTACTTGACTTACAGAAGAAAGTAGGAAAGTTTATTCTACTACCTACAAGAAACAGAACAGAACAAAAAGCAAAATGAGAGCAGGATGATGAGAAAAATTACAACCAGCACTTTCAGATCTCTCTCCCCCATCCCTCCTTTCTTCTTGGGCCCCATATCTTTACCTCTTCCTCCCTCAACGGCTCAAGGGGGCAGAGAATGGGGGATGTGGTCAGTCTCTCACAGATGGGCTCTGTCGCTTCTCTCTTCTCCGATGAGGACAACTTCTGGCATTCTTCCCCTGCTCTGATACGGGGCCCCTCCCATGGGACTCAGTCCTGAATGAACTTCTAATGGGGATTCTTCCCAGCAGCTATGGCTGCTGCAAATATAGAGTCCCTCCCTCACATGGGACACAGTACCTAATGAACATCGCTGACATGGGTTCTTTCCCACAGTTACAGCTTCTGTGAATATATAGTCTCTCACCCTGGACCCAGTCTCCTCTGGCCATAGTCACTGCCCCTGGCACGGGTTCTTTAACAAAGAGAATCACTGCCACTGATGTGAGGTCTCTTTAATGAATTTCAAACAAATCTTAGCTTCACCAGTTCTCTCCATAGGATGCAGGGCAGTCTCTGCTCCAACACACTTCTTCTTCTCTTCCCTTACTGACCTTGGAGTCTGCATGGTTGCTTCTCTCTCTCTTTCAACTCCTTGAACAGTATCAGCCAGAAAAGAAGAAGGAACAGAAGAAAGAAGGAACAGGAATCACACTCCTCTTCCAGCTTCTTCTTCTTAAAAGGTGATCTTGGAGGCATCTAATTGGCATAGCCCCAGAATTGGGTCTGGTGCAGAGTTGGGGAATGTTTTGAGCAACTTCTTACAGAAGCCATCTTTACAGTCCCTTCCCCCTTACCAGAAACAGCTCCATGTCCAACCATGACACAGTGACAGGAAAGAAATAATTGTCTAAAAATACAGGGCCTGTCAGTCCAATATAAATACAATGGTGTGGGTTAAGGAGATCTTCATGGCAAGGCAATCCATATTGTTGCTATACAGCATCATTCCAGGTACCTATAGGCACTGCTATGTTTATGCTATCTTCAGCTTGATTTAATAACCTTTATATATACACGTGACTCAATCAAAGTCAGCTCATCTGTCCCTGGACTCTATCTCCTCTCAGGTCTGATTCCAGGGGTAACTTGTGAAAAGCCAGCTCAGGTGTATGCAGCCACAGGATACGCATGCCTAGGGAAAAGTTGAATAAAGGCAGAGAATACAGGATCTGGCACGTTGCTCAGGGATATCAGGCAAGCTGGTTTTCAGAGAAATGATAGCCATGGAAAGAAATATCTTCCAGAGGATGTCAGGTGACACAGGCATTCTCTAGTCCTTTCATCTGAGTCCCAGACAAGCCATTACAATGAAAAGATGAAATTAAACCTTTTGATAGGTATATAAATTTTGAGGTCATAAAGACTATTCTTATTATCTACTCTGATCTATGGAGTGCTGTGGGCTCTTAATATTCCCCCATCAGATTATTTGCCATCCAGGAATATTTGCCTTAATCTAGGTAAGGAGTCATCAACAAAATTTCTTTTCAGTAAATTCTCTTAAATTTGCAATGAATCCCTCTGAAACAGCACATAACAAAGTCAACAGATGTTAAATGTATGATCAATAGGCAAAAACTGTAACTGAACAGCATTCATCTCTCCTTCAAAACTGACATATTCATGGAGGGAATCAGTGCCAAAACAAATACAAGCAAAGCAATAGCCTGGAAATACTTTAAACATATTATTTGAATTCTCAGAAGTATCATTTTTAACTTAAAGTAAACATTGGCATGCAAACCTAACAGTCTGCTTAATCCAGTCTTGAAGTGTAACTTTATTTGTTATGGGGATTTGCTCAAGGAAAGAGGAAGGGAGGGTGAGGTGGAAAAATAAAATAAAAAGATCCCTCCTCCCCAAAAAAAACCCTCTCCTTCTACTATAAAGATCAACTGGTTGCTTCTGCAACATTGCAGTAATTTTACAAGGCAATGGAAGTGACTGTCTCAAGCTTCTTTAGTAATTTGGGAGGAAGGAGGGATTGAATTATTATGCACTTGGGTGTTCCTTTGGCACACTGGGATGGATAGTCTTTGTCACTGTTTTAATAGGAATCAGAGGCTAAGACATGCCAGTCAGATTTCCACCCTCACAAGCACAGGAGCTGTGGATTGTTCTTAAGTGAGGAAGAAAGGGCCGTAACTCTTTTTCTTGGGTAGTCTTTTGTGTCATGATACTGCCCATTTGGCAATGTCCAAACAAAATCTTCAATTAACAGGGAAACAAAAGCTTCTGAGGACTCTATCCAGGATGCACTATTACATGAGAGAAGTTGTGATTACCTTTTCCAGTTGTGAGAGAAATGAGGATGAAGATACTGATAATATCTTAATAAGAGACTGTTGGCAAACAACCCTCCCTTGCTGTGGATTAGCTTTATACACTAGACAAGAAGCAGAAATCTTTAAATTATGTACCATCTAAATACTAACCCATAATCTTAATTAACAAATAAAGTCAAAGAGTCTTCTTGGCTTTCAAGATTCCATCTCAACAAAGTTGTCTGACTTTCAAGGTTCAATATTCCTTCACAAGGCTTTCTCTTGATTGTATTATCTTCATGGCAAAGCTGAAACTATTCCATTTAATATCTTGCCAGTCAGTATACTGTGATACACCATTTATACCTACTGGCTAAAAAATAGAGGCGAACACTGATAAAATATAGCCATTTTAAATGAAATCATGAGTTTCATCTCCCTTCATATGTCTAAAATTGAGACGTCTAGTGGAAGCTTACTATCTAGATTTCCTTTCTGGACAGAGAGCTAGAAACAATGTATGAAGAGATTCATTTCATCCTGAGATATTTTAGTAAAACAGATAGCAAAACACTCTCTTCCTGCTTTCCTGAAAGAAAGAGGAGTCCTCACAGACCCATCTTGACTTGTAGCTTACCAATGGTGAGGTGGTGAACCTGACTCATAGTGGCACATTTTGCGCACGAGGTTATGTTAGAACAGGTAGCAACATTGTCATTTACCAGTAGGAAAGCAACCAGAACTGACAACATATAAGATAGATTACATAACTTACAATGGATCTCTACTTTCATACATTGCTTATCCTGGTTTTGCCTGGGAGTTAATGTGTTAATGTATTTTACATTTGAGATGAGAACAATGTTGATAACACAGTGATATTCTAGTTGCTACTGAGCAGCACCTATGCTAAATCAAGGACGTTTTAGCTTTTCTTACTGCAGGCTGAAGGTGCACAAGAAACTGGGAGGAGACACAGCCAAGACAGCTGACCTGAAACAGCCAAAGGGCTATTCCATACTATATGACAACATGCTGAACAATAAAACTGGGGCAAGTTGGCTGGGCATCGGTCAGCATCTGGTGAGCAATTGCATTGTGTATCATTTAGTTTGTATATTCTCTTATCAATATTTTCCCTTCCTTTCCTCTTCTGTTAAACTGTCTTTAGCTCTATTGCGGAGTTTCACCTTTTTTCTGACTCTGTCCCATCTCACTGGGAGGGGGTTAGTTAATGGCTGTGGGACATTTAACTGCCTGCCAGGTTAAACCACAGCATTACCTTATATAGAGAACTGAGAGAAATTTGTCTCCACTAAATATTAAATAATGAAATATTCATTGGAACAAAGAGAAAACCTGGTTGAGTAGTCAATGCTTTAGTATAGATCATATGGAAGACCATATTTTAAGTCTCTGCTTTAATGACTGTTTAATTATTTATAGCAAGTGAAAGCACTTCAGTAGGAAGTTCAGAGAGATGCCTACCTCCTTACTGTCATTGTCACAGGAACTCAATCAATCCCTTGTGTTTGTAACTTTTATCTGGACTGTCAAAATACAAGGCTGAGTTCTGGACCTAAAGAGAGAAAAACTTGGAGTTAAATCCTTCCCATTTTTGGTGAGTTCCAGAAGCCATGTCAAGATGGACATCTACAACTTTCCACCAAAAATCAAAACAATTGTCCCAATGTAGAATAGACAGAGGGAGGAAAACCAAAGCTAAAAATGAAAGTTTATATTCAGTGTTTTCTTCAGAGCTCCTGATTTCAACTGAAAGGGACAGGAAAGAAGGTTTTAACCTGAGATTCTCAACACTGCTTTTGAACAACACTACATTATCACAGTGTGAATGAAGACTCTCAAACTACTGTATGACCAGACCCATCTGCTGTGATTTTAAAAAAAAATGCAGTGTTACTTAAAGAAAATAAAGAAGATTTAAAATTACAACCCTTCTTCTCTGTCTCTAGTCTTTAGAAAGAAAAAAAAAAAGGAGAGTAGAAAACATAAACTCAGCATAACTGAAAGCCAACTCACCTCAGGAAAATAATTTGGCACCAGCTTTTATCGACAGCTGCACTTCTCTTCAGCACCTGTGTGTATCATTTCAAGTGATGAATGACTGAGGAGATTGTTTTGTATTAATGAAACACGTTGTGGCAAGGCATGTATTTATATTTACGGGATGAGTTTAAGTTGAACCTGTCTTATGAGATTCAGAACTTGGTGGTAAAAGTGGGATGTATTGGCTGTGTCTGTATTATTAAACTTAGGAGTGTCTCCAAATTCTAAGGTCTGAGTAGGTATGTTGGCCATATCCCAACTTGGTGTTAAGGTAAGACCATCTATGCTCTATCCCAAAGTCCTGGTTTTCATTCAAAGGTAACACAGTTTCATTAGATGGACGCAGTGCTGCTTACCAGCTGTTGTGTGATCATGATGATCATTTAGCTAAAATTGCATGAATTGCACTCAAACAGTAGAAACCCACAAGAAAAAAACCTGAGACCTAGCTGTAAGAATTCACAAAAAAAAATTAGGTTCCTTTCTGCAAAGGGGAAGCAGAAAGATAACCTCTACAACTGGAATTAATATAGAAGGAACTGAAGTCTTGCAACTTGTGTGGGACAACAGGTTAGCCTAAATACTTTTACCTTAAAGAAAAGGACTGGACAAATTATTTTATTAAACTCTCAAGCATGTTGTCTATGCAAAGTACGTAAAAAATGTGACGTAATAATTTCACACAATAACAAATTTTTGATGCAAATTTAGAGATAATTTCATCCAAGAGATATCTTTATTTTGGAGAAGATAAAGAGTGGAAAAACAACTAAAAGCAGTCGAAGTAAATTTTCTTACTATTGTATTTGAAAATGCCATTTTCACAAAGAGATTAAACTGCATCTGGGAAGAATCTTAAAGCAAATATAACTAATAAACAAGCCAAACATTTCAAAAGGCATTGGATGAAACATTTGTTCACTAAAACCAGAGAATTGTTTCACACACACACAAAAAAAAAAAAAAAAATTGTTTTGGGTTAATCCAAGCTGAAAATACTTTTTCTGGAGCTTTTAGTTTTCTCAATAAATTCAATGCTTTTCTTGTTTGTGTTCCTTTATTTCCAGAAACCTAATTAAAATCCCACTGAGATCAGCAAAAACAATCAGGTGACATTAGTGGCTATTCATTTGAAACCTATGAGAGTAAACTCATCTTTGTTTATTTTTTCTTTTCCCATTTTTTTTTCCTTAACTTTAATAACCTTATGTAAGTTCTGTGAAAGAATAGTATTCTCAAAACCCAGGAATGTTCTTCATTTTGTTCTTCTTTTTCTTTATTAATATCCCATTATGGAGAGATATATATGTTATTTGTTCATATGTTAGTTGTGCCTTACAAGATGACAACACAAACCAAAGCTTTTTTCTCTCAGTTGTACTTCTTTTTGGATGCATTTAGCATAACATTAACATAATGCTAGCATTATGGGTTCTTGGCTGGTGAAAACTGCAACCATCTAATTGATGGATCATCAGTTTATGCCTCTTAAAAGTCTGCCCCACAATTTCTTCCAAGTCACACAAGCATAGCACACAGGCTACAACAGAACTGAGTAATGTTTAGTTCAGTTATAGGGCACTGACTCCAGGATACAGGAATACATTTGATAGGCATTAGTTCTATTACTCAAGCTGGTTGTCTTTATATCAACATTCAGATAATGCAACTTTTACAGTGAAAATAAAAGAAGGCATTTACTTTAATTCTTCTGTCTGTTAATGAAATTTAAGGTTGTAAAACATAGCTTTGTTCATCTGTACAGGATCAGTACTACCTTTAATAGCTACTGTATTTTTCTCAACTTGTAGTTACTATTATTAAATTATTATTAAAATAATCATATCTTAGTGGCCAGGTACTAATTAAGACATTCTTAAACTGAAGTCCAGAGGGCAATGCAGTCCTGACACATACTAAGCTATCTTAAACTTGTCCTGACCTCCACTTCTCCAACTTACTCAGATGAGTCACTCAAATGTACAGCTTAGTCTATCTGTATTAGTTTTAAAATATGAACCTTGGGATTTGAAAACTGAAAAATTATAACAGTTTCAACCTGAAAAAAAACCCAACTTTAGATTCATTCTGTCGTGCTACAAAGTACCTTTAAACATGAGGCAATTAGAGTGCTTGATGACAAGAAGGATCTCAGGTTCCTGAGGAGACAATATCCATAATCTGTCAGTGAAGCTTTAGAGTTGTATATCTTCCAGGATATAGTGCAATCCTACCTGTGATAAACTAGCTGATATATCACAGTAGCCACAAAGAGAAGTAAACTAATTTGAACTAGTATAACTAATTTCACAGTTAACATCTTATGCACTTAAGAACACCTTTTTCAATCATTAGAATTGCTTCTCCATCTTTGTCTTTCTGTCTCTCAAGCTTGCATACACCCACCCACACATTCTCATTTACATACAGGTATTTTAAGTGGAAATGGTGAAGATCGATGAAGGTTTGTTTGTTTGTTTGTTTGTTTGTTTTAATAGGGAAGAAACAACTTTTTCTAAACTGGAAAGAAAATTCCTTCTGGAAAAATCTATTTAAAGCTGATCAAAATTTGACTTTTACACTTTATATGATATTGCATACTTACAGTACCCATAATGACAAGAAATTTAAAAATGAAAAATCATTAAATCCAGGCAAAATAATTATTTAAGAATGAAGAAATTCAGCTATTTATATTGCTAGAAATAAAATAAAAATCCTGGTCAACTTCACTCTAGTCCATTAATCAATTTTCAGTTCAAAGAACTGCTTAAGACAAAATTACTATTATCAAATCTTGTTATGTCCATTGACCTAAAATTTATCTTCCTGACTAATATGATCTAATCATAATTTTTATCATTGTACTTTAAGCTCATATATTTTAAATGCTCACTAGTGCTAGAAACTATATTATTCTTTTTCAAATTGTCTTTAATTTTACCCATTTTCCAAGATAATTCCATGTGTTACCCAAAAAAATCCTTAGGAAAATGACATGCATTTGTCTAATTAGTACAGGTGTCATATTCCCAAATGAAATTATTGCTTTAAATTGAGCCTGATGCATGCCATTAGTGTCAAGGGAATTATCTGTTTGCCTAGATCTAATTGTGCTGAAGAGAATCTCAAATGCAATTAGCTGCTTCTCCCTCTTTCATATGGCAAGAAAAAATTAGATGCTTGATTAATAATGAAAGTTTCTTGATTTTACCAATGGAAATTAAAAGTGTGTGTTGATACTGCAAGTAATGACAATACTTGCAGTTTGGATGAAGTTCACTTGTTTGTAGAATGCTGTACTTGTTTTTATTTAAAATACACATGCAATATTTAGATGAGACATAATCTTCCTGAAATATTACTTTTTGCTCAAGTTACTCATCACACATTGTCTTTGGACTCAATGAAGCCTGTCAGGGATGCATGAAGTTAGTTGTTTCTATGCTCTGTTTACAGGACATTCATGGAATGACACTTAACTACGAGTTAAATAGGTTTGAGAGTGGTTTGGACATACTATTTCTACAGGTCTGAACTGTAGGTACAGCTAGATAAGGTAGCTCTGCATAGTAAAACTGAAGAACCAATGTGTTCCCCAAACACTGCAGCATCAGAGCATCTCTGTTCACCAAACTCTGCATGCCAGCAGAGTTGTGATTTCTACTTTATTGCAGCTAAGCTGAGATTCACATAATCTAACTCATATCAAACCTTCTCTGAAAAAGTGAAACCTGATCATACTCATCTACAACATGGGGCAGCAGTACAGAAGACAGTACCACTCAGTGTTTCTTTGACTTTTTTCTTACGTAGGCATGCAGGGTCTGAAGTGCAGCATCTGCTGCACGTGGGACAGAAGACCTGACAAAGTGACTCTGACTGTTATGTTGTTACTCACAATGCCTTCCTCCCTCTCTGAGAAAGCATACATGACAGAAGTGGTGCTAATAGAACTTTATAAAAAAAAAAAATTCTCTATGTTGAACATGAGTTTTATAGGATTTTCCTACTCTGGATTCTTCCCTGGGACTTTGATTATCTGCTACAACCCATCTCTGCTGATCACCTTAAGAGCTTTCTCTTTGTTTTTCTCTATGTATACCTTCTCTGGAAAGAGCACACAGTTATCACACATTATTAAATCTTTTATTTTGTATTAATCTGTCTCCTGAAACATCACCCTTGCTTTCAGATCTCATGTGAGCGGACTTTCTTCTCCATGAAGAGGTGAAAGGCTGTAGTGATTGGTTATTGGCTGACAGCCATGATTATCAATGTATTTTTAAGACATCTTTTTGTTTGTTTTTTGTTTTTTTGAAGGGTTCAGTGGAGTAGTAGAATTCACAGAATTGTTTTCTTGTAGCAGCCTTTAAGCACTAGAAAGTCAAGTATCAGTGTATACTTTCAAGGACACAGCATTTTTTGGAAAGAGTCCATCTTATTTCTCTAAGGTATGTCTGTATTAACAGAACCCCTTCTCTCCTGCTCTGCTAAGATTATTTGATGCACATATTTCAAAGGAGAGGAATTATAGAAAAAGTACCTGCACGTTGTGCTATTGTGTATCTATTACCTACAAGAGGGACATTTTTCTCTGACTTAAGTTATATGTCTCTCACTGCTGCCAAGAATTAATTCTTTAAAACAAATGCATACCACTATCAAATACAATTACCAGATCTTTTAATGAAATCAATTTATGTAAAAGCAGTATAAGAATCAGATGCAAAAAGCCATCTTGATACATGCATCTGGTATATATTATGTGCATATTTCTCTGTTACACTTTTTTCTTCTTCCTCCACTTCATCCTCACTCCAATCTCTTTTGTACAAATTTTCAATTTGTTTCACTATGTATTCCCTTAGGAATCTTTTCCTGTGTCATCTTATTTTTTCTTTCTTAATAGTCTAATTATGTTCAGCTTCAAGGTGTATATCCAGTCCTTTAATGATTCATCAAATTTTGAAGAACACAAAACAAGATTGTTTACTATTATTACAATAATCTTATTTTACTGTTTATTTTGAGGATGTTTACCATGCTACATAAAAAAATCATTTATTGGTATTTACTTTACAATCACATATTCTGTATTCAAGAGGCTACGCAAGCTGCAAATAGGTACAAGTCAAGATGTTCTTTGGGACATTGTAGCTGGTTAAAGAAAACTTTTTTTAAATCCTCCATACCCTGGAGGTAGAATTTGTCAAGATACTCCCATAATTGAAATTTTCTATGGCTGTTAAGAACCAAGAGAATAGTAGTTCTTCCCTCCAAATGGAGTCTCATTGCCAGATTTGTATGACATTTCATGATCCAAGCTTAATTTGTTACACATTGTTCCCAGAAGGTGAGATGAGATTACATGAAGCCATACATTAGTTAGAAGATTTATTTTACACTTATCCGCTCAAAGTTCTTTTCTAGTTATTCAAACAGAATAGAACGATCTTGATTAGTTAATCTCTCCACATCAGCGTTTTTTCCACAGAGCACTTCACAGAAATGTTTTAAAATTTCACCACAATTAAAAAAGCAATTAAAAAGGATTATCAAAATCAAAGTTGATCTTTAATTACTGCCTATATCTAGATCTTTCTTCCATGATATATCAGATAAAATACTCTTAAAAATGCTTTGTTAATAGCTTTTTATTATTGAGAACATAAGAAATTTCAGTCTTTTGAGGCACGTCCTTTTTTAGATCATCTTCATTTTCAGGTTGTCATCTAAAACTTTATTTCCTTCAATCTTGACTTGCAATAGCTGAGTAAACAATTCCTTTATCTTTGGCCTACTGTAAGAGCTGGACATGTTGCAATGACTTGAGTAGTATGGTCAAAGTATAACTGTAATTTCTCCAGTGAAAAATTACTCTGCATCTCCATGTTAGTGAGTAAATCTCCTTTGGCATCTGTTCAGTCAGGTATGTCTATGTGAATTCCTGAAATCAATTTTTGGTCTTTTGGTCTTCTAGAAATATTTGGGGCCATCACAGCTTTTTTGATTCAGACCAGTCTTGGAATAACAGCGTGTTAAAAGTGTTTGCAGTTTTACAGTTCTTGCTGGAAAATAGCTGTTACTGAGCAGGAGCAATAGCAGAACAGCAGAAGCTTCTCCAAGGATTATTTCAGTCTGACTAGCTGTAGTATTTAGATGTACAGTAAAGAAGAGAATGAAAAAATACTGGGACTCTGGACTGGCCTGTGTTTGAACATGTTCTCATTTAAGTTCATATCAACAATAAAAAAATCTTCAGGTTTTCACTGCCTCTCTTCTGTTAGGAATAATGATGGACGACTCATAAGAGATGTTCCTTTTAATCTGCTTTACCTAATCCATAGAAAGCTGGTTTTAACCATAGAGCATTAAAACAATATTAGAGGACAGTGGTAAAACATCCAGTATCAACATTACAGGTTTTATCTTTAAGCTTGACAGTGGAATTGCATCATTTCAGAAAAAATTATATATACATGTCCATTTAAAGCACAGGTGTCTGCCTTGCTTTGAGTAGTGTCAATGTCTTATCCTTTGAGGTATTTGGGGATAGGCTCTCCTAAGAAAATGTTCAAAAACCCTTAAAAGAGACTCATGGCAACTATAGAAAAGAAAAAGAATGATCATGTGATTTCTTTCTAAAACTCCTCAGTGGTTTGAACTTATTCAAAGTCCTCACAGATCTGAATGTTTTTACTGAAGCAGACTATTCATATTGCATCCTGTATTTCACTGTTCACATTTTGATCATGAGGGAAGATTACCATCTAAAACAAAAAGGCAATCTGTTTTTTGCATTTTTAAACCATTCTTGATGAACTTGCAGGAGGTATTTAGATACATGAAAAACAGTCGAGGTATTTTACTTATTAAGTTTTCCTTCACTGAGCTAGATCTCCTCAGTTAAGCAAAATTCAGATTAAAACAATCTAGATTTTATTATTTTAACGCACTTTTCGTGACTAGCATCATTACAGGACAGATGAAATCCAGGAATGGAAGAGAAAATAGGAAGAGAGAACTAATTATCTTATTATTTATACTTCAGTAGAGACTAGACGTTAGAAGTAATATTCAGGATATGATCCTAGGCATAGGGAAGTGAAAATTATTTCGTCCTGAACAATGTTAAACTCAGCTATAAGATCACCAGGTCTCTCACTCTGCCCAAGAAAGCATCCCTTCTACCTAATTTTTGATTAATATTTATCTCAGCCTTTCTTAAAACTGCCAATGATAAGAATTCTTACTCCCCTTCTCCATGGCTTATTTAACCTTACAGGTAGGAAATGACTTCTCCCCAATATTTAGTCTAAGCCTTCTTTACTGGTTTTTTGAATAAAGCATAAAAAGAGTAGTTCTTTCAATATTTTCTCAAAAGTTATTTTTCTTTTCTTCCTCCTTTTAGAATGCAGGTGATACTCCTAGTCTTGTTGATTGTCTGTAATTTCTAAAAGGTAATTCTTCAGTTCTAGAGCTTGCTCCAACCAATTCCAGAAGTAGTCTAACAACTAGAACTTCACTATGTCATTTGAAATACCCATGTACTGTGTAACCTAATTTTCCTTACTTATTTACACTCTCTGATAGTGGTATTAATTACATTGGCTGCTTCATTACTATTTGTCATTTTCACTTAGATGTGAAAAATGTCCTGGTGTTCTCAACATCATCAGTCTGCTGTTTTCATTCTCTACAGAATAGTAGAAAATTTTCTTCAGTCTGGTTGTTCTTGTTAGTGATCCCATAGAAAGTTCCCTTCTACTTATTCTTCATATCCCTGCTAGCAGTAGCTCAGACTATTTCTTTTCTAATTTTACCCCTACATAGCCTATTATTTCATTCCTGTATACTAGAGTATTTTTTTTCCTTTATTGTTGTTTCTTTGAGGACTTACCAGCCTTCCTCCTAACCCTCCATTTTCCACTAGATCTTATCTCACATTTGTTTTACTTGACCTACCTATTTCCTTCCCCGTTATCTTCTTCTCCTCTGAGGCACTGCAAACTCTGCTATTCCATGTTCAATCTTGTGCAATTTTCTTCTTGATGATCTGTTCCCTGTGAGTTCCTTCTTCACCAACAGTGACTAGCAAAAACCATCCTTTTAGTTACTTTCTCAAAACTCCTTGTCAAAAGTTCTCACCAACACATCTCATGAGCTAACTGGCCAATGTACTTCCTATTCTATTTCTTACCTTAGAAAGTTTAATCTAGGTATGAAAAAAATAGATAAAAGACAAGAAGATCAACAGATACAAAGATCTGAAACCACGTTTTTCTGGAAGCCGAGTGACAAAACAAGATCAGATTTCTTGTTGTTGAGCAACTAATCTAGGTTCTCTCATTTAAATCTTACTATACCCAAAATTTTCATAGTCATTTACTATATTATTATTTAAATACTTTATCATTTAAAACCAGACCATAACCTCTTTCTTTTCTCACTGAATGATCATATTATTTTAGAAACAGATATGGAAAAATGTTTGAGGTACAAGTTTTGAATCAACAGACTTCATTCCATACTGATGAAGCTTTCATGTAGTGCAAATACTTTCAGTTACTCTGTATTATGTAAGAATTGAAGACATACTGGTGAATTCTAGCAAATGTGAAAGCTTTGTATCCAATCTACATTATAACTTTAATACCTAAAATTATTCTGGACACATAGGTAGGGCAGAATTCCGTTCCATATTTGGAGCTTCTGTAGTTAGAATTGGGATTTTAGAAGAAGTTGATCATTTGCTTACATATTTAAAAATATAGCACACCCTCCACAAAAAATCATAGCACTTATTCATTAGATGTCAAAGAACCTTTTGGTCTTCATGAATTTTAAAGCAAGTCCTCTATAAATATTTCATCTGTCATTAGATTATTTTTAAGTGAAATGTTCCCAGTCTTAAAACAACACACTCTTCAAATATCATATGTTGTTCAAGTTCACAGAGATCTCAAACATGGACATAAGTGGAGCTTTGTTTTTATTATTCTGAGACAGGTAATTATTTTTCTATTTTTTTCGTACACTCTAAAAGTTTGTTCTTCAGCAGAGACTGAGAAAATTGTCTATTCTGAACTCGAATTAGAATTTCTGCAATGACTTGAAGCCTCCATGGTGTTTAGTAGCAGAATTGATGTTTCAAGAAAGCATGCAATCATTTTCTCATAGTTCATTTTCTGACTCACAGGACAGTTGGCCTCCATGTCATCTCAGTGAACATTGGCTTCATTCCTATTAGGAATAAAAGCAAGACAGTCACTTTCAAAGAAGCTTATCTACAGACAAGAGTACATCTAGAGTGTAATAAAAATACGTGGCTGAATTAATGGAAGCTGATTTAAGAGTTAATGTTATCATAATGATGTCTTTCCATAAAACAATAAATTCAGTCTTCTAAGTCTGAAATACTTTCTTTTCTGAATGAATGCCTTCACAATATTTTATCCTAATGTTATTTAAGACATTTAAAAAACATGTTTTCACTCTAGCATGCAGGTTTACATATCACTATAAGCCTAGTGTATATATATATATATATAATGTAGAAGTATGCACACACTTAAATATATGTACAGTTACATACTTCATAATATGTGAACATACTACATACTCTAAAAGCACATATGTATTACACTCAGTAGCTTTTTTTTGTTAAAATGGTAAAGAAAGGATTTTGTATAAAACTGAAAAAGTGTTTAAAACTAAGAAAATATAGATGGATACAGTTATCAGTGGAGTGAGATTCCTCCTATGTTCAGTTAAAGATTATTATTGTCTGATAACTTTAGATTGTCAGTTAATTCTGATTTCTTGAAAAGAACCCTGGATTGCCTACCTCTTATGTGGAAGACAGTGAAGTTGAGGCTCAGCTCATCAAATCTCAGTAATCTAAAAACTGTGCATCTGGTCTAATCGTCACCTAAGACTTTACTCACAGTCCTGAGTGTTAAGTGCCATCTGAGGTTCACCTGGTATCCAGTATCTATCTGGCCTCCAACTGTCTTTCCAAAACATCATCTTTTGCAGGTCCTGTATCCCATCTAGAAGCCTCATGTGGGTATATCAGATTTATAAGAGTTCTGGTGGGCAGTAAACTAAATGTGAGCAAACTAGACATGCCCTCATGACCCAAGAAGGCCAATAGCATCATGGGATGCATTAAGAAGAGTGTGGTCAGCAGATTAAGGGAGGTTCTTATCTCCCTCTACTCTGGCCTGGTGAGGCCTCATCTGGAGTCCTGTGTCCAGTTCTGGGCTCCCCAGCTCAAGAGAGACAGGGAATTTCTAGTGATAGTCCGGTGGAGGGCCATCAAGATGATCAGGTAACTGGAACATCTCAAAAATAAGGAAAGGTTGCAGGACCTGGGGCTATTGAGTCTTGAGAAGACTGAGAGGGGAATCTCATAAACAGACGTGTTTAAAAGGTGTATGTCAAGAGAATGGGACACATCTTTTGTCTCCAGCAAGGAGACTAAGGATAACGGACACAAGCTGAAATGCAAAAAGTTTCATTTAAACATAAGGGAGAACTTTTTTACCAGTCAGGTGAGGGAGCCCTGGCACACACATTTACTTCAAGCATGCAAATGCAGGTTTTCTTCACAAAATGTTGTAGTAAGGTTACACCAAGGATGTAAAGTTCCAGGTCATTTTTACTCAATTTAATATCTTAATCTGCGTGCCAGATCCCCTAAATTTTGTATGTCTATAGGAGCATGAATATGAGATCTGAGGTCAGCAAAGAGATAAATGCCAAGGAAAAGAAACAAGTTCACGCCATAAGACTAATTATATAATGAAATTTTCTAGAGTTTTTCAGAGGGCAAAAGACAAAGAGAGCAATTATTCTCCACCCCCCTCCCCATTTATAGACATGAGAGAAAGCCCTGAATCATTACATTATACTACATGCTAATATATGGGAGATCAAAAGCTCAACTTTTGCCCTGCAGCCCTTGGGGTTTGTGGGACCTTGAACCCAACTTGTATGGACTAGTGCAAATTGATATTTCCAAATCAATAAATCCCTCGTTGGCCTCTTTGACTCTATCTCTGCTTATTCAGATCTCAACCACACTGAGCCCCTACCTAGACATAGCAAACATTAAGACAAATAAAAAAATCTCAGGGCCAAGTGAGGCCTTTCTGAAGTGACAGCTGAGTGAGGACCTTGTCAAAGAGCTTTGTTAAAGTCATTCTTTCCTCCAGCAACATTGCTAGGTCACCAGGCAGTGTTTTGAGACTCTAACTCACATGGGAATTTTATGTTGCAGTAAGACCTGAAATCCTAATGTTCTCAAAACTTTTTAATATCTGGATTCTTTCCTAATTATTTTCAGACTAATTTCCAGCTAATACATAAGGATGAAATTTGGCACGTGACCTATAACCCTAAGCATGTTGTAATTCTGTTACCAATCTCCTGATTTCATGGGGGGGCTTAACAAGCACCATATGTGAATCACTGTGTTCTTCTGCATTAATATGGCCTAACAATGCAGGGAACCTCTCTGCTACTATCCTGCTTTACTACAGTGTCAAGCAGCTGAACAATGGCAACATTGAGGTCTGCTTAAATGGTTTTTTCCATCTCTCTGTCCTCGAGGCTGGAAAGAAACTACAGCCATGCATAAGTAAGTCCAGAGCATGCTTAAACTGAACTGTGTTGCACAACATATTGGAAGGAGTAGGACAGGGTTTTAGCAATATGACTTAGTATGCTGCTGTCACCCTTCAACCAAGGCTCTGAATCCACAAGCTGCCAGAGTGACATTTGGCCTCTAGGTAGTTCTTCTCTTCAGATGATGCCAAGGTAAACGCCATTTCCCCTAATCCTTGTGATTACTACAGTCATCAGGCCATAGCAATTCACACATAACTAATTGATGGCATACAGAATTGCCCTGAAGTGTATTAAAATTACTAATATTGGAGGGGACTGGGGGTGGTCCTGGGAGCAATCTGGAGGAAGGAGATTCTCAGTTCTCCACTACTGGCTTTGACCTAAAAGAAAAATTATTAACAGCAGTAATGAAGAGCTTAGCATGTGATATCACATCAACCGGGAGAAAACACTCAGCATGTTAACAGTCAAGTCAGAAAAGACCAAAATTATTCCTTCAAGAAGGACTCTTTTTTCCATGCTTGCTTCAGGGAAACATTTGTTCCCTGTCTCCTCCTTTCCAGTTTGCCAAATCATCTATCACTGACACCAACCCATAAAACTTTGCAATCCTGACTACACCATTAATGCTTTCTTAAACTCATATATGCAACAGCTCTCAGAAATCTCCATGGATCTAGAGCACTGTCTGAAAATGAGCTTCAAATCTAAAGGTTTGCAGGCCTATGGGGGAGAAAAACTATTATGTTTGATAGCTCTCTGCAAATGTGGGCAATTACGGATAGAAAAATCCTCTTTAACACCACTGAAACTCACTGTGATCAGCTGCATTCACAGTTTCAACCTACAGACTGTAGGACTGAAAAAGCTTCACTAATGATTTCTACATTGGACCAAATGATATCCTTGACAATAAAGTAATCCTAAGAACCCTCACTCACTTCCAGTTGTCACCATTGGGGCCACAGGCTTGCACAGATCAGCCAACACACTCCTTCAGACCTGCACTTATGTTTCAATAATAAAAGCCCAAATGCAGAAGGTTTTTTCTCTCTCTCCTCCCTTCCAAATGCTACTGATCGGCCTATTACCATGGCAACCAACTCCTGCTGGCATGATCAAGAAAAAACCTGATTTGGGATTTTAATTAATTGCTTGGAAATGGAAATGTAACAGTGACTGGCAGTTCAACTAAGCACGTTTGCAAAGTGAATAAAAATAGAGTTTCTGAAATACTTGAAATTGTTTCACTGGATATAACCCACATTTTTTATGAGACACCTTAATTTATTCCGCTTCATAAAATAAATCTGCCAAATGTACTAAGCCATTTTGTCAACACAAATCATTTTGGCAAATACTTTAATCCTTTTCCTTAACAAAATGTATTGTATTTAAAAAAAAAAAAAATCTAACCCATCAGTATAAACCCATAGGTTTCAACTGAACATATGCCTTTTTCACCAGTAGGTCATATTTATAAAAGGCTTTCATCTTGTCTCCACAAAAGAGGATGTGCTTCTTTCAATGCACATGATCTCTCATTAACATTTATGGTAGCTACATTCCCATATTCTGAACAGAATGGAACAGAAATGGCTTTGAGTTCATTTTTATGACCTCTAGTCTCCTCGTTTTCAATGAAAATAACAGTGGTCATTGTTTGCATATGTCGCTGCCCTCTCCTGGCTCAGGCAGTTGTTATAGGTCCTGTGCTGCTAAGCCAAGGATCAGCTTCGTTTCTCTCCTGATTTTTAGGAACAAGAAGGTCACGAAGATGCCCCTGTGTCTCTATGTAGTTGTGAGTGTCCATAGATTTCAGCATCATGCTAATTTTGTAGGTCTTGAAGTTTCATGCTATACATTATATATGCATATGTAAATGGCTACATATACTACTTTTTTTGTTTAAGTAATTAAGAGAATTTGTGAAGGACTCAGAAGCCCTGATCACACCTGAAACTGGAAGTAAACTTCATCAATCCTTAAATCCTTAAGGTAGATCTCCACTTTTAAATGGTAGCCTGGTGGGAAAACTATACAGCATAAACATCACTGTACTGTAAACATGGCATGGACACTTTCCAACACAGCATGATGATGCAGTGCCACATAGAGACAAAATATTCCAAGACTTTGCTCAAGGGCTTCTTTTTCACCAGCAACGGTCACATGGCCTGGTTGGAATCAGAAGCCTTCATCACCAAAAGCAACCTTACCTTTCTCCTTTGAGCTTTTAGCTTTCCATTTCTTTTTATTGTTTAAAGGCCAATGAACTCCCTGACAAAGTAGTGACAGCAAGTCTATGTTCACTGGCTTGTTTTCACATATGTTCTTATTTTTCTCCAAGTAGCTTTTGTCAGGCTTCCAGATGTAAAATACCCTGTAGCTCCGTCAGCTCAACAATTCACATGACAGGATCATATCGCTGACCCAGAAGATATTAAACTTCCTTACTCACTGGCATAATTACATCTGACACTGTTCTCACTCATTCTCCGTGTTGGTCTTCAGTGAACGTTATTCACTTAGTCCCCAAAGTCAAGGTAGATAAGCTTAATGAGCAGAGATCTGAATTAAGATTAAAGAACTATTTTTAAAGATTACACATCACAGGTTTAGAAGAAGCTTCTTGTTTTCACTCTTGGGCAGTATTTATTCACCATACCCTACTGTTTTTTTTCTTTCATGACATCTTTAAAAAGTGGGTAATAATTCCTGTTACTGGAACATATTTTAGGAGCTAAATATCATTAAGCCAGTAGAAATTGTGACACAAAGTAAAAACACAAGAAATCTGGTGATTATCTCTTTAACTCTCTATCATCTATTGGTATTTCTAAGGCAACTATCTCTGTGTTATCTAAGCACTGTAATATAATACAATCACTTGCAAGTTGTATCTAAGTGCAGTGGGTTTTACTTATTAATAACATAGCACTTATCTTCAAAGTGCTTCACAAACTAATTAATTCTCACAGCACCTTCTCCCTGTTAGGCAGGTGAGACAACTATTATTCCCATTATACATATCATTATGATTATTACTTGAGGAAATAAGGTTAAGTTACTCATCCTATCTCCCTAAAGAAACAATGTTAGAAAGAACACCTGAAAGCAATACTAGGGACCAGGGTTCTTTGACCTGTTTTGAGGCCACCTCATCATATCTCATGTCTGGGTAACATCATTGGTAACATCATAATTACGTACTTCATTAAACACTGGCATGGCAAAGCATGACAGGACTCTTAGAATGACTATTCTTGAGGATTTTTTTTTTTAAATAAAGGATCCTAACATCCTATCCTATGCTGCTGCATGAGTCATCCACATTTCACTGGGCTTGTGAAATTACTTTCTGACTTGGCTGCTTCCATTTCATGTGCCTCATAATGTTGGCAGTATTCCTTAGCCAAGCAGTTGCTGCACTCAAGTTTCTGCATCTTCAAGGCAAAGAAGACATATGGAAGGATGTTTAACCAATATGGAAAAGAAAGAAATTACAATAATAGAGAGTACTTGATGAACCATTCTGATCCCTTGATAGTGCAAAAGATTTTCTGCCTCTTCATGCCATTTATAACTTTCTCTCTCAACTTTATCTGAAGTTATTGACATTTGATGCCACATGAATATGCATTTAAGAATTAATTCCGCTCCTCCCAGCTTCAATGGCTAGCTTGGATTTAGGATCATGCCCAAGGATATTTCATAAACACTGGCAATAGCTGATGATGTTCATCATCTGAGGTAGTTGGAGGAGGTAAACAAAGATAAAGGCATAACAGCTACCCAAGGAGGTCTTATATTAATTAGCCCCATACTACAAAGTAGCCTTATCAAGCTGTAGGATGGCCTATAAGCTACTTAAGCTCCCACTTATTGTGTAATGATGATACAGTGAGCAGAAATTTGTCAGCTACCTCCTTGTAGGAGAATACCTTCTCTGGGGTACCTGCCAACAAAAACACTATGCAGGAGGATTAAAATTTATTTTAATTATTTGGTGAAGGTCAATTTGACAACATAGCCATTAAGTATACAAACACACACACACACACGTACAGATATACATAACTTCCTATATAACTAAAAACATGATAAATTGGATATTGGCACACCTGTGTTCTATAAGACCGAGGAGTGAATTTCAAAAGGTTAGTTTGAGTTTCAGGAAAATGCTCCAAGCCTTTGAGGTAAAATTCATCTGCCCTAACTTGGATATCTTAGAACTAAACAACTGAGTTTGAGCTTGTCACCTCAACCTCCCTTCATGAAGAGAATTGGGTATCTCCAGAGCGTGATTCATCTTATCCCCTCACAGGTGTCTGAGATAGATTGGATGACTCACTTTCTGGAGGTTCCCACTTGTTTCTGCTGACTCTGAAGTGAACCTACCTCAAGTTTAAGCATTCAAATTTTTTATACATAACATTAGGTGAGATGAATCCTACCCTTGTTTCCTCTACTTAGACTTTGTTCAATCTCTTTCACAGTCAATTGATGCTGACAACAAAACTGTAAAACAGACTCAATGGTTTGGGAATTTTTTTTGCTACTTTCTTCTCTACATAGGACAGAGTTTCAGAAGTAATAGGAGGGAAAGAAAACCTTCTTCCTCACAAGATTCAGGCATAGTTTGTGACATGTAATTTAATAAAAGAAGGATTTACTGGCAGGGCACTCTCCATTTGTTATTTCTTTACTGAACCATAATATATAGACATCTATTTTAGCAGGTGAGTAATGTTTTTGATTTCAGAAAGATCTGACGACCAGTGAAAGTTGAGTATAAACAAATGTTTTTCAGAATCGGGCACATATAAATTAACTAGAATTACATATTTAAATACCTTTGTGGATCTTGGCATTTGTTCATAACGTTCCTCATCTGAGGCTTGAGTCTGTAACCTTCACAGAATATGTTAATCAGATTTACATTTTCCATTTTGAGGAGTGATGCTGAGGATGGAGGAGAGAGAGAAGCAAGGCAGGTTTTCAGTTTTGTCTGGACAATGTGATCATGATTTCATTGGCAAGATTTTTAGATCATTCCTGAGATATTGTTATTTACGTAAAATTCCTGGAGTCCATTTATTTCAGAAAAAAAAAACAGTAATATATATTTGCCTGAGTAAGTCTGAGCATTGAAAGGAGATGTGGGTACTCTTTGTATTTTTATACATTTATTTGCATAAATACACAGAAACAGGACAGGAGGAAGGGGTAAGAGAAGAGAGTGGGAGAAGAAGAGATGACATCTCCACAATGACTTTCAACCTGTTTCTACTCAAGCCACTAAGTCACTTATGAATCTGCTTTAACTGTAATAAACTTTAACCGCAATAAACTTTAATGGCATAGAATCAGCTTTGTCTAGATTTTGCATGTAAAGACTATCTTTCTGTTCTGTGTTTGCACAGCACTTAGGGCAAAAAAGAAAAAAAAAACTAGAGCTTAGTCATGACAAAAAAAAAGTTTTCCATGCCCATGTGAATGGAAAGAAGAGAATTCATAATTATTCACCCACCTTCATCTCATGGTAAACCCTTTTCTTCACATTTCAGATTAATTAGGTCCCACAAAGAGTCCCCCACTAACTACTACTTTAATGTATCTCACCTTTAAAACGAGAACTTCAAGGTCAGTGGAAAGTAAAAACAACCAATTCTTGTTAATGTAGCCTGGAATAGTGGGTGGGCCGTTTCTCAGGTGAGAAAAGGCAAGCTGCAAAGCAAATACCTGAGGTGACTTCTGCTTGAGTCTATTACCCTTAGGGCTGTGTTCTTTTGGCTAGAGATATCTGTTGATCTTGCCTTTTGACAGTAATTATGCCAGACAGCTTTTTGGCTTTCAGTTCTGCTCCATAGGTAACATAAATCATACAAATTATTACCACAATACTAAACTATAATTACCCACAGACCCTGACATGCCAAAAGGTGTATTAATTTGATAATGTAATAAATACTTTACTGCATAAAACTGTAATTATTACTTCAAATTTGACACTTATACCAGCTTCTTTTTTTTTTCCTAACAAGCAACTCAATTGTACATTGACCGATACGTGAAATGTTATTTAAATTCAATGAGAAACATTAAAATATAATTTGGTAGCGTGTGGAAAATATTTCTTAAAGAAAAATGTCAGTAGAGTTAGTTTGCTTTCTGGAGATTATAATTCCATAAAGCAACAAATTACTCAGTAGCTCAAGAGGAAAAACATATCTGAATGGGAATAATATCAACAACATATCTACCAATAGGGAAAATAATTCACAGATCAACATAAAAAGCCCATCCTTATTTATGTTGCTTCAAATGATATTGGGAAAATGTTATTGGATAACTGACACTATAGGAGAAAATTCTATTTTTTTACATGAAAGGATTGACAAGCCGTATCTGTGGGAAAGACTGAGGACTCAATTCTGCAACTCCATGGGTGTGGACAACGCCTGGCACAGCTCCCAGGTTTGTTTTATCCAGTGGCTGCCTAATGCAAAATACATAATCAAGCCTGGGAACAGAGGTCATAATCCAGACCTGCTTCTACTCAGCTGGTCAGTGTAAATGCTAGAAGATCAAGTCAGGTTCCCACTTTCCATTTTCTTTATATTTTTCTTGTCCATGTTGGAAATATAAACTTGTGGAAGCGAGTCTTAAATGGACAAAGATTCTTAGGTTCAGGGAAGAAATGAATTAATTTCTATCTCCTTCTAATTGACCATTTTAACTGCTAGTTATTGTGAAGAAATCAGTCAGACACACCTCCATTGGGCTATATTGACTCACCATATAGTGCTTTTGTGATGGTCTCTGGTTTAATGTGTTAATATTTTTTAAAGTGTAGCTAATAATGTAAATCATCATAGGTATTCGTTTCCAAGGTTTTTTTGACAAGCTGAATCCTAGTGATTTTTTATGTTCTTCCCTCATTTTTTTTCTCCCATTTGTATTTTGGCTCGCTAAAAGACGGGGAAAAATATCAAAGCAAGAGGGAATATCAGCTTTATTTCAAGTTTTCATTCCTGGGTGGTATTGCTATTTAACTTCATATATTTTCACTTAGATGTTTGAGTATGAACCAGTTGCCATAGGCATGCTCTATATTCAAAGGACAGGTATAGGCATCTTTGGAAGAGGTAGGAGCTAAATCAGAAGATCTTTGCTTCCACTAGGAAAAAAAAAAAAAGAGACCAAATGATCAACTCAGCGTCAGAGTAAATGAGTTTCATCCAGAGTTTCCTTTTTCTTTCCATTACAAAAGTAGTAAGGGAGGAGAGTGGAAGGTTGGGAGAATTCATCAAAAGAAAGACATGAAGAACTGAGTAGAAAGGAAAGGGGGAAATATTACAATATTAATATTTAAAAAGTAAAAACTTCTCCATTTCTTTTCTTTCATTAAAAAAAATGTAAATTCATTTGTTGAAAGAGATTAAAGTGTGCCCATTAAAAACACTGTCATTTGTTTTAAAATGGTTGAAAAAAGAATTAACAATGAAAACTTTATAGGGGGAAGGATAGTTTGGTATTTAAAATATTTGCTAGTGAAGCAGAAAACCTTATTTCAATACCCTTGTCTGATACAGACTTTCAATGAGAAGAGATTTATTCTCTATCTATCTAACTGCAAGATAAGCATATTGTCAAATCTAAGGGATGGCAGGAAGATGCATACTTTAAAGATTATGAGACTTCAGACCATATAAAATAGTGAAAAGGTCCTGAGTTTTTTTGTATGTAAATATTTATTCAACTTTTGGGTAATCAGTCTTAATAAGGCGAGCTCCCAGGTTCCCTCTAAAGGCCGAGGAGAATGGATGTCATGCAGCTTTTTCATTAACTTTAGCAATTACTCTTGCACTGGTCAACTTGAACAAGGCAAATAGGTCAATAAAACTGCTTACTATATGTATTACATAAGGTTGTATTGATATGGTTTTTCTCAATTATTAGGAATGTATTAATGGCTTTGGCAGGGCTTCAGGTGACTTTCATTCTGATGAGACAAAAACTGAAACATTTCTCTTGATTTTGATGCTCAGATCTGGACAGGATTATTGGTCAAAACTGATCAAAGAAAAAATGATATATAAAAGAAAAAAACCACAACAGATCCAAAATAACTGAAAATTTGGAGCAGAAGATGTGAAACAGTCTTCAAATGTCTTGCCTAACTTGGAAAAGGCCTTAGAATTATGAAGACTACCTTAGTTAGCTTCTTAGAGAACAGATCTTGTACACTGTCTAATGGGAGCCTGGAGGTGAATTTCCTTCTAAGAATTTCCAAATTGTTGAGTAGATGAATGTGCCTTTTAATTGAATTTTTTACTCCTACAGCTCACATATAATTCTTGATCACACCATATTGTCTGTTTGAATGCACATGTTGACAATAAATAAGTTACAGAAAGTCTTAACCTATTTAGATGTCTTATCTTTCTTCTATGTAAATGATTACCACTATCATTTTGATACATCATGTTGTTTGACAGAAATAACAGCTGACATGCACAGTTGGAATTTCCTTTTCTTCTTGCAGTAGTTTTTGAGAGAAGAAAATAAAAAGGTAGTTTTGATTACTTAAGTCTTTCCTTTTAAGATGTGGTAGACAGTCAGTGATGGTGATGTGATTCATTGCTTGCCTATAACATTAATTACACATTATTAGCTATTTCACAGTATGATAGCTAGCAATTGGTGATATGATTCATAAAGTGCTATTGTTAAGCAAATCTTCAAATCTGTATGTTTTAGGTTAAAAGAAAGGGCAACAGGTCACAAGAAGCTTTTTTTTTTAAAGAAGAGACAGAATTAAGAAAAGACACCGACATAATTTGCGGTTCTATTTTTACAAGGTTTACAGTGAAGAGCAGTTGGATACAGTTTCGGTGAGCAAGGATTTTGCAGAGAGATTAGATCAGTTACAAATTGCTAAATCTGATGACTTAGATAAAAATTTAACCAGAGGCTTTGAAAGAGGTAGAACATGTTTTTGTGGAGAAGTGATTGCCCCGTGCTTCTGAGATAGAGCTAATCAGACAAGGCCGCACTGATCGTACCTGAAGTAAAAACTGAACAGGAGAGAAACCATTTTATAATTTCCTAGTGTAACAGACGGAAAACTGAACTTCACTCTGCTAAAGCACTCTATAATTTGGGCAATCCCCAGAAGCCAGTCCCACAGCTGGATCATAATGTGCTCCCTTCCAAAGTAGTTCTATCAGATCTGTGTTACCAGCTGAATAAATTGAATAAAACAATTATTTTCCTCCATAGTCTTTATAAGACTTCAAAACCTTTTCCCATTTTCACACAAAAAAAAACCCCACCAACCTTAACAAATCACTTCAAAAATAGACAACAGATTTTGCCTAGAGATAGCAAATAATCTCAAGGTTAAACGTTCATTCCAGACTGGTTTGCATCTGCACTTTATCTGAACTAGGAAGAGAAATTGAATCTTCATCCTTGCTTCAGCAAGTAGTGACTTGTTCAAAGTGGACTTCAACCTTTTATTCATATTAGGTAAAAAGTGAGTTACAGAGTTTCCCAATAAGGGTAATACCCATACAGGTTCATCTCATAAATAGATTTTGGTTTTTAGGTGTAAGTACTACCTGATTATAAACAATTTGTTTAAAAAAAATAGATAAAGAAACTTAAAAAAAAATAAGTAGTAAAACAACTCAATATGTTTTTCTTTATTAATTTAAATATCCCTATAATTCCAAGGGGAAGAAGATAAGGCTGAAAATTTATCACCTTGCTCTCAAAGGAGTTTATGTCTTCTCTCAGATAGTGTTCCAAAGGAATAACATAAATGTCATCTATTTCAGTTCTCTCATCCATTTCCTCACAAACTCAGCTCTTCTGTGTGGTGACAAACTTTATCCCAATCCAGTCAGAGAAAGAAGAGTTGTCGTGTTTTCAGAACATCCATTACATTAAAATGTACCACCTAGAAGAACTTCATTGCTGCTATGTCATATTTCCTAAGGCAATAGTTTGTGGGGCAAAGATAGGCCTGGGAGCTATGAATTCCTGAGAAGCATCTCCTTTGACTGTCTATGGCCTACATATCACAATGATTGGGTGACTTATTTATAAAACATAGATTAGATTAACCCAAACAAGATTAAATTAGATAGAACAAGTCACTTAAACTCTCACTGACTATTATTTCCTCATCTGTAAAACAGCGATATCTATATTTCCCTATTATACATGGTGACTATGAAGATTACTTAATCTCCCTAAAGAATTATCATGATTATCGTTAATCTGGAACACACAAAACAAGTCCCGATAAGGAAACAAGCCTGTGAATCAGCTGAGGTGGAGTAAAGGTACCAAAGCAATTCTCTGGTTGATCTGATAATTAAGCATTCTTGCTAAAGGTTTTGAAATGGCTTCATCTTATGTTAGGCATCTAAAAACTGTAAAGTTTAATATAAGATAGTTGTCTAAATTCCCTCTGTAGTCCAGACGTCATGCATTGAATGAGTTAACCAGCTCATGATTCTGGGAAGAATTATCTTATGGCTTCCCTTCATTATCTGTAGAGGGAGCCTAGACAACTAGACAAGATGTATTTTAGATAGTAAACTGGAGGATTTAGTAACTCACTTGAAAGCCTGCAGCCAGATGTCATGTTCTGCCTGCACTGCAGCAAAGCAAAATAATGACCAACGACAGTCTGCTCCCAAATGCTGTCACCACCTTTCTACACCCTAAAAATTTACCATCCCTTTTGAATAGTCAACAAAATTGCATTATAGTTTGGGGAATGTCATTTGAAAATGCTGTTAATTAAGGTTAAGTATTTTGTACAAGCAGCCTCAGTATTTGGGGCAGGGAACACAGAGGTGAAGAGTTTAGGGTAAATCTGTGTTTCCTAGCTGATCTGTTATTTTGGGAAGGGATGGAGATTTTCCCTGGGAGAAGCTGCTTCTTTTTTGATTCTTTAGCACAACAGGTCACTAGGACTCATTTCTTCCCTCTGGAATCTCTTTGGCACTTCACAATGGAGTGAAGGTCCTCCTTTATGACTTTCCACCCCAGCTCTTCTCTTCTGAAGATTTATGCCCTTTCTTTTGTTCCAGCATTAACCTAAGGGCAGAAGATCTTTCCTTCATCAGGAGGAAGAAGCAGCATCTCCTACTTGACTTCTGCTCTAAAAGAGGGGTCACACAGTAACCAAGAGACCTAGCAAAAAAGGTGGAGGATGTGAGGCTGTCCTGGAGTGGGGTTGTGACAAATTTGTTGCACGAGTTGAGCCAGAGCTGGACACAGGTTAGTGTCATATATACTACATATCACTGTCTTGTTGCTTGTGTATAGTTGGGTTTCATATACATGTAGAGCTACCATATGGTCATTGTGCTGCTACATCATGTGGTTTCAGGTTTGCTTAAAAGCAAGACGCTACCTTTCCTCCAAAACACATTAACAAACCTGATCAGTCAGCAGCTGTCCTAACACCTTTTATGTGTACTTTGGGGGTGAGAGGTGAGAAATACCTTTATAGTGCTGCAAGGGAGGGGGCTGGAGGAAAACAGAGAATGTAAGCAGGTGGAAACAGGCTAAGACTTACCACCCCTTAGCAAGGCTCAGCTGCAGAAAAGCTTTTAGGCTAGATCTAAAACCTTTCTGAGTCAAGAGGAAAGCTGCTATTGATGTAAATCAAAATATGTGGGTGAAGATTATTGGAAAGGAAAGTTGCTTATGAAGGAAAAAAAAAGTGCAAAAAGTCTACAAATACATGTTTATGCAGTGAAAAGCAATTTAGAAACCACTCTTTCTTCTTAAGAACAATACGAAGAGCGATAGAATTGAACAGAGTTTTAGAAGCCAAAACATGGCTGGCCTTTAATTTGTTATAATCTTAGAATAGAGAAGAAAAAACAGTCTTTCTAATCCTAAACTATCTCATTCTCCTTTTTTTTTGGAAAAAGGAAAAATGAAAACTATTTCACATAAAATGGAAAACACCTTGAAAAGCTATGTGGAACTTGAAATTAATCCAGACTACCTGTGAGTAAGACCTGCAAACAAGGGTCTGTCTACACTTGTGCCTTGTATTGAATTAAGCATACTGTCAGCACTTAATAAATAATGTTAATAGTAATACTTCTTTGTACACACCTTTTCACTTCTTGGTGCTGGCTGAGACTGGAAAGAGCAGAGCGTTTCCAAATGGAAATAGAGAGCACTAAATATTACATTTTAAAAACAAAACCAAAACAAAACCAAACAAACCAAGGCTGTGCTGAAGTTCTCAGTCCTTCAGTCCAACTTTGAAACTCATTAGGAGTAGATAGTTCAGATAAGGTATGAATCCAGATGTTTCTGTATTTATCTTCAGCAATATTGAGTCTAAAATTTTACTAAAAAAAAATGGCTTGATTCTCCAGTCTGACTTTAAACATGTAAGAAAATGCCTTGATGAGTAAAAGCATGAACACACACAGCTTTTCTTGACCTTAATGAAATGTTCAAGGTACTTAACACTTTTGAAAATCAGGCCATAATTCAGCAAAACATTTCAACATGTGTTTAACATTAAACACATATTTAATCAGATTAAAGCATATACTTAAACACATTCCTGAAACAGGATCAATTTAAACATGTGCTTATGATCTTTGCTAAATAAGGTTCTCACGTAAGTTTCTAAATAAGGGTTTGGGAGCCTAAATTTAGGTTTTGATTTTATAAAATCTTCAGTCAATTTTGAATGAAATAAAAATTTAAGTGAAAGCAAAAACAATATTCTAACTTATTTTGCTGATCACAGTCCTCAATGTTTGACAACAACCAAATAATTGAGAAAAGTAAAAATGAGTCACTTAAGAAGTAAAAATATACATTGCTGAAAAATGTAGATTTTTCATTTGTCCTCTAATTTTGGTTCCTTAGAAGTGTTTTATGTCAGATATTTTGAGCTAGTAGTATCCAAAATTAGAAATGCAAATGAAATTTCCCTGTTCATCCATTTATATTGATAATATTAGCACAAGGAGCAAAAGGATTTTTTTCTCTCTGATTCTTGAATTTTTCTTTTTCTATTTTTTTCCTTTGATTTCTCTTTTTCTTTACTTAATTTTCTTGGTATTGTTCTTGTAACAGAACAAGCTACATTTTGTCCCTTTCTGTTAACACCCCTGCATACATTTGAGTTTCCATCAACCACTCATCAATCTACCAGTTGTGCAATTACATGTGTTAAGACAAAAGCAGTGTTGAATGCCACCATTCTGATTAAGGTAATAGTGACTCATTGGGACAGCAGCAATTCAGAGCGTGTCTATGCACACATTTGCATGGATGTAAGTCAGCCAAAGCAGCATACAGACACATAAATAAGATTGAACAAGAAGGGTGAATTTGCAATTAGTGGTTAAATACACACTGTCAGGATGAATGGTAATCTCCCTCCCACCATATTCTCTGTTATTCCTTTAAAGTAGAGGACTGCAGTTCAAGCTATGGGGTAGTCCTTGTCCAAATATCTTGTCCTTTTCACTTGCCAGTGGACATATAGAAAGTCCTGAATACTTTACGATATTTAATCTGTGGATGTTTTCACTCTATGTTAAAGAGAGTGATGATAGGACATGGGTTCTCGCTTGACAAAAATTAAGGTTTTTGGAGAGGAGGTGTTGAAGAGCAAGTGCACTAAGAGATACTGCTTAGTCATTTGTAAATTCATTTTATAGCTTATGCCGTGATAATCTGTGCGCACATTCAGAGCCTTGGTTAAACTACAGCAAATCTCTGTGTGGACACACTAATTTCAGTTTTAGAGTGGCTTATCTCATTTTATCATAAACTTGTTCTGAATCAGCTTATGCCGAACTGAAATAAGCTTCATTTTAAAATGAAAAAAAAGGATTAGGATAAATGAAATTGGTGTAAAATCACACCTTTATTTAAGCCAATATAACTCTGTATGCAAATAAATCCCTAGGCCATGTGTATTTATTAAAAAGTGAGTGTTAGATAAAACATAAAAAGACAATGAATTGGGTAAATATGTCCAACCCCTGTTGAGAGGATATCGGTAATAATAAAGAGTTAAAAATAATACAGTTTGAAAAGAACTATTTAAAAATTGCCTAATCTCCATGGTTCACAGCCTCTCCCATTCAGCTACATTAAACAGCAAGACCCTGCAGGCACTTAATAATACTTTTATATAGTAGCACTTTACATCTTCACTGTGCAGTTAAAGCATTGACTAATTAATCTGCACAACAATCTGAGATTGAGAAGAACTAATATCCCTTTCTTAAAGATGGAGAAGAAAAAGCACCAGGCATGTCAAGAGACCCTGTTACTATTAGTTGCTTTGCTTTGCAAGTGAGAAGGCCTCTGACAACAAATACAATGGGATAAAGCTGGACACCCAGAGCTGAAGCCTTTCTCCCTCCCATATGACAGACTGCTGTTGAAAACTTTGGCTTCAGGAGAAATATTTTGCAGATTCCAAGCCTGGAAGGCCTTTAAGCATATGCATATGATAAAAGCAAATAACATGGGGAAGCCAACAGACTCCTGTGAAAAATATGCGTGTAGTTCAGTGCTTTGGTGACTCAAGTCCAGAAGGATAGATTTCTAAAGAGACCTAAGTGCTTGAGTCCCACTGGTGACATGATGGGTAAAAATACCAAACTCCTGGGCTTTGATTTTAAGAGCCTAACTCGAAACTCAGAATATCCCAGTCCAAATTTTAGTTTTCAGAATTTGGACCTTTTGGTCTCCCATGGCAGACAGAGGCATTCACAGAGGCCACCAGTCCCCTAGAAAGGCCTGATCCTCTAAAGCAGTGGAGATGTTCTTAATCACATTGAAAGATCCTCTGATGCAAATTGGTCTCTCAGTCTGTCCCACTGAGTCTCCAAGATATCCAGTCTCATAAAATTAATTTTCTTGAGCTAGTGGATGGTATTTCTTTATTTTTCTATCAAAATGTTTCCCTGAGCTTATTTCCCCATGTATTTGTGTTTCATTTAAGAAAGTGAGACACTCTCACCATCAAACTGCACCAGTTTCAAATTTTAACAGATCATGCTTCATTACCATACCTTCATGAGGTCCTTTCAGCTCAGTTTTAAAACTAGATAAACTGAATTTCTGAACTATTATGATTTATACACCTCATTGGCCTTTGGTGACCTACGTGTTAGGTGTTTGGTCAAAACTACTTGATTATGGTTCCTTTCTTGACCTTCAAGACACATGGAACCTCCAAGACAATTAAAGCAAATTGAAGTCACCATCTAGATAGCCAGCAAGATGTTCCTCTCTCTCTTTCACCTCTAGAAGCACTTTGGATAGCTACTTTAGATTGAATACCCAAGTTTAAGATAGCTAAAATTAGTTTAGGCAAATGTGGATGTGAATCATACATCATTCAGACATCATAGGAGGCTAAAAAAATCACTCTTGATAAGTGGTTTCTGATGTTGCTTCTTCTGAGAGCAAAAGGTTATGTGGTTAAGCAGTTCCCAATATCAGCTGGAGTAGGACTGACATGAAGCCTTGCTCTCCTTGCAAGCAGGCACATATCCAAATTATATCACACGGCCCTAAATAATAACTGGTGTGTTATTCCAGTTATGGTTCTGTGAACTTCCTCATCAGTATGGATTTTAAAACATATTTCAGATACTAAATCCCTTCTTTTAGTACAAGTTGAATACAAGAGCATCTTGTCTAGAATAGTGAAGATGACTATGAAGGAGAGCTCTGATCACGTTCTAGCATGCCAAGTTGAGATTTTGGCTGCCACCAACAAGCATTGCAACATTTATTAATTCATTACTTGGGAAATTGTCTCACCCAATTTCTTCAGGCAGCATCTCACTCATTGCTACACATTTGGAGAATAAGTTAAAGATGCCTCATGTTATTTCAAAATCTTAGTCACTGTTTGGGTGTGGACACTCCTTAACCTGGACTTCAGAAATTGAAAATAAATGAGAGGTGGAGGTACAGAAACTATTCTCATCAAAACCAAGAGGAAGCAAAGAAGCAGAAAGATGAACCCCCAAGTAATTAAAAAAATAAAAATAAATAAAACTTGCCTCTTTAATTCAGGTAGTAGAAAGGAAACTGTATTGGATACTGAATATGTGATATCTTGGAAGACTATAAGTAGTTACTGAAATATAAAACAATGTCATGCATATCTGAAATATCTGAAATACATCATATGCCTCAGTATTTTGGCATACTTTTCAATGTAGACCTTAGGTGCAATAGAGAAAAATGCCAATAGAAAATACGAAGAGCAAATAATAATAAGGCAAACTAGACCTCCAAAGTGATGCAGAGAATTTGATTTTTCTGATGGTCATCTGGTGTGTCTTCTTCTTTTACCAGGGAACATATCATTTGAGCAACTACTTTTTCATAGAATCGTAGAATCATAGAATGGTAGGGATTGGAAGGGACCTTTAGAGTTGGTTCACAGCCTTGATTCTGCAATGGCAGTGTCTTGGTTTAGGACAGATATGATGGTTCCACTCATTTTTCTCTCCTCCCCATCATTCTCTGAGGATATCCCTCAGCAACCAGTCCTTCATACTCCACTGCAGTTTACTACAGAACCTTCTAACATAAAACAGTAGCACCTTCATGTTCTTTTAATAAGCCAGGACACAGACTGTGGCTCTGTGAGCACCTGAGATCTACCTGAAAAATTGCTGAGGACCATGAAAAAAGTAACATAAGGACAGATACGAACAGGACCCACTGCAGCAGTTCCAGGTCATATCCTCCTGTCAGTCCAAGTCCTGCCTTTTGAAATCCTTTACTGTGAACTCATCTATAAGACTCAGCATAAAATAGTCAAAGCAAACTTAATGGCCTTAATAGTTATACAGAACATTAGACTTTTATTTTCAATTTTCTTTTGTCTCTTATGTTTGATGAACCCATATTTATTCTATGTGATTTCACAATATCAACAAGATTTTGGTAGTCTGTTAGGAAATTAAATTGAGCAGAAATTATACTCTTAACAGTAAAAAGAACCTAAAGAGGTAAAAGTGTAAAAATAATTAAATTGGTTTTCTATTTCCAAACTATGTAGTATGTATATTTCAAAACTAGACTTAGTCTAGGCTGGTCTATATTAAAAATAAATAATTAAAGAAAGTTACAGACGTTGCTAATTTAGCATGAAGGCAAAAAAATTGCTGAAAGATTACTGTAATGGAGTATAGTTAATTCCATTCAATTCTTCTTCATGGTTCTTAAGGATAGGTCAGAATAAATATTAAATCCACAGGAGATTTATTGCTTCCTTGGAAAATCAATATGCCGTGAATCAACATTAGCATGAACTTTGGGCATTCTGTGTGTTTTCGTTCCTTGGAAATTTTTTATAAGTCTAAGTGCACCTGCGGAGATCCTGACCACAACTCATGAAAAACTGCATTTAGGATCATGCCAGCTAATTGTGATTAACTAGGTTTGAGGCTGGTGAGATCTGAGAACATTCTTCAGCAAGGTGGAGAACCGAGAGCTAAGCCTTGACTGCAACTGAGCTTGGTCTAAACTGGCTTAAGTCACATTCAGCATTGTGCAAGTGACTCAGACTTTACCAACATGTTAAACATAGCCAACATTTGTAATGGAGACTGCCCCACCTGCCCAGCCTTTGCTAGTATTGCATATAATTATATGCCATCAAGATTACCACCCTTCTTTTCTGATATCTACCTTTCCATCTGCTCTCTCTGTGTGTTGCTGTCAGTGATTGAAATTTTGCTTAGATGTTATTGGAATGTAGGTTGGGTTTGTGTTGAACTCCCCAGCATTCATGCATTTGGCATTAAGGTTGGTACACATTGGTAAACTTTTCGGACAAAAAGTTAAGAGATTTGGGTAATATTTGCCTGCCGTACTACCTGCCTGACTGAAATGTACTACTAACATTAAGTCTAATTTTGATTTTGTTTGGTTGGCTTTTTCCACTAAAAATCTGCAATCTCTATCAGAGATCTTTTCAGCACAAGGACTCATTAGATGTTACTCTTCTCCAGATTCAGACACCTAAATCTAGACACATAATTAAGTGAACATAGACTTGAGTCTGTTGCCCTCAATGTCACTTAGTGTCATCTCACATACCACAGCCTTCCTGAGACATGTCTGTAGGCCTTGCAGAGTTGACCTGGGACTTATAGGATACCCTCAGGCCCTCTCAAGCTCTTCCTGATACCAAACAGTATCTTAAATGCCATAAAAGCCCATGGTTAGGCAGCTAGATCACACCAGAATAGAGATGTCTAAGTTGGATATCTAAGACTGCAGCCAAGATATTCTTAATCTGAAATGTTTCCGTTGCTTAAATAAAAATGTCTTGTGATATACAAGGGTATCAAACCTGATACTTCACTGCAGCTGATAAGTCACTTGGGAGATGGCCTCCCATAGATCCATTCATATATCTGCCATTCTCGTACCAAACTGTGTTTAGCCATCAGAATTGTGTCTCTCCTATTTTCAAGGCCCAGTTGTCACACTTTAGCTTTTCTGTCCCTCTGTCTTGCCCATCTTTTCCACATAAGATGCCAGTCCATATAATATCAGCCCTTGCTTCCACATCACAAGGCTAGGCAGCTTTACAGACCATAGTAAGACTCATGTAACTCACAGGCTTTCTGATCATGCTGTGAGAGCTTTGCAAATTGGCTCCAGTGAGAAGACGTTGGGTCTTTGATTCTTGTTATCAGAGTTAATGCATTGAAAATCTGCAATCCTGATGAGGGTCTCGCAATTATACACTGTTGTATCTTGTTATACAGAAATGAATCTTATTTAGGAACAGATTTATTTACAGGTGGAGTGAAGAAGGAGGAAAAGAGAATCAAGACATTTAACTCTTCTGTCATCTCTTACTTGTTCATCACGATTTGACTCGTTCCTACTCCGGTGCAGAACCAAAGCTTTCAATCCCCTCAGAGAAAAGCATAGAGCTAGCAAAAACCTCCTTATACAATAAATGTAAAGAATCTATCAGGGGACCTGGTGCTGAAGTTTTAGGTACAATCTCCCTACAACTGATGCCTTGACCATCTCTTCCCCACCTAAAACTCTCACCTTCTGTATACATTTTATTTCCTGATTGTGAACTATGCTAAAGTAGTTTAGGATTGACAAACTGATCATGAAGAAGCCACTGTCTCAAATTGGAACTAAATAAGAACAATTTCAGTAGCAGATAAACACAAACTAGACTCGCTGGGGCAGAGTTTACCACTCTTACCACTGAAATGCAAAGTCATAAAACAACTGGCCTTCCAGGTGTGTCCACAATGATGCTGATGTTGCTGATGACAATATAAAAATATTGTAAGAGATGATTATATTGTCAAAATATATGATTATATTAATTTGTAGAAGATCCACTGCCTGAAACTACAGAGCAAGACATTCAGGTATAATTTTTCTTTTTAAATGTAATTCAACATTATTATAATTACTATTGACTTTTTGGTTATCCATCAGCACATAGTGGGTGGAAATAACTTGGGGAGTGGCTGATGGAGTTAGTTGTTCTTTCTATGTTTTTTAATTTTTTTTTTTTCACTTTTTTTTTTCCCTACTGAATTTCTTGATGTGCATGCTTTTCCATGCAGATGGCACCTTTGGCAACAGCCTGCCTGGCAGAATTTCAGGGCACCATTAATCTATCAAAGCAATGCTAATGAAGTTGGACTCTTAACAGTTTACTCACCATCTGCTTCTAACCGTCATCCTTCTCTGTGTTGTCCCTAATGCTTCCCTCATGGAGGATGGGAACTCTGAACAGCACTGATTGATGTTCTTTAGCCTGGTGCAGCTACTGACTGCCTGTAACATTTTTGCTGAAAAACAATGTTAAAAAGTCAAAACCACAGCTACTGGAAAACTTTGCAGAAATCAAAGGCTACCCTCAAAATTTTGACTTATCCTGTAGATACCTAGGTTTCCATCAATTCCTGCCTTTCATCTATACTGGTTTACCTTACAAAAGTTATTTATCTCAGTTTGTCTTTTGCATTAAATATTTCTAGGTTTATTGCAGGCTTGGGAAAAAAAAAAGTTTTCAATTTTATTTTCCTAAAACACCCTTTCTTCCCAGTGATATTAGTCAGTCTAAATAAAGATATTGACTGTCCACAAACCTCACCTCATCTTATATCCTCAGACTAGCAGAATTAGCAAAGTTACCATTCTTTGAGTAAAATTCCTCACACTTCTGCAGTACTCTTATGTTGCCAAGGCGTTCCATACCTATTCTCATTCTGCTGTGGACTGGATTTGCAAACTAGGTGGTTTCCCTGCCTATCTGGCCTGCAGGACCTAAGCCAGAAACGTTCTTAGAGCACAGAGAAATGCATCCAAGAAAATGAGATTTACAGCCCTCTCACTGGCTCCTTTTTATTCAAAAGTCTCATGGCTTCACCTGGAACAGGGCAGTCCCAGGTGCAAGTTTCTCTTGTTCCTGAGGGGATTTGAAACCACATCTCTATTTCTCTACCTCCCAGGAGAATACCCTAACCACCAAGAGATAGTCCAGGAGATTGTGGAACTCACAATCTTTTCCAGGCAATCTGTTCCACTTTAATTAAATATTCATTGTGCTTATTGGAGAGATAATAACTCCAGACACAGGTAGAATAGGAAAACTTGGGTTCTAATCCCATATCTAACAGATATGCTCAGCGTGATGCACTGGGTTTGTGAAACTAATTTTAGGCGGCGTGTGCCTTACTCTGTGAGTTTGCCTGGGGATAATATAGGCTCACTTTGAAACTGCATACACTGGTCAGCAGCCAAAGTTAGATTCTGCAGCAATGAGGACTGCAGTGTTCTAGTCTTTCTGCACTTCTAGTGGCTAATAGAAGTCTACCTGAATTATTTCCTTTTAATTAGAAAATGGAATTAATAACAACTCCCTAATGTTGCAACTGTAGATACATGGTGATTTATTAATAATAATTGCTGCATGTGGGCTAAGCAATTCGGGATAGTGAGTAAAACCATTAATTATGTCTGCTGCAACATTTATAAGACTAGTCAATGACAGTGACAGATTCAGCATTGCAGTTTATGTGATTATCAATAAAATAGTGATAAGAAACGGTAGAATTCTGAGCCTAGCTTATTGCCACCATCAAAACAGAGGAAAGCAGGAGTTTGGCAATGGATAGTGGAAACGTTTGAGGCACAGAAAAAAGGTCTTATAGTGAAACATAGATTAGGAAAGAAAGAGGATAAACAAACATGAGGGATGCGATAGAGATCATGAAATTGGTTGTTCCCAATTGCCCCGTTTCATATTACAAGAATAATGAAACATCCTATACAACTGGATGGCAAGACATTCAGAGAGAATAAAAGGGAAGACATTTTTTCACAATGGATAATTGACCTGTGGAACTGATTGCCACATGATAGCTGCAAGTCCAAGAGCTTAGTAGGTTTTAAAAAGGATTAAACATGTATAGGGATAATTAGTTCATCCATTATTAAACAAGATAAGTTTTATTAGTCACTAGTTACATTAAACAAGATAAAGACCTTGTAGGAAACTTTAATTCTTACCCAGTGAGAAATTCTCGAACCTCAACTTTCAATGGTATTTTCAAAAGTAAATATTTTTCTATTCATGTTTGGTGGAAATTTTTGAATTTAGTTCCATAAAAGTTCGGTATGTCTCTGCCTTCACTTACTTGACACAACTATCAAACAATGTGATTTCATCCTGTCTGAAAGATGGATTAGCACTTCAGTGTCTTGACTAATAATTAGTATCTGCACTGAAGTGTAGAATGAAACAGATATCAAGGTTTTTCTGAAGGAGGATGCACAGGAGAACTCGGGCATCTTCTCAAAGTGTTCACGACTCAGTAAGTTTCTGGAAGATATTCTGCACTAAGAAAATCACATCCTCTATACTTTTATGGTGATTGCATGTTTTTCATTCTAGAATGATGGTGCTAATCTGAGGAGTCCCCCTATCAACCACCTTTCTTTCTTACACATTGTGAAATATTCCTTTTTCTAAGTACCAGTTCTGTCCTACACTTGGAACTTACAAGAAGCGTCTGCCAACAAGTATTCCTCCTTAGCTTTCTAGGCAACCATTGGCAAGAGTTGCTACATCCAGCAGTTTGTGGAATCAGGAGATCATAGAGAAACATAGGTTAGAAGGGACTTTTGCAGGTTGTCAGGTCACAGCAGGGCTAACAGTGAGATTAGATTTTGTAGGCCTTTTTAAGATCTAAATCACTCTATGGCAGCAAGAGTATCTCTCTTTCTATAGAAAAATGTTGACAACAGAAGGAACCCACAGAACACCTAAATGAACATCTCAGTGTAAATGAGGTAAATTCCAGCTGCTGCATCAAACTTCGTGGATTTTTTCCTTCTCTCCCTCATACTGTTTCTACACTCCTTGTTTATCTATCTAAATATGTCAAAAGTCCCTCAACTGGCTATTCCTAGTAGTTACAGCAAAATAAGTGCCATGTCCTGAAAGTGTTATCCTTGCTGTAACCCCTGCCAACTCTGCAAATAGATTTCAGATCATTCCTGAAATACATCTTTTCCCTTGTCTTTCTTTTCTCTCTCTGTCACTCACTCAGTCGCGCTTTTCAATCCCTGTATCTGACACTGTCTATTACTCATAGCTGTGGCATATTGCTGAAATATGCAAAACAATTTTGGAAATAACCTGTTCTAAAAACTGTTCCTTACAAGAAGTATGACAATATTGAGAAACCATGTCTTATTTGTTACTTTTCCTACTAGAAGAATTTTTTTTCCACAACTTTCCATCTAGGCAGTTCCTTGCTCAGAGCTCTGTGATAAAGAGGTTACAATGTTAGCCTGCTGAATACTAATTGTGCTCAAAACAAAAGTATAGACATACTTTATACACAGTTCTTCATGGCAATTGTTTCAACTATTAATGTCAAAAAAAAACCAAAAAACAAACTCAAACCAGAACCCAGTTCCAAGACTGTGTGAGATTGACATCAAATTATTTCCTTCATTTGGCTTTTGATTATTGCACCCTCAGGGGTATTCAGGTACAGGCACATCATCAAGCTTAATTTCATTTGTCCTGTATTAATATTTTTTTATGGTAGTCAAGTATGCAAGAGATTATTGGAGTACTGCGTGTTTTTGAATGTATTTATCTTCACATCACTCCTATGAGGAAATAAAGTACACTCGTTCCCATTTTGCAGATTGGAAACTGAAGCAAAGAAAGGAAAAACAACTTGCTGAAATATTATGTCCATGAAAGAGTAAGGACTTGAAAAAGCAAACCCACCCTTCACTTCAGGGATTAGTTCTTTCTGTTGTATTAAAATTTCAAATGTTTCCATAATCACTTACTTCCAGGAGCTGACACTTTAAGACAAAACATAAATTAAAACAAAAATTCCCTTGAAAAACTAAGAATTTGCTGCACGTTATTGACTAAGACAGTTTTTGTCTTCAATTTTCTTTTTGATCCAGCTTAGTATTTCCTTTTAAGAAATGACTGCCACACATCTATTCCCAAGACATTAGCAACAAAAGGTACATTTTGCTCTTCCTCAAAGTGTCACTCTTTGCCCAATCCTTAGAGTGGCAGCTAATTTCTCTAGAGATGTACCTCTTGTTCATCATTACTGCTTTATCCCAAAAAAATGTGCCACCTGCCTCATTCCTTTCACTCACTTTCCCATTACTGTTTTTGAGGGGTGTTTTCTCCTGTATCAGTTTTTCTTGTTCTTGCTGTTGTTTGGTTTTTTTTTTAACTCACATTGCTGTAAGTTATTTCCCAAAGCTCTAGAAAGATCAGTCATACATTACAGTATATGTGAGTAAACTGGCCAGATTACAGAGCAGAAGCTCTAGGTTAAATAACAATGAGCTCCCAAGACACTTGTTAGAGTGGTCCAAAACATTTCACTCCCAGCACCTTGCTGCAACACATAAAGACCTTTTAACACACAGGCTTACCTGGGAACTTCCTGGTGCTGATGCTGTAGCTTGTCTAAATAATAAGCAGCTCTTTGCAATGCTAAGTTTTATCTCTGAATGTTTCAACAATCATGTTCAATACTGAAGAAAAAAAGAAAAAAAAAAAGACAAAAAAAGCCTGAATTCTGTCATTTAGTTTTAATTTGTTTTTTTACTATCGATGAGTTGTGAATAGGTGGGTTAATCTGGAGATATCTGCAGGTAGTTGGTAATACCAATTTAGTGTGGCTCTGTCTGCATTTTATCTCAGCTGAGATTCTAAATTAAACATGCATTTAAAAATAATGGCATCTGAACAAGACGTCTCGTTCAATTTTAGCTGGCTGCAGTATTTTGTTATGTTTGCATGTTACTCTGTAAATGTTTGTGTTCCTTATCCTGATTACAGATGCAATTTTACAGCCTGTTTATTGATTTTAAAACTTTAGAATACCATTGACATCGGCCATAAGGAACCTCATTTGTCTGGCAAGAGATTGCAGAAAGAATTTTAGACCTGATTAATTTGGTCTTGTGTTGCTTTTCCACTTGAACTTGTTATAGAAAGGTTACATATTCATTGTATTGTTTGTATTTGTAAAAAGCCAATGCACCATCTTGGTGTATTTAAACACATTTAAGATTTTTTTCTTTCTTTCTTACTCATTTTAGTTATCTTGTATAAACAGTTTGAAATAAATAAGTGTACACATGGAAATAGATAAGAATTCATAAGGTTCTGCTAAAGACACAGACACAAAGAAACATGTACTGTATTTCTTGCTGTAAATAACAAATCCAAATAATACTGCATTTTTTATATTCAGTCGTAATCACAGAAGTTAAGTCAATTTAAATTTTGCCTGAGTAAAGGGTTCATGATCTGATCTATGAATTATCATAATATTTAGAGCTAACAGCGTTAAAAAAATAAAAAAGGAAAGACTTCTTCAAGGACACCTCTCAGGTCAGAGTCTAAGCCAATAATAACAACTGATTTAGACTTCACAGCAATCCCGTGGACTAAGAATCATGGCACTTTACAGAGAAGAAAGTAAAGGACCATAGCTAAAAGACTCCTTAGATGACACCTGTAAAATCATTGTTACCATTGAATGAATGAAGAATTCAAACATGTTTTTTTAGGGGCCACTAAAGCAGCAAACACCACATCATGGACAAGAAAATTGGTCCAATATTAAATTGTCATTGAAGGGTATTCGATATGATGCGTGACAAATAAACATGCCTCTGGAAAACTTTTATGTTGCATTAATCCCATTATCCTGCAAACCACAGCTTGGAATGCAGCAATATTATAGTCAGTGACAATTGGAAATCTGTGGGGGCGTGGGATGTCTGTGAGATGCAAGATCTATTGACTACCTAATGCTAGACAAATTCTCCTATGTCTGAATACAGTTTTTTTAATTCAATACTTATCCTCTTAGAATATTGTTGCTGGAAGAATACAATGGATTACATATTTTCCCAACTTTCATCAGACAAAAATGCTTGACCAGAGGAAGGAAAACAAAATTCAGGAATGAATTATTTTAAAAGAGTGACAATATTTTCAATGATCATTATCTTCAAAATGGTTAAAATCTTTATACTAAAACGTAACAGCATTGTCATGTCAGTCATCATGAAGAGTAATTAGACTTTCCTGAAGGGAGGAAAATATAGGTATTCAAATTACTGAAGGAGCTAAATCTGCTGTAGGAAATACTCATAAAACAGGAATAACTTTCTCCTTATATCTGAGAGCAATCATAATGTCTATGACATCATTTCAGAATTTAGTGTAAAAGGAATTGATATTTCAAAGAAAAACTACAATTTCCTTTATTAGTCTCCGAAGTGAGTGTGTTTTCTTTGATTATAGCCAAAAGGTAGGATTTTAACTGGGCCTTAGAAAACTGAAAATAGCTGGATTGAGAAGCAATACATCTGTCAGCTTTTCAAAGATGGAGTAATCAAACTCTGGCCATTTTAAGACATGTTTTATCGGATGAAATCCCTACCCAGTTAGCTTTCCATAAAATCCAGATGAATAGCAGGAAGGCTGAAGTGTTCAGCTCTGCACAGAGAGAGATGTAACTATGAGGATGTCTTCTGTTTTCCAGCATCTAGGTGTGCAAAATGTTCTAGCAGCAAACACATTACCGTGTGTTGATTTTCTAACAGTTACTTTCTTAAGTGATAACTTTAATGAAGGTCATAATGTGAAATCTCAGGGACAGATGAAAGCCACTGTTCTTATTCTATCCATAATTTTTATTTTAAAAAGAATTCACAGATGGGCTGTGGAGTCTCTTTCTCTGGAGACATTCCAAACCCAGCTGGATGAGTTGCTGTGTGACCTACTCTGGGTGGTCCTGCTCTGGCAGGGGAGTTGGACTAGATGATCTTTCAAGGTCCCTTCCAACACTTAAGATTCTGTGATTCTGTGATCACTTACACCTTGAGCAAAAAAGACCCTTTTGAGCCATCTCAGAAAATCATCAAACTGTAAGCAAGGGGTTTTTTTATCTCAGCCCTCCTGTGATTCTGTGATTTACCTGGTAACTAGATATGTGCTACTTTTCTGTTTCTTGTCAAGACCAATCTCTCCACACCGAAGACCTGCATTCCCTTTGGATAGGGATGTCCATGTGCCTTTAATTGCATGTCCATGAGGTATGCATTTCCCTTAAAAGTCCAACAGATCTGGACTTGTGTAGATGCACATTTTGCATGCATATAGGTTCTGGAATGTGGTCAAGATACTCTACAGGAAAGTTTGTCTTTGTTCTGCTCTGTGGATTTAAAATGGTATAAGTGCCACCAGTAGATAAGTATCAGGCCTGGCATGTTTTCAAATAGTCTGATAGCTATAATGAGAATGTAGCATAAACCAAACCTCCTCCTGATATAACTTCATTGAAATCGATGAGATACATAATGTAGACAAGGTCCTGAGGGGAGGAGTCTTAAAACCTTCATGTAATAATGTTCCTGACATCAGGAATTAAAAGAAATTGGTCCATTTTACCAGAACTTCATACACAGACCTCCTCTATTGCAGTCACAGAGGATAAGTTTATTTGAAGATGAGCTTGGACACTACCCCACAACATGTTTATATTCTGTAATCATGGTCCAGTTTTCAAACGAGACACAAAACTATGTCACTGTCACATTGTATTTAGTGTCAAGGTATTCAAACATCAGATTTCAAAAAGGAGATACTGCTACATTCCACATGATGGCAGGAGATCTGTTCTTCTTATTGTAAAACCAGAGCTTATAGCTTAAGATTGTCCTATTAAGTATAGCAAGATAAGTAATATCCCATATTCTCCAAGATATTTTATAATAATGTGTTCTCAAGGCATACTCAAAAGTTATATTCTTTTTTATATATTAAAAAAATCTACCAAAGATAGACTTGCACAGTTTGTGTAAATGATAAAATAAGTGCCTTGTAAAATAATACATACAAGCAAATTGGTATTGCAAGGGACATTTACAATGCTTACTTTGTTTTTGTTGAGCATGATTAGGTTAACTTACAATTGGGTTTTTTAGAATGGAGATTTTGTTCTTTATGTGTTCTTTTTTTCATTAAAAGAAAAAAAACCTTCAGATATAAGTTAATTCAATTTTAGATTTTTTTTTAATAGAGGACTTTTCTGCTTACATTTTTTCAACTTAATATATACTAGAAACACTAGAACTGTTTTTTCTCAGAGATTGAGGTGCTGAAGCGTGTCTTTTCTGGAGTGCTTTTGGAGCACTTTAATGGGAAGATCAAACATGGGATTTGTTACAATATGCAACGAATATGTTCTGTGTCCCAATGGTTCATAGGCAGTAGAAAACAAAGAAATTTGTTTAAAACGTGAATTTTAAATATTTATCTTTCACTATTTGGAGTGTTATTATGTTATTACTTTATTTTATTTGTTACCAGTCATTTGTTATTTGCATATGTGAAAAATAAGGAAAAAAATCAAAACTAAAATTATATGTTTAACATGTTTCATTGTTTACTCATGTATTGAAACAAACAAAGCAGGAGAAAATCTCACATGATTTATTGTTTTTCTTTTGTGTATAGCTCATCTTTAAGCAATATACATGAATCATTAATACTTATGCAAGAGTATGCTCTGCTATAATAGTGCACCGAGTTCATCCTGTGTTTTGCACTACCAGGGAGTGCCCAACTCTTTTGGCAAGCTCCAATTTATTAACTTGATTTTAGGGCCGGAAAACAATCATAATATGATATCTTGATATCACTTCAGGCTTCCATTACCTGCGTTGCATTGTTTCCAAGACTATTAATGACACAAGAATATTACATGATAGACAGCCATTGGCAGAAGTTGTTTAGACTCTAAACACACTAAAGAGGCAGGCTAAACACATGAATTCTATCATTTTCATATGTGAAATAAATTTTTATGGAATTTTTTTTCCTCATCTATCTCAAAAGTCTACCCCATATGTCATTGAGCTGAAGTGGTGGGTGCAATTTGCAAAATAGAAGTACTGACTCTTCCCTTGCTCTTTCTGACTCAATGTAGGAGAGAAGTAAGCCTTCAGCAAGTGTCCAGAGGAAACATCCAGAATTAATGTCAGCAGTGCTTCAGACAGGGATCACTTCAGATCACCAGGCACAGAAAGCCAGGGAACCAACTTGGCTGCATGCTGGTTAGGACCTTCACGGTGGTCACTCCTGCCCTATAGTATCCCCATGGTTTAGGCTACAGAAATGAATATAGTTCTGGGAATTATTTGGTTCCTGGGAAAACATGGAGCCAACATGCTTCAAATTTATCTCTAATAGCCTTATCATTTAAAAAAACAACAAAAGACGAAATATTCCCCTTTGATTTTATGATGCATCCAGCAGAGAAGGAAGCATGCAGCTTAAAATATAAGTCCATCAAAGGCTGGCATCTTCTTGCTTAATAAACCTTTCTCTTTGTATATTTGATTTATATTTGATCATTTTAACTGCATTTTGGTAGTTAGTTCTGGGGAGACAACTTGGGTTTTGGCTCAGAGATCAGGAACACAACAGTAGGATAATTCTGAATTATATTATCTCTCCTATTGATGATGAATGATAGTCAAGAAAGAAAACAAAAACCTGAGCAGGATAACCTAGTTTTAACTTGTAACCTAAACAGATGTGATCTGTGGACTTTGAGATTTAGTAGAAATGGAATGCCATACTATTTTCCAATACTTTACAAAGAGGAATTTCCCTGAATGGGTGCTGAGGACAATTTAAAAAGCATTTTTGCGCTGATCAGTGTTTAAAATTCAGTGTCAGCTAGCCAAGCAACATTCACTTTGTACTCTTTCCTGCTTGGTGCTCTGCAGCTTGCTTTCAACACATCTTTTAGTTTGGATGAAAACCAGAGTGATTACTTTCATTTTAGTTTCTAGTCTGTTTTATGTCCCAACACTCATAAGCTACTACAAAATTTCTGTGATTAACTTGTAAACACTTGAGGGGAATATTTAATTATAAGCTTCATTTATCATCTCATCTCCTTTTTACATATATCTTAACTGGATTTTTTTCTTTTGAAAAATCAAATAAAAAATCTCCCCAGCAAACCCCTGGATTTTGAGCAAAAGCAGATCAAGCTGTGCCCCTTTAACAAAAGTGAGTATGAATTTTGGAGAAACTGAAGAACCTGGTTCTTTTTTTTTTTTCTTTTTCAGTACAAATGTGATTTTGAAAATCCACAAATCAAAATGCTTATCTTGTGTTGGTGCCAGCACATAACGCATGACTCCTTGGTAGATGAATGTCTACCCCTAGAATGCATTATTAGTCTATTTAGCTTCATGTGCTGTTCTGACCTACTTTAACTTATTCTTAATAATGCACTGCACTGGAGCAATATTGACTCATATGCTCATTTCTCATATACTATGAGGCATTAATAATACATTGCATTTTTCCTCTGAAGTGAAGATATGGTTAAATCAAATGGATCCTAATGTGAACATCAACAAAGGAAACATATTGGCCCTTGTACAAGCAAAATGATGTTTTATAAGGAAGGTATTTCATTCTGCTTCCCCTGACAAACGTTTCCTTAAATATGTCAATGCTATTTTTATGGTGGACAAGGTGGGGTTTCTGGTTTTGTTAGGTTTTAAGATAACATTTTGCAGTAGTTTTACTTATTTGCATCTAAGAAAAAACAAAATAAAACAAAAACAAAACCACAGATTCTTTAACATATTTTAAAAAGCATTGATAAATCTTTCCAGGAAGAAAACCTTGCAAAAATTTCTTTAGAAAGAGTACTGTTAAAAGGAAACTATATCACAAACAGGAGCAGATTCTGACAGAGTAAAAGCAAAAGTCATCATAATTCATGTAAGAGTACTGAATTACTCCAAGGAATTTTACATCTCCCAAGTCTACCGAGACTGAATTCCTAATGAGGGAAAATACAGAGACCAATTATTGGGGTGGTGTTATTTGTGGCCAGTTATAGGACAAAATTTTACGTGTATTTAAATGTTGCATGTGATCTTCAACACTTGGGTGAATCATTAAAAAAAAACCCTGACCCTTGTAATATTGCTTTTCTTTATTATTTCCTAGGACGAACCTATGGATTCCACTTGATGACTGATGACAGTGCTGAAATGCCAAGAAATCAGGTAATTGCCCTTTTCCCTCTGTATCAGGATAACTTGCATCCAAAAAACAACAGCCATATAAACCATCAGTCCCTGGACATACAAAGCCAAATTCAGACATCTAACAGGTAACATTTAACAGGATTTTTTTTTCATTTCCAAGCAAGCAGTGCTTCTTTCAAGTAATATACTCCAATGTCAGTAGCTGCTCTACTTGCACTATAAAACTTGACTTAAAAAACTATATTATCAACTTTAGCTCCAATGTTTCTATTGTTTTTATAATTATGAAACACAATTAACTCAGGTGAAACAGCAGTGTTACGCTGTTTTCAAATAAAGGTGCATGAGATAAGAATCAACTCAACTAATCTAAGTTTATGTTGACTTATTTTAAAATATTGGTTGCTTTATACAATCCATTAAAGGTTGTGACAGATCTGCTGCACTAAAATAATTTAAAAACTCTGTTAAGTGTTAATAATTTAGCCTTTTTAAAAAAAACATTAAAACTTCCCCAGATTTTCAGCTTTAAGCCTTAGATTTCACTTCAATTTGCTGTGGAGTTTCAAGAAAATTTATTAATTAGTTTTTCTGAGATCTAATCAGTTGGATATTAAACTTCAGAAATTTTTTGTATATGTAATATTATGATTTTTAAATCTCTACCTGTTTTAAAAGCCACCAACAGCAGATTTTTTTAACACCAGAATTAGCTTTTTTCCTCAAATATTAACAATATTTAATTTAATACATAATTTCATTAGTATGAAAAATAGGTAACAATGTTTCTAGGACTATGTGAACATGAAATTTCTCAGAAAAAAAGGAAGATACTTCATGATTTTTCCCCAGCACAGTCCACAGAAATGCTTTGAAAAAATTATATATATCTATTTTTAGTAATCTATTTTTCTATATTTTCCTGCACTGATCTTTAAGAGCATAGAAAATAAATTTAGATAATTTTTAAGAATTTCCAAAGGATAGGTTGTAGTCTTTATCCACCATCTGTTTCTTTTCACAATTCAATGTCTCTGATTAAAATACTCAGTCACTAAAGTAATGGCAGAAATACATTGAGGCATCTGTACTTGCACATCCTTGCTGAATGCTGTGGTGACCTGTGTAACTGGAAGAGAAGGACTCAGGGCACAGGAAGAAAAGATTCAGTGAGTGTGCTAGAAAGCCTGCCTCTATGTATGTGACTTGCATGATGTCTTAGCACCTCTGCAATTGTAGTTTTTTCTCCTGTTTTTTTTCCAAACATAGAACGACCTGGATTTTACCCTTATGGTTGTACTGCGGGCAAAGTCCATGAAACAGCCAAGCTCTTTGAGAAAAGTCTTTGCCTTCATGAAACATGACATTGCTGCTTTGTAGATCTGAGTAAAACAACTTGGGGATGGCTCTTTGCCATCAATTTAAGTTTTAACTAAGCATGGCTACTACTATACAGTGGCAACACACAAATTCATTTTATTCACTTATTACTTTTTTCCCAGATACTACACTAAAGGGTCAATTTGTGGATTAAAATGTGGCATATCAGTGGTATCTGAAAGTTTCTGTGCTCTTAGTTTCTTAACCCTGTGCAGTAAACAATAGATTTAATACAGAGATTGAGAAGTCCATAAATGAAAGGCCAAAGGGCACCAGCAACCTGTGTTTTCACCCATTTCTCTACTGCGCTGACACATCCACTGAGTAGACAATGCTCAGGAATCTTGTCAAGATTGAATGCTCTTCTTCCATTGCCTTCTCCCTCTCATCAAATAAAGGAGTAAAAAAGACAATAAAGTGTGTGAAGTGGGAAGTCCTTGGGACTCTGGGAAGGGTTTTCATGGGGGAGTTACACCTGTCTGGGTTAAGGGAATGGTTCCAAAGGGAACAGAAGAGGCTGCTACAGTGCAGAAGATGTGGATTAGATGAGGACATTGTCTTCTAGCCACCCAAGGATAACTGTGCCTTGCTCTACATTAATTGTGGGGTATAACCACATATCCTGCAGGATGCTTTTACCTGTATGTGTTCACAGGAGTGTATACTTCTAGATTTTCACCCTAATGTCATGTGAAAAATATCAGGAATTTACTATTTATGATTTATTCCACAACAGAAGTCTTCAGTTTCTGTCTCTTTTTGAAAAACCTATTGAAAGGCTTGTGCTTAGTAAATCTATTCCTGTTTTAAAGAACTACATTGGTATGTGATTAAGAGCAGGGACTCAAACAAACTTTCCAGTTTATTGTTGTGAATAGCATGTGATCAACATTCACTTTGCCCTACCCTGTCCTCTCTTAGACTAATAGTTCCTTAGACAAAAATAACTCTCAGAAAAAAAACAAGTACTCACATGAGTTGGCACTTTTTGCTCAGTAAAACAGCCGACTGAAAAAATTCCTAATCAGCTACCCCTGTAGAGGCAAGTGCTATCAGTGCATGTATACAGTTTATTTTGTTGTACCATTATTGACATTGACAAATAATTTCTTATCTCTAGCTTTCAAAGATCAGCCAGACATCAACAGGATTTCTCTTCAGTGAGACACGCTAACACATGATGAAATTAGGTTGCAGTGTTGAGAGTTCATTAAAGGTGCTGCTCTAATAAAGATATGTAGCCAGAGTTTTGTCAGCTACTAATCCAGTACTTTTGTAGTTATTGTGTATTACATCTGGAATTGATGCATAAATTGTGAGGACTCATCTTCATAAGATTTAAGCACATTCTTTCTAGTTGTCTGTTTCTAGTATCTCCAGGTCACACCGTGTTAGAGGATCTCACAGTTTCAATATTCTTTGCGATCGATACAAACTTTACCTCTCTCATCATCATCATCTGCAATAGCAAATACAGGATTTGCTGACCCTGGGTTTTCATAAAACAAAGAAAATGGTATTTGGAAAGCAGAGTTTTAAGTAAAAGCTACAGGATCAGTCCCATTCAGGTTCTTATGCCTGTAAATTGGTGTATTAGGCATGGGTTTAACTGGATATGAGGAGAGCAGTATGGTTTTTCTCTACTATGTGTCACAGAGCGTATGTAGTGTGTTTTCTCCCTCTTTGCAAAAATTTGAACTTAAATTTGCATAGTCTTCTAAACCAAAACAAAACAAAATAGTGATACTGAAAGAGACATCTGCACTTTCATTGCACAGACTCTAAGTTCTACCTACAGCTCAGTCTCACAATGATCAAGAAAATCTTCCAATTTAATAACTAAATTCATTCTTACTTCCTTGAACTAAATGCACAGCTATCAAAGCCAAAAGGATCACTGGCAATTTCTCCTATCTTGCACTGTAAGCTGAAAATGGCATTCTCATCACACAATTAATTAACGTTCTTGATGCAAAGAGATATGGGATAGATTTACGTTCCACATGTTATTGAATAACTCTCACATGTAATATTGCTTTGGCACTCTTTATATTCCTGGAGTTAAAGTGTACATCACTAGCTCAATGCATCGATAACCTGGGTGTCAGTTCAGCTATAAAACCTGATTCTCCTTGAATTTTGTACAGTTTTCAGTACAGCAGGATCCTGGAAATGGGTCCTTGTCGCTGCTATGAAAGTGGCACACAAATCAGAGTTGCTGAATAATATCATTTCATATAAAACAGATTTTCCAGAGTTTGGGGTTATTGTTTCTTTTTTTCTATCTCTCTCTCTTTTTCTCTTTTGTCTTTTTTCTTAACCTTCTTTGATCTTGCTGAAAAAGTGCCTTAAAAATACTAACAAAAAAAATGCCTCCACATACAAACACTTTACTTTCACTTTTCCACTGCTTGACATTTATCCCCTCTTAGGCCAACCAGCCACTTCCAAATTGAATTCAAGTCTTTATTGATTTCAGTGTGGCATCACTGGTCTTAAGGCACGATCTTAATTAATGAAATATAATATTTTAGAACAGAATAGTTCAGTAGGAAGGGACCTAAAATGAACACCTATTCCAACTGCTATCATCGTACTGTGTTTTAGTTCAGAGTGGTGGAATTAGACTCACTTTAGGTGGTCCTGCTCTGGCAGGGGAACTGGGTTGGATGATCTTTCAAGATCTCTTCCAACCCTTAAGATTCTGTGATTCTGTGATTCTTGAATGAGCCCCCAGAATTATTTTTTTTACTAGGGTGATAAAGGTGTGTTTGAACGCTTTGAAGAGCACTGTAAAGGCATGTGAAGGTATTTGGAGATGTGAGGTTTGTTGGGCTTGTGTCAAAGCATTACATAGGAAAGATAAAGAAAGTTAAATGTGTTTTTGACGTTGCTTGATTAATCTCAACAACAGCAATTTTATTTTTACAGGTTTCATTATTTCCTTTTCTCTCTTTCTTTATTTCCTTCTGTCTTTCCAAACTGGATAATATTTCACTGCCAAGTAAGTTCACAAGCAAACTTCATGATTTCTCTGGAGAAAGAATGAAGACATGAATGTGCATTGTGGCAATATCTCTCCAGCAGAATCTCCATTCAAATTTTTGGAGCTGGGTGCAGTAAAACTAGTATATCATCAGATTTGGTTCTACATTTAACCAGCCTTCTCTCTTGGTAAGATATGATCTAATATAATTTGAAAAGAGATAACATCAAATGAGAGGAAAGTTTGTGTCAATAAGTTCAGAAGATTTTTGTTTGCCTAGTAGAACATCATTTTACTTGCTATTTGGTTTGTAAGATATGTAGGCTATGGTATAAACTGCGATTTTATAACAAAACAGAAAGAAAAATATTAGTATTTTCCAGGTAGTGAACCTTGCAGTGGTAAGGCTATACTAGCATGTAATTTGTGCACATCAGACAATAATTAATAGAAAATTAGAATATGATTCATTTCAGCAGATTTCAGGCATATTTGTGCATTTTTGATATTTGTGACAACTTCTCTTCTCCAACTCTCCTCACAGTTAGGGGAGAAAAGTAGGCATTTTTAAGCATGATTCATCTGATCTAATTGAGACAAATATTTGAGAATGTGATGAATAGTGCTCTGGGCTTCACAGGATATATCAGCCAAATTTCCCCTGAATGTAAAGAGAAGACAGAATGACTTGCAAAGAAATAGATGTCTTCATTGTTGACATCTATACTTGCTCAGATTAACTCTATCCATTTTGAGTGACAATTCACGATGTCTGTGATGCAACAGCATTTCCCCTCGGTCAGTATCCTGACCATCTTTTAGAAAACTGAAAAGTGGGCTTTGTCAAATGTCCCTCCATACCTTCCAGCCTTTATCCATAGCTATCTTACCTACTTTATGGCCCTCAGTAGGGATGCTAAAAAACTGAATGCTTGCTGGCCTGCAAACTTGCACTATCTACAACTTGATCTAAGGATGCTATACTACTAAGTTGAATGCTTAAAAGACCAACAGAGTCCATTGCCAGGGCTCTTATGCTAAAAGAGGGCAAAAAGACCGTAAAAACAACTCTATGTCATCTCAGATACTTCCTCTACATGCACTTAATCTCTTTTGGAATCAATCTGACTCACTGTTGTGCATTTAGTCCAGTGATGTTCATGAAGCAGTAGACAAGGATGTTCGGGCTGTGGCTCTTGATTCTCATGTGAATCATCTATGACAGTTGTCTCTTTGTGCCAGGACAGTCTCATGACTAAGGGACAATCTGCACATAGAACAGGAGTTTCCAAGCTAAGATGGTCCTGCTCTGGTAGAGGGGTTGGACTAGATGATCTTTTGAGGTCCCTTCTAGCTCTTGAGATTCTGTTTCTGTGAAATTCTTGGATATGGGAGGAAGTTAGGCAGGACTGCTAAGGCAAGATGACCCAGGCCGTACCCATCAGGCAACGGCAGGAATTTGACAAGAGCTGTAGTTCTCTTAGCTGTGAAACATGGCAACAATTCTTATCATTGCTGCAACCCTGTCTGTGCTTCCTACCTCTCTCCTCTGTTCAAAGATCTTGGAATGGGACCCACAAAATCAGGGAGGTAGGATGGGAACAACAGTATCCAAAGAACATGCATAATTACTTACAATTAACACCGATGATTGCACAATCATATGTGAAAGAGTTATATTACACAATCTCTTACATAACATACAATCTTAACCCAATTCTACTCCACTCCGTTGTGCCTTATATGAAAGTACTATTGTTGATTTAGGAAGAAGAATATCCACATTTAAAAATTGGATGTTACAGCTCTTGAATTACTCAGGAATCTGATAAAAGACCAACACCTCTGGTTTTACTGAGGTTTATTTTATTTAAGACTTTTTTTTATAATATCATTTGTTGTCTTAATTCATGTTATATTGACGTAGATTTTTAAACTGGACTGAAGTAGTATATAATGGTTCTAAAAGGAAGCAAAAAACAATCTTCTTAACTGAAAATGACAGTTCATTTGCCATGTCTTCGCCTTTGATTTTCCTTTTTGAGCAGAATATTCCTAGTTGACTTTAAGGCATTTTTCATTTCAACAGGAGTTTTCCCAGTGTCAGCATCCCCAAGGATAATCCTACCCCTGTGAAGCAAATGTGCCTCACTTTTGAGTGTTTTTATGAGCCCCAAATTCTGTGTAACTGGAAAATAACTCAGCGCTTTAAAACAATTCAACATTTCAAAAAAAGATATGCCTGGGTCAGTTACTAGCCACTATTATTATTATTATTATTTAATAATAATAATAATTATAATGCATTATTGCATACATTTTATAAGCACTCATCTCCTTAAGATCTGGAACCACTTATCTAATGTGTATCACACTTTCCAATGGAAACTGATTCAGGTTTTCACTGATTCTGGTAATAATTTATCAATAGGAGAAGATTATGAGGATGAGAAATGTGTTCCTTAAGAAATTGCCCAAATACTTGATTGAAGGGGTAGCTTTTGAAAGATTATTATACACCCAGATTTAGCTGAAATTCTACTATAAACTCATTTTGTAACTGTGTCCCATCTCCCGCAAAATGTAATCGAGAAGAATCCTACAGTACTCTACTGAAGGGTCCTGTAATATGCAACTTTTGCTCCAGAGTTTGGAGGAGTTGATCAGAGAGAAGTAATTTTGGAAACAGTTCATTCAATAGTTCTATGATTCTGTAATAGGTATGAAGGCTCGATGTTGATTGCTCTACCAAGTTAAGCTTCTCTCTGGCTATCATTAGTTGTAATGTAGCCTAAAAGTGATATCAAGGCAGGTCTTTGTGTCTGGACTATTCTCTTTCCTAAAGTTATTGAAACATAGCATTATCATCAATAGAGGCTGAAAAATCTAAGGAAGTACTTAAACCAAGTAAGACTCTTGAAAAAGAGTCTGCTAAAGATAATTGTGATCTGTACATTTATGAACTGTGTGTTCCTTTAACATGACAAAACCACTTTTTTTTCACACTGTTGTAGAACTTATTGCCACAGGATGTTGTGACAACAAAAGGAAGAAATCAATCAAATCAACAGAATAGTCTATCAAAGTTATCATGCACATAGTTTCAGCTAAAGATGACGTAAATCACTGATTATCAAAGGATTAATCAATCTTGTTTTCTTTTCTTCAATATCTTCTACCATTCAGTGTTAAAAACAGGGTTCTGGAAAAGATTAATTTTGATTTGACCTTGGATGTTGGGTTCTTGTTCCTATGCTTTGGGTCACTACCATTACCTGAGAAGATGTCAGCATCTTCTATGTAGGGGTTCTACATAGTGAAGAATAAGCTAGATCAGGATTCTCCTTCAAGGAATAGTGCACCTCAAAAAGCATTTAGCACTCTTCCATTTTAGAGACAGCTAGTATTTGGCTTGTATTTTAAAAAGAGATATGAGTCTGGAATGCTGAAAGGGCTTGCTGGGAAAAAGGAGTCTTATATCAAGTGTGTCAAATGTATGTGGCCCATAACTTCTCAGCTGATGGTGTGCTAAAGGACTACAAGTTCTTCAAATTCCTTTGTTAGCCATCATCACCTCTTTCATGCTTTTATGGCTGCAGCTGCCATCCTTGTAAACATCCTACAACATCTACCAGAGATTTAAATACTCCCCTGAGCTAAAAGCTGGAGCAATAAGGATTGCTTCATCAGTGATATACCACTAACACGTTCGTCATTGCTTACATGTTGTAGACTGAAAACTGTACTTTGTTTAAATGTATATTTTGTGACAATATGAATATCCGTTGACTTAGTTTCATTCTGTGCGATTTTATATAATTCAACTACAGGACTAAAACTGGCTTCAATTAAAAAAATACACATTGGGACTGCAGCTATTGAAAGGCATGTACACTCTGTTCCTTGTAGATTTTTTTAATATAAAGATAAGCTTCAATTAGCTCAGCATGATATTTGGGTCATAACGAAAAAATGAGTCATGTTACATTTAGGGCAGAGGGTAACAAGTAGCTAATATTGATGACGTAAGTTCAAGTTGTTCATATATTGAGAAGGACTTTCATTTGGTGTTTAGGTTTCAATCAGCTTTATTACTTTATTCATCAGACTAAATCAGAGTTATTGCTCTGTCTTTGTAATCACTGCAGTTCTCTTGGTACTTGCTGAGGGCCCATGTAGGATGGTGAAAGATAATAATCACAATAGAGTTTTTCAGCCACAATGACTTCTGAAATTATCCACATTACGTTGCCAAGCACTGGAAACTTGAATTCCCAGTGTTTCAAGAACTAGTAGCCCTGTTTCAGTATTGTAGGACTGTATGAGGACACTTTACCCCACACCAAAGTTTATGCCATTTGACAAGAGAGTGATCATATACCATTTGCCATTACAGAGCAAAGGGAAGAAGGACATGGTGTAACTCAGAGTTAAACCCAGTGTCTCTCTTTGTGAAGGCCAGCAGAAAAATTGTCCTTTTCAACATGCACAAAAGTTCATCTTGCACTGAGGATCTTTGCCTGCCACGTGATTAATTTCCCTTTCTGTCCAAAGTCTCACTTGATTATTTATTATAATCCTTTGATTGATGACTGGTGCCTGCTAAATGTTCTATTGCCAAACAAGGAACAACACTCTTGTTCAAACAGATACATGGTGGAGGGGACCAGCACAACAAGCAGATGAGTCCATACCTTCTTGGGCAAGGGCTTGAATCCTGCTCATGCTAAGATCATTGTTTCTCCACAGATATTACTTTGGTGGTTCTTTTGGAATGTGCTACAAATTCCTCACAATAAGAATTCAGCCTTCCTTGGAGGTCTTGAAGACATGCCTGGACATATTCCTATGTGACCTGATCTAGGTGAACCTGTTTCTGCAGGGGAGTTGGACTAGATGATCTCTAAAGGTCCCTTCCAATGCCTACCATTCTATGATGATTCTATGATAAAGTCAGACTGTGTCGTGAAGTCCGTGGAATATCAGACCAAGAAAACAGATGATAGTAGTCTTCCCTCCTTGAAACACTGCAGCATTGTCACCAGTGAATAGCGAAGATATTAATTTTCCCACCACACAACAGTGATGGGACCAGACATTGTAATTTTATCTCATGTTAACCAAGGCGAGGTCAGGCCTCGGCTGCAGGGAAGGGAGGAGAGAAAGCTTAAAGTGCTGACCTCATTAACTACTTTGCAGAAAAAACAACAGGTGTCTACTTTCCAATCAGATTTTACACTAAGATCATTATCATACATTAGTTATATCACTATTAATAAATAAAATACATTTTAAAGTTTCCTATTCTAAAACTAATCAGTAACTCACTATCAGCTCTGCTCATCTCTGATGTTCATTACACATTTTACTTTTGTTTTTTACAGAAGAGTCTAGAAGACTAAACTGGGTCGTACTTAGACATTGTACATACACAGAGTAAACAATGTACCTGCCCCAAACAACTTGCAATCTACAAGGCAAGATTCAACAGGTGGGTGAAGCAAAGAAGCAGGTGGGAGTGGGGAAATCATAATGATAGGATGTGTTAACGCTTGTACAGTTCTCAGATGAATCATTAAAATAGTTGAAGGAGAGATATCTCTTTTTTTCTGTCACATAAGACAAACCTTGGAATTATCATTCAGTTTTATTCTGGGTTTTATTCAAGCAAAAAGTCTTGTACACATCAAATGGGGATTGATTTAGACAAGATCTAAGCCTATATCTATCCCTTTAGACAATGGATATTTGCATCAGATAGGTAAATCGAAAATCAGATTTCCAGAATTGCCTAATTCATCTGCTTCCATACAAGGATTCTTACTACCAATTAAATTATTCAGCATGGCCAAGAGCGATACATTGATCTGAAGTGGGAACCTGGACCTATGGTGAAAATACAAGCCACAGCAAGGCTTAGAGGAGAGGAAATATAAGTGAATTTGCCTGAAAATCAGACATACCTCAATTTCATTAATTACTAGTGCTGATTACCCAGACATAGAGGAGACCACTTCAGAGTGTCCAGAAAGCAGAGAGAAAGATGCCAACAAACTTAGAGGACTGTAAAACCAGTGGAATGGCAGGGGGGAAAGACAGGAAGCCTTGACAACAAAAGGACTTCTACAGGGGAAGGGGTATTGCAGGATTTTAAAAATCTGAAAGAAGTCTGACAAGAGAAATGTGTTGATGCCAAGATACGGTTCTGCAGAGATACATTTGACCACCTACAGGAAAGATTTGGTGGTGTTATCACATCTTTTCTCAACACATTGAAATAGTCTCAGCGCCCTCATCGCCCCTTGCACTAAACAGCAGAACTCAGTTACTCTTGCATGGACAGAATGATCCTGATGACAGTACCTTTTGTAGTTATAGAACAAATGCCTAAAAGCCAAAGCCTTGTTGGTTTTGGGTTTTTTTTCGACCCTGACTATAGTGTGCCACTCACCTCAGGCTGGAACATCACATCTTGGTGCAGTTAATCCCATAATGTTGTAGAGTGTCTGTTGCCCAAAGCTTATGAATCAAGATCTAATAGGATCTAAAACAAAATATCATTTTGACAGAGTTACAGAGTGAATTCTCCAGCTCATATTGTGCCTGGGGTAAAATCAGTCATCAGTGAGTGTTTTTTTTCACACTTTGTGATCTAGGAATACAATCTATTCCCATAAAGACTAATTTTCAATGACTCCAGTATCATCCATGAAGCAAAAGTTGATGCTTGTTTCTGTGTTTTGTGCTGTACAACTCTGAGTTTACAAGAGATAAACCTGTAAGAAATGTTTAAATTAAACTTTATTACTTCTCAGATATTGTTACAGTGCAGAATGGAGGAGAATTTGGACTGGAATTAACATAAGGACACTGTGAGACAACAGGGTTAGCTGCAACTCAGAACCACCCTTCTAAGTAGAGAAATCCCCATAGAATTATAGAATCACAGAATTGTGGGGATTGGAAGGGTCTTGTAAAGTTCATCTAGTCCAATCCCCTTGCTAAAGCAAGACCACCTAGACCAGGTCACACAGGAACACATCCAGGTGAGTGTGGAAATCCCCAGAGAAGGAGACTCCACACCTGCCCTGAGCAGCCTGTGCCAGGGATCCCATCACCCTTACAGTAAAATAGTTTTTCCTTATGTTTAAGTGGAATTTTTTGCATTCCAGCTTGTACCTGTTACCCCTTGTCCTATCACTGGGTACTATAGAAAAAAAAGTGTCACTCCATGTTCTTGACATGTACCTTTTAAATACTTCCGTTAATGAGATCCCTCCTCAATCTTCTCAAAACTGTAAATTCCCAGGTCCCACAGTCTTTCTTTCCCATAAGAAAGATGTTCCAGTCCCCTTAGTGGCCCTGTGCTGGATTCTCTCCCACAGTTACCTGTCCCTCTTGAGCTGAGGAGCCCAAAACTGCACACAGGACTCCAGATGAGGCCTCAACAGGGCAAAGTAGAGGGAGAGGAGAACCTCTCTCAACCTATTGGCCACACTTTTCTTCATGCATCCCAAGATACCATTGACTTTCTTGGTCAGGAGGGCACATTGCTGGCTTATGTTTAACTTATTATCAACCAGGACTCCCAGATCTCTCTCTGCAGAGCTGTTCTCCCGCAGGTCAATCCCCAGCCTAGGATGCTTGGAGTTGTTCCTCCCTAGGTGAAGGACTCTGCATTTTCCCTTGATGAACCTCACTGAGGTTCTTCTCTGCCCATTGTACCTTTTAGTCAAAACTGTTTTAATTATGCTGTGGTGAAGAATGTCTCTGAGAGAATTAAAAAAGGTCTTCATCTTTCATAAAGTACGTCTGGTGTGAGAAAGCTGCAGGTTTCTGGGCATGCGTGTAACAAATGGTACACACATTAAAATAAAAAATTAGTACCCCAAATCTCTCAAAGAACCACAGAAACACACAGATACTTTTAAATAAACAGGTCTTTTGTAGTTCTGTGTTGCCATAGAAGGAAACTACATATGTCATCAAAATTTATAAATGCAGTGTTCAGAAATGGGTTGTAAGATGTGAGATAATTTTTGCATCTCAGAAGAAAAAAATTCTTTGAAACTAACCCACAACTTAGTCTTACCCTGATATTCATATTTTATCATCAATCTCACTTGATGTACATGTTTTTGCTAGGGATTTTGACAAAGATAGTTATCGCTTTTGCAGAAGGCTTTGTAGACCTTAGTGGGTTTAATCTCAGTTTGACATCTTGTGCATTGAGCACATCTTTCTCTTTTTGGGTCTGAATAACCACATGATTCAGAAGTAAAGTTCTAAACAATGTGGATATTTTGGGGCCAAATTAAGTTCTATTAATTATTAAAGGTTAATCTGAAATACGGTTTGTCTGAGGAGATTCAGGGAAACAAGGTAGTTAAATTCTGTTGCATTATACAATTATACTGTTGTTCTAAAGACTATTGGTAAGGTTTCACTGTTGCACTTCATATTTTAAGAATTATTTTCCAAATATCTCAAAATTATGACAGATATTGGTCTTCCAGTCTTCCAGTTCCCCAAAGAGATAAGAAGTGTACTGGTCTCTCTTCAGAGCATCCAAAAATACCAGTTGGATATCACAGACAGGAAAAAGCTGAGGAGAAATCATTGTACCTCTTCTATGACTGGGTAAAAGAAGCAAGGAAAGCTAAAATGTTGCTACAGTAAAGTAAAGGAAAAGTGAAATCATGCATCAGTAGCTCATTAGTGATTAAACTGGAAAATAAGAATGTCACAATAATCTATTATGAACATTTTGTGATGCTTACTGGGAGAATCTGAAGGACTTTGTGGTCCCACATGAGAAATGCTCAAGAGAAACCTGTTTAATTTACCTAAGAACACCTCAGACATGCTTTTCAGAGGGAGGACAGACATCCAGTCACTGAGCGGCGTGGTCCTGTGCAATCCTGTGCTCTCTGGATATTAAGCCATGGATCGGAGAGGACGTGGTATCCTTTCATGGTCCAAGTTATTCCCAGTGACTGTAGAGACATTTTTCCAGGGTGTTTTCAGGGAGAGGGACCAGGTTGCTGGGGCTCAACAATGCCTCAGGTTCACATCTTGTCATTCTCCTTTCTCACAGGTGTTTTCAGCAGCTATGCATGAGAATAACTGCTCCAGTTTATCTGTCACTGAAGACTGTGGCAATGGACAGTGACCAGCACCAAGCATGTATCTCTGAGAATCAAGGCTACCTCCATAATCAGGCTGAGCATGAGCAATAAGTGGCAATAGCCTTCTCACAATTGATGCTTAATATATTGAAGAGGATATTTACAGTTGTTGTAAACACATCAGAGGAAAATGTTAATTTTTTTTTTATATACTGAAAAGTCTAATTATAAACTAACAAATGGGATCCAAATCAACAGCAGGCCTGATATTCAAAGTCAAATATTCTGGGTGAAAACTGAACAAAAGATGTACTTTTCCTAGCAAAAGATTTACTTAAGTTCTTAAGATTTTTACTTTAAATAAAAAGGAATTGCCCTTAGAGATACTACCTAACCGAAAGCATTTTTTTCACATCCAAGCTTTTTTGGACAGAAAAGCTTTAGCCAAGTTGCAACTCAGAAAATGGTTTAATTCATAGAGATTTTAAGTCTTAAAGCCAAAAGAAGTAGAAGGATTTAACTTCATCATAACTTTTAGATGCACTCTAGCCTGGACAATTAACTGTCTTCCTGTGTCAAAATCATCACATGAACCATGACCACCCGAGATAGGTCAGGGAGGGACAGCTGGGAGCTAACAATTGCTACCAAGGGTCCACATCTGCCCCCACTGTGGGATGGGGCTCAGACAAGTGCATTGGGGCATCCTGGGACATCTTGCACTCAACTATCCTGGCAGATTACTCTCTTGTTTGAGTAGCTTAGCCAAAGCCCGTGCATCAGAGAACATATAAATAAAAGACCATTCTGTATTTCTGTGACCTGATCTCAAGTGCATGGATTCCAATGTATTGAAAAGCAAAGATTTTCCAAAACACAAGCATGTTTTTACTCTTTCAAAGGTTTCTATAAAATATATCAAGAAAGAAGTATCTGTGTAGCAGTTATTTGATTTTAAAATAGCAGAGAATCTTTGTTGGCAAGTTTATATTTTCAATGCAAAACAGCTTCCATATATCCTGGCTACACCCGGATTAAAACTCTCAGACATGAGCTTTGTCAAGTGCAGGGAACAGCATAAATGACTGTTGATTCATATTCTTTTAGGCCTGCAAAGTTATAACTATGTAATATGAACACAGGCTCTTTAGGGTAGTTTAGAGCCAATCTGGAACCCTTCCAGCTTACACCAAAGGATTTAATGGCATAGTTTTTATTTTCTGCTTAGTGCAGTGTACCATTAATTGAAGGTAATTGTCAAGAGGAGACTGGTTTTCAAAAACTACATAGCTCTCAACTGTTCTGGTGCAGAATGGATGCCCTGAGTTTAGGATCACATTTCCCCAGTGCTCTACATTACATTTGTCTTGTCACACAATTGTGTGATTGTATTCAACGAAATAGTTATTCCATGCTATTACAGCATTTCAAAATGGGAACTCAGGTAACACTGGAGGGTAAGACAGAGAGGGAAAGGCAGGTTTGTACTGGGATGAGGACTTGTCTGATTGAGCTAAACAAAACCTCTAAAGATATCACAAGTCCGGAGCATTTAGTGGAGCAGCTTATTTGTTTTGCTGAAGAAGCCTTGCAGAGTGAGAGAAGCAGATTGAGACAGCATACATTAAAGGGAAGAATTAACCTGTTAGCCAAGAGGTTCAGCAGTCACAAAATGTGCTGTGAGACCTGGCAGTGCTTCACTGTTCCTAGGATGGCCTGTGAACAAGAACCACTTCTCTACATCCTCTGTTTTTCTTTGCATGAAGACAGGAGAAAGTCATGTTAATCTCCACCACATTCTCCACCTTGGACACCCAGAAGGCCAGGACTGCAGGGGACAGTGCCATACATGCACAAAGCTGACTTGCTGACACCAATCCTATTGCTGTGCATGAAGGAATTGTCATAATTACCTTAGCTAGCGTAGTGTTGCTATTTATTGTCTCTACTGTAGTAATTCCCAGGAATCTCGGACATGATCCATGAAACACATCATGCTAGCCACGGCACAACTAAAGAGAAAAGCCCTTGCCCCAGTCTGGAGGCCATCTGTATCTTAGGGTGTGACTTGGCTGTAAACCTAGAACTTAATTAGCATTGATGTTGATGAGGTGTAAGGCAGAATGAAATCTGTTTCATTCTTCCACAGCTGCATTGGCTTTGCAATGCAAAAACCCAAGATGAGCCAAAAGTAATTAAGAAATTATTTCTGAAACTGGAGTCAGCACATGTAACCGCAGCTAGACAACAGGGATCAGCAGATCTGCAATGTAAGGAGGTTTGAGTCTTACATAGCGACTTTAAAATTGAAGTTCCCCTGTGAAAGTCCCCCCTGATTTTATCAGCAAATTTATCAGCAGCATCAACTGAGAAGCCAAGGAGTGTGACCAGCCATGGAGGAAGATCTGCTCTCTTGTTTCTTTTTCTTAGAAATCATTTATTTAGGTTTTGTAAAAGCATTTTATTTCTCAGAGACATTCTCGGGATTAATATGAGGATAGTCATTTGATTACAGACAGAATAAATGCACCTGTTCATAGCAGAAATGCCACATACCATAAGTAAACTAAAAAATATGAGTGGCCCACATTATACATCTCACCATGTGAACTTCATAGGTGGTCTCTGTGCTTATGCACGTACAGGTGGCTAAATACTGAACTGGATCAAAATGGAAATTCCAGTGGATATTTTCAAACTACCTTAGAAGTGAGCACGCTTTGTAAGTCCAAACGTCTTGAGCATATAGAGAAACAGTGTTTGTGAGTGTGTATATGTCTCTATATATAATTAGTTTTCAACAGAGTCAGCTATAGATGTTGCACAGTCTGTAATTCATTAGCAAATATCTTTCCAAAGTTTCCAGCCCAGTGATGATAGAAATAATATTTTACCTGGTCAGGGCTATTGGGAATGGAAAGAAAGATCTCTTATATGTTTTTGAAATGAAAAAAAAAATCAAGTTATGCTGGGTGAAATATAAGATTTCCCTGTGGTGGTTTTGCTGTTCTCTTCGTTGGACTCATGACCTTACTCTCAATATAAAAGTATCTGAAGTGCTGTCCCAGGGTTTCCCAAAACTCATTAATGATCAAGTTTGGAGAATCTATGCATGCAAACAAAAGACTAAGGCAAATTTGCAATTGTATATCCTTCCCACACATAGAACACTCATTAGCTTCAGAGGGGTTTCAGCTGCTTTGGATGAACCATTGGACTCAGTGGAGCAGAGCCTGAAACATATTTCAGGTCCTAAAGCTACAGACTTCAATCACTTTTACATTTATTAGACCCTTACGGTTATATTCACACAGGATGTGCCACTACTTTCAACAGATTTGTGCCCTCTCAAGTGAGCAGAGACCATGAGAGCAAAATGAGAGTTCAGTGCAGCTATATACAGCACAGATCTTCTAAAAATCAATAGAAAAGAAGATTTTTGTGTGATTGCCTGTGTGCTCACAGACATAGGAAATAATCTTTTACTTTGTGTGTATACATCTACATATAAAACTGTCATCTCCCATATATCTAATCTAGACACATTTTTTTGTTTACTGTTCTGAAAACACATGACCAAAATGATAGCTTAAAAACTGTACTGACCACCTGATCCCACGATGCTGAAGACCTGTATGTAAAAAAAAAGAGCTCACCTATAAAATAAATTATTTAATACAGCCCCATAAATCTTCAGTGATTGGAAGAAGTTGGGCTAATTCTGGTATATATTTTAACAAATAACAAAAGCAAATCTCCATTTCCTTTAGTGCCCCCAAACCAAAACAAATGGTGCCAACCAGTAGCTTTTAGTAATGTTTACAGTTGACTATCATTTGGGCTCTTTGAGTGATTAATCTGAGATATAGAAGTAAGTAAACACAGTGCTATTAGCTTGTCTTCACTGTATTCTGATATAGACCAAGCTTTGCATAATCCAAAGGACATGAAATTCTTAAAAGTTCAATGTTTGGGAATTTAAGTAATTGAAGAAAGTAATAGCTCTAATGCATTTTGTCACTTGCCATATACTTTTGTGGAAAGCATCTTGATAGACCAGAAAAATCCTTAGAGGAGAAAAGGTATCAGAATTTATACTGAGGAAGAAGAAAGGACAGGGAAGAATGGAGTTCTTTTATAAGGATAATAATCACCATAAGTTTTTATTCCTATAATTAAGAGGGAAAATAGAGGTAAAATTATTTAAATATTGCAATTTCATTCTGACATTTTTGTCTGTTGAAACATTTGTGAATTTATACAGAACATGAGTTATGAAAATAAGAAGTCTCTTGTACATCTTCCTAGATGATTCATTTAGTGCTTCTGAAGAAACTGCAATTCTTCACAGATTATGTAGCTCATTTACAAAGCCTTTTCACATTTGTTACCTACCAACCTCTTTCTCTGAAGAGCAATAATGGAAATGTAAATGTGAAAAGAACCAATTGAAATCAATAGAGCAGAATCAGAAAGCGTGCTAGAAAATGTATTGAAATAAGAAACAGAGAAAATGCACATTTATCAGTTTAGTTGGAAATAAGTAAGTATATGTCTGTTTATATATACATATACAAACTTTTCTTTAATTGCAGTTCTCTATGAAACAGAAGTAGAGATATCTAGAGATTTCTTCTCATATCCTATCTTTGCTGAAGTTTCCTTTTCAGCCAGTGTTGGGGTACTTTTATAAGCTTGCACACGGATTGAAGACCTTTCTTTCTCTTGGTGTCTGCATGATCAGCCACTGGCAGAGCGACTACATTGGACCTCTGCGTTGAAGAACTGGCCTGTATCACCAGAAATCTCTCTTTTGTGATCATGGAACTGACTCCTCAAACATCGTCATCAACACTTTCCTTGGTAAATTTAATGTTTTGTCTGACTAAACTGTAAAAACTTTGGACTGTGTGCCCAATAAAGCAGAATTCAGTTTTACTGGACTGTTTTCTGAAGCCTCTGGGTATTATCTTAATACAAACAGTACTGCAGTGAAATGAGGAGAGTAAAAAAGTTCTACCTCCAAAACTCTAGATTATTGTCTGTGCCCCGGGTAAATTTAAAAGATAAGATTTCTTTTGACATCTGCTACAGCATATTACTAAGCAAGTCTAATTATCACACTGTTAAGCTGAAGGGATTTAAACCGAAAAAGAAAAACATCAGGGTAGAATTGGAACTGAAGATAAAATAGTGCAATAAAACCAGTATAATGCTATAAATTGTAAGCAAACAAATTATGCTCAGAAATTAACAGTGGCCCAAGTTAAAGATTTTAGTAAATTATGCTCATACTTCAGCGTTTTGCTAGTTGTAACCTAATATTTCCAATACGATTGGTAGGTGGAATATAAGAAAAAAAAAAAACAAAACAAAAGAGTTACAAATGCATTGCTGAATTTTACTGAATTTATTGAAGTGTGGGGAAACCATACCGATGGAAAAATTGACTGAACAACTAACAGAATCAACAAGAGAGACCAAAATAAATAAATATCTAGATGTAGGGTTTCCGTTCACTTCATTCTCAGAAAAGACGGAACATCAGTGCTAATGTAAAATTCTTTGAATTTTAACGTGGGGTCTATTGTAAGGCTGATCCATAGTCAACTTGGGCTAAGTGGGAGCCTTTCCACGGTTTCTCGTAGTCTTTGGACAAAGTTTTAAATGGTCAGGCATGAATATAGGATGAAGTATTTCTCAGGCAAAATTTTGGTGTGCAGAAAACAAAAACGGAAAGGTCTCCAGCTAAGAAAGAGTCTAGTTAGCCAAAAAAATCCCTTATATCATATTATGAAAAATATAGTGAAAACAGTCCCTGGAGAGTTTTTCAAGCGGCTCTAAAGAACCATAATTAAGTCTGTGCAGAATTTCCAGTGAAACAGATCTTTAGAAAGAAATTAAAAAGCATCTGGAATATTTCTGATATTACAGTCATACTTGAAGAAAAATGGCTATGAACTAGGGCCTGTTCTCAACTTAATGTGAATATATGAGTCCCATTGGTGATAAAAAGGAACTTCACATGCACGCCAGAAGGAAATCAATGGCTATTCCAGCTATGAAATATAAAATGTCCCCTCTGAATCCATACAATAGGAATAAATATATGGAACAAATGTTTATTTCTGATATTATTAGCTAAAAATATTTTAGATTTGAAGTAAAATTTTCCAAGTTATTCATAATTACTTGATTTATTAGAGCATACTGGGAGAAAGCATTGCAGAGTGTCATAGCATCCCTTTGCATAGAGTTCATCAGTTTTAATTTATGCACCAGAACTGTTGTTAAAAATAGTGCCATATAAAGTGTTATTTCCATTATTGGACATAAATATGAATTTAGCATTCAAAATCCTACATTAAACTAACACCTAGAAGTAATTAAATTAAAAAGTGGTTTCAGGAAACATTGATTCAATAAAGTAGGTGCAGAGTGAGCTCCACAGACACTTGTTCAACACACAGGAGAAAGTTTTCATCACATGATGCATGATTATAAATACTGTTCAGTGCACTGAAAAGTCTAATTTTCTTACCATGTGTAGCAATGTAAAACAGGTGTAAGACATCTAAAATCAGTGGATTTATATTGAGACAAAAATACAGTTGGATCCGTCCTCTACAAATGAGTCACCTGCCTGCCTCCCATCTTCTGAGCACAGAATATCCAGTTGGATAAACCTAAAAAATCAATTTCCAAAACATTTCTAATTCAAGTTCAGGTCATTTTGAAGCTTCAGAAGACCATTTCAATAGCACCCAACCAGGAAAAATATCCCACAAACTAAGAAGTTTTAGATGATCTGAGACTGTCTAAAGAGGTTAACTAAGAATATATGGGGAAATTGTATTAAAATTGTATCTGAATCCAAACCATAACTTTAATATAATCTTGAACCCAAACATAAAACAGTTGTGTTTTTTGGTTTTTTTTCTAAAAAAATAATACAAATCTTGTCTCTTTTTAGTTTTTTTTTTCCATTCTGTTACTTATTGCAAGAAGAAAATTCAATGCCTGCGAGCAAGGCAGAAAATACATTCTACTCATTCAAGGACTTATCTAAGTTAGTATCCAACATACCATCTTTCATGATCTTTTTTATTCACACACATTTTTAAAGAGACTGTGATTTCAGACATAGCTGTGCTTCATACCTACCAGAAAGTCCTTTCCCTCACTGTTCAGCATCTCTGCTGGGAATTGAAAAGGATGGCAAAAATCATTTCATAAGGGAAACCTCTTGGAGACTTGTTGCTTGAGAACAAGGGAGGATGATCACTCAAAAAACACAGGTAGGAAATGAAACAGGAAAGCTATCAGATCCAGACTTCCTCCATGAATACAGGTTACCAAAACAAACACACACACACATACAGAAAAAAAGAAAAAAAAAAAAGGAAACCATTGACATTTGGTCAATCAGGACAGAACTGGCTGGAATTGTTCCGGGCAGAGTCTGAACTGCTGTGACTCAGACAAGGCAGGAAAGTTGCTAAGGGCCATCTGCCAGCAAAAACATGGGAAATGTGTTACTCCACTACGGTTAAGGAGGCTTCCCACCCTCCCTCCTCATGTCTACTCCCCTCTTCCCTATGAAACTAGGGCTAGGCAGTTGCATGGCTCTTCAGATAGCTCCTACTGAAGTTCTGAATTTCTGCCTGCATGTACCTTTCCATCCCACCACACTTCTTGCAAAAAATACACTTTTCAGATATCACAGCGGCTTTCCACTGTGCCACATATTGATGAAAGCTTTCCTTATCCTCCCCTCTTCTCAGCTGCATCCACACAGCTGTACTGGCATTTCAAAGTCTATTTCATGGTACAAACACATCAATAGGGTAATAAGAGACCAGGCTGGGGGACGTGCCTTTCACCTGAAGACCTTAAAACTATTATCATCGCTTCATCTGAGCTCCTGTTTGGTACTATCTATACAATTTCAATGGTGATTAACTTTACTGAGCCATCCCTGAATTGTCCTGAAACCTGAGGATATTTTTCACGTTTTAGTCAAGATTTTTAAAGTGTAAATGGCTGAGACTGTACTCTGCTTGAAAAGATGCAAAAACAATTAATTACGTTTAAAAAGAAAAAAAAAATCTATACTCACATCCTCACATGGTTTATTGGAGGAATTTTGGAGGTCAGAATCTCATCTGAGGTCATGCTAACATAACTCAATCTTAGGAAACATTTGTGGATTGTTTTAAATCATCCTGTTTCAGAATCCAGGTTGTATCTCATTCTTAAATTCCTTCTCCAAGGCATTGTTATTTTGGTGTCACAGTGTTTAAGTTCTAAGTTCTGTGACTGCAGTTTTGTATAATCAACGCTAGACATTGGCAGATCTGTTACATTCCAACTTTCTATACTACACAGCTTGTTTTATTAAAGCTATGGTAATAGTAACGTCTTTACAGCCATACATTAATATTACCCTTGTAAGCAGAGATGAGTTACAACTGTGTAGTGGTTTTGCCCAGCCAGTAATGAAGCACCACTACAGTCTCTTGCTCAGTGTCCCCCATTCACCCCTACTCTCCTTAGGATGGCAGAGGCCTCAGCGAGATAGAAGGAGGAAAGATCACCAAGGATGTTGTGGACTGAGACAAGGGCAGGGAGGGCTTCCTGCCAATTATGGTTCTGGGCAAAACAGACTCCACTACTCAGAGAGAAAAGTAGGAAAGTTTTTTCTACTACCTGCAAGAAATAGAACAGAACAAAAAGCAAAAAGTGAGTAGGATGATGAGAAAAATACAATCAGCACTTTAAGATCTTCCTCCCCCATCCCTCCCCATATCTCTACCTCCTCCCCCCTCAACAGCTCATTGGGGCAGGGAACGGGGGATGTGATCAGTCTCTCACAACCGGGCTCTGCTGCTTCTCTCTTCTCAGACAAGGATGACTCCTGGCATTCTTCCCCTGCTCCGATACGGGGTCCGTCCCACAGGACACGGCCTTCTCTGGGCATAGTCACTGCCTCTGATGGGGGGTCTTGTATGAAGTGCAAACAAATATCTCCTTCACCACTCTTCTCCGCAGGATGCAGGGGGGGTCTCTGCTCCAGCACACCTCCTCCTCTCTTCCCTCACTGACCTTGGAGTCTGCATGGTCGCTTCTCTCTCTCTTTCAACTCTTTGCACCACCACCAGCTGGAAAAGAAGAACTGAACAAGAAGGAACAGGAAGAAGGAACAGGAAGAACCCTCATCTTCCAGCTTCTTCTTCTTAAAAAGTGATCGTGGAGGTGCCTAATTGGCTCAGCCCAGAAGTGGGTCTGACTCAGAGCTGGAGAGTTTCAAGCAACTTCTTACAGAGCCATCATTACAGCCCCTTCCCCACTACCAAAAACAGCTCCACACAAAACCATGGCAAACTGAGACAAAGTCTTAGATTAAAAAAAAAAAAAAAAAAGCATAGCAAAATGAGTTTTGATTCACTTGCTGCTGCAAAATGGACCAATCTGAAGTTGGAACACTTTACTGAAACTCATTGAGATATGAACATACATACATCAGAGTAAGACAGTAAAAAGGTTTGATAGAGAAGAAATTTTATCTTCTCTTTGACTATGTTTGTAATGTAGTCATTGGCTCACATTTTCCTGTATATGTGTTTAAGATCTTAATCCTGAAATGAGGAATGCAAGCAGAGCGGAGGATCAGACGAAATGCATGAATTGTTATTCAGATTATGTGCTGTGCATAAGCATATTCATAATAACAGGAGTATACAAGTATGTGATAGATACATAGATACACAAACAGATAAAAAGTGGATTCTCATTTGCAGAGCTCCTCAAATAGGTGCATTATTTAGTTCTCTTTTATCTATTCAGATATCTGTCTTCAGAGGGAAAAAGAGAAAAAAATCACCCAAACTAGGAACTCCTTTTCTTTTTTAGTTTAACTCTTTCTCAAAATTTGTTGAATAAGCTGAAATTTGCCAAAGGTTACTGTGAGCTTTTCACAGATACACAGTGTAGTCAGACAAAAACCTCATATCCTTACAAAATCTGTCTTAAAAGGTCACATTTGTAAATCTTTCTACAAAGTTGACTCAAATGTGGATCTTGCAGAGATCAAGGAGAATTTCATGACCCGGTTGGTAACTCCAGCTTTTGGGCTTGCAGTAAGAGATATGGACATGACTGAGCATTTCTTTCTCTCTCTTTACCATTGGGATTTGCCTACACTTTCTTCCTGTCTCTAACAACACTGGACATTAGTTTTGTCCCCCAAATCAGAGCACTAGGAACCAGATGTCATATTACATGGATACTATCATATCTGCCACTCTTCTCAATCTAAAATCATAGAATCTCAGCATCAGTCAAGCTGTAGTTAGGAGATCTCTAGTTCAATCTCTTGTTTTCAAGGTAGATCAGGTTGCTCAGATCCTTACCCATCAAAATTTTTTAAATCTCTAAGAATGGAGATCCCACAGCCTCTCCAAGCAAATTGTTCCAGTGCTTAACTGCTTCCACACCAAACACAGTCCTTAAGTTGAAACGACCCTTCTTGCAACATCTGTATTGTTTTTTGTTCTTTTATAGCATACAACTGGTGACAGTCTGGGCTCATGCTTCCATGATCCTCCTTTAGGCAATGGAAGATGTTCTTAACTAGCCTCTTTCTCCTAAAGAAACTTTGTCATGTCTTATTCCTCATCTGGGCAAGAACCAATGTGGAAAGCTCCAAGTAGTAAATCGACAGCCAACACATCACATTAGAGTATTGAATGACCACTATCTAAGCAGCTATGTAGTGTGCTGGCCCTGTGATACAGGAAAAAAAGGACATTCATCATGCTGCACTTGGGGAATGTTCTTTCTAATGAGGATCTTCCCAATGTAGGATCCTGCTGTGTGCTGTTGCACCTCTTATTGCAGCCAAGAGCCAAGCAGAGCTCATTACCAGCCTTCCAATTAGGCTGAAAGATGTCTTGCAGAAACAGGAGACAATCAGTTGTATGCAATGTGTTAGGCAGTGAGAAAGTCTGTAACACTGACTGATGAAAGATTCACTTTCCTCTTTACCTCTTCTAAATCGAAGTAATTCCTACACTACTGTTGTTATTTGCAGAAGATGATCTGGCCCATATTGTCTGAGTCATCAACATTTCATGCTATACTCTTTGAAACAAGTGAATAAAACACAGCTACCATGAAGTTCATCAGGAAAATTCAAAGATAAGGAACAGCTTTAGTACTCCAGATTAATTGGTAGCACATTCATTAGATGATTAATCTTTTTTCCTCATTTCCCATGACCAGATCATGAGAAAATACAATAAGCAAACACAGAAAATCACTCTCCTCTAATTCAATCCTTGTCATTATAGGGGAAGTCTGTGATTCTGAAGGGATGTGCAGATGCAGACATGTAAAAGTTAGGCACCTAAACCCAAGCTTGTACATCTACATCATGAAGAAGTCCAAGAATTCTTGAGTCAGGAGGACTGATTTCTGTGTGTTGTCAGAAAGTTAGCTTTTTAAAAAGGGGGATTTCTGAAAAGATGTTGAGATGTGTTTGAATATCCAGAGGCTTTGAATATTTCAGAAAACTCTTGAATCTTGAAGACACACCTCAGCCTGAATCCCTGAGCTATTTGAGGTTCATCAGTCACTGAACTTCTTCAGTAGTGCCTCTGCCCTAGTCACATAATCAGATACAAGCCCAGGATCTCATTGAAATGCCATTGTCATGGTGTGGGAAAAGAGAGGTGAAACTACTCAGAGAGACACGTCACCCACTGCTAAGCTCAGAATTTTGCAAAGCAAGTTCATAAATCTGGAGGTGACAGTAAACTTTTAACAGTGTATAAACTCAGACATGAGACAGAGCCTAGTTTATTTTACGGGCATGATGATAGCTGCGAAGAATGCTGCAGAGTGATATGGATAACATGGTGGCACACCTGTAACCTCCAAGACTGAAAGAGAGAACTGTTTGCACTTCATCATTCCAGGAAGAAAAAAATACCCAGTCCTCCTGCCACAACACACCCTGAATGGAGCCTCACTGTCCCGAGGAAAAAAAACATAATGTACAAAGTATACCTTGTCAATCTTATTCTCAGTGATTATGTACTTCCATGGTATGTGGAAGTTTTATAGAGCAATTACATCCATTGTGACTTTGCAGTTACAGTATTAGCAGGTCACAGACAGAGGAACTATGCCAACTCTATTGATTTTTAAGGCTAGCCCAAACAGGATATAGATTTGGACTGGACTTGTGACTTTTTCAATATGTTCACAAAGTGCAGTATGCTCAGGAGACTAACAATGATAAGTGATGCTCATCTAGCAGTGGGCCGGATTCTGATCTCTAGTGCTCTCTCAAAAGAAATCTACGTAATCACACTGGAAAAAGAATGATTTGTGGAATGTGGAAATAAGTAATTAGAGACCTCCTGGAAACTGGAGGGAAAAGGTAAAATTAGTCTTTAAAAACATGAATTTAGCAACCAAAATCAGTCTTACTGACTAGCTGTATGATTTAGATTGTGTTTATAGCTGTTGACAATATACTTTTTGAACCATTCATTCTAAAGCAAAAATTGAGTCCTCTTTTTCTTTTTTCTCTTTTTCTTTTTTTTCTTTTTCTTTTTCTTTCTTTTTCTTTTTCTTTTTCTTCTTTTTTCTTTTTATTTTTTCTTTGTCTTTTCCTCTTCTTTTTATTTTTATTTATTTTTATTTTTTTAATATTTTTATTTTTTGTAACTCTGCAGTGCACTGTCATTAGAGAAGAAAAGCTAAGAAAGAGTTCCTATCAAGTAACTGACAAAATAGCCTGAGTCCTAAGTTATTGGGCTGAGTAAGTTTGAATTGATCTTATTGAAGTAGGTAAGAGACATGTTCACAGAGTATGATGTGTCCCTGCTAAACTAGAGTTTGTTAGAACAATGGGACACCTCAGCCCTTCTCCATAGCATATATTCCTTATAAGTTTAGGCACAGAGCTTTTTGTCATTTGAGGTGCATGCAAAATAGACTAATTTTCTGAAGAATGTTTTAAATCCCTTTCATTGAGATGGGTTGAGGGGGAGAGGTAAAACAAAACTAATTTTTTTAAATCAAAGAACATTTAAGAAAATCATCAGAGACCACACAATACCTTCAGCTCATTCTAATGTCATGCACTTGAGATTTATTTCAAGCACAATATGGTTTCTTACATATGCAATCTTTAATGATATGCAGAATATCTATAGAAAAACAAAGAACTCTGGAGTCAATATTTCCACAGAAAATAATGAAACATAGTGCTATAATACTAACTACAGTTCTTTTTTCTTTTCCTTTTTTTATCGATTGAACAATTTGACAGACTGTAGGTGGCACCATCAAACATTTTGGTACAACTGACTGGTTTTTTTACTGGAAAAAAAAATGGTTTTACCAAAAGAAATTACGTCTATTCCTCTAGACATTCCAAAATGTTAAAAAAAAAGTCAATCTAAAAATGTCCTAACACCTACTGAGAAACCTTTAATGGTCTTTGAAATAAATTCCCTCCGTAATATGCTTCTCAAAAATCCAGATTTTTTTTTTCCATTAATCAGTGAAACTTGTTTCATAAATCAGTGAAACTACAATCAGTCTCACTTTAGTTTTCTGTTGCCTTCTCACTCTGGCATATGTATATTCTAAAAGATCTATTTATTTAATTGGTCTAATTGAAACCATATCTGCTTAAAATCTGCCTCTAACTGTTCCATAGAGATGAATTTTGATGTTGCTTTAAAAAGAGAAATTCTTCACAAGGAACAGAAATAATAATTTTTAAAAGTACCAATGAAATTTGCTCCTTTAGGTCAGTAAAGTGTAGAAGAAAACCTTTAACTGACACCATGCACAAGGCATTCAGTTACACCAGGGTTACTGAACACTGTTCTGTATAATATAATGGGCATATCAAACAAGGGGAAGTGTAATTAATACATAACATTTGTAAGAGTCAATTTTCATTCCCTTCTTGTGGCCAACCGACATTATCATTATTTTACGTTGTAATTTCCTGGTGATATCACCTTCTTTGCTAGCCTCTTATTTGAATGAGATAAGCTGTTGCACATTTTTATTTGAAAGCAAAAGGAATGGTAATTAAGTAATTTGAAAATGAAAAGAGCTTAATCAAGGAGGCTTATACAGTATGAAACTGTGAAGAATCTCCATCTACCTTTGAGAAACGTCATCCTTTAAAATCAATCCTGACAAAACAACAACAACCTATCTACTCCTGGCCTCATCTATTTCAGGAGCAAAGGCTCCATTAATATCCCTAACATGATGCCTCAAAATATCATTATTTCAAGGAGGTGAAAGTTGTTTTTTTTAATGTTTGTGTTTGGAGTGGGAATATCAATAAACTAATTTTGAATTGTTTGAATTTGATCTACAGAGATAGCCAGACATGTCAGATCACAGGCTGAGTTGGTCACACCACTGACACCAAGCTCACCTTCTGGCCGCATCAGTTCTCATTCCTGTGTATAGATTTTTTTCCTACCGTAGGACCCAACCTGCTCTGCATTAGCCTCATCTAATTAGTGAGGATCAGCTGGCTTAGTCTGGGGCAAGAAGGGTCACAAGAGAAGAGACTGTGGTGCTCTGAAGCCACTAAATATGTGACATCTCCTGGGGTATCATGCTGAAAGAAGATGAGTTTCTTTGATGCAGCTAATGCCATAACTTTCCTTGCTTGTCTGGACTTAATTCTTCGCTATGAAAACATACTGCAGATCATATCCCAACAGATGAGAAACTTGGAGAGATCTAAGAGAGGTGACCATTTGCCAAGGGTATCAAGGCATTACATCATGAGACAGGTAAAATGTCCAATAAAGAAGAGTACAATGAAGCAGATACAGGTAGAACTTGTTTTTTGCCTTGTGTCATTTGCTTTTGTTCCCTGGGACAGAAGAAACACATAAAAACAATGCATGAGAAGAGAGCACAAGAATGGTATTGGTCTGTCTGTGTACTTATTACAACAGTCTACTCAAGGATCATAGCATAGAAAGCTTCAGTGACACTCTGGTAGGTACAGCACTCAAAGTTCTGGTTCTAACACCCCAGGATTTGCTTACCCCATAGTTTACCCCATGATTTGTGACACAATAAATAAGACCAAAGTAGTGACAAAAATTCAAGATTGTTTCCTTTTATTTGATCATCATGACAGTCACGCCACAGAGACATACAATTACGAATCCCCATGGCATGAACCTTCAATTCTGGCCCCCATAGCAAAAAACCCACACTGCTTTGTTTCAGTTCTGATATCACTTGCTAGCTGGTGATTAGGCAATGCCTGTGGACAAAAGATGATGGAAGTTTGAAGACCCTATGAATAAAGAGAGAATGACATTTGGGTCATTCGCATCCTGGACAAACGATCCTGTATACATAATGCCTAGATAAGGGAGAAAAGAATGAGGTCTTGTGTTTCCTTTCCATCTAATATACATGTGTATGCGTGTATAGTGAGACACAGATTGTCATGGCCATTTTTCTATACAGATTATGATAATGATTAAATGAGCATGAATACGGACATCTGAAAATGATAACAAGTAGGGGAAATTCCATCCTATTCTGTATCTCTATCTTTTCTGTGAACATTATTTTGTTATCTGCAATATGCAAGCCTTTTGAATAGGTGCTATTAATTTAATATGCATTTATTCTTTCTGATCTTTCTTTAATTTTAAATTAAGTGAAGTCAGTGATCAAAGAAAGGCCAGAATAATAGCCCTGTAGGTTGATTTTTTTTTTCTTTTCTTTTCTTTTGGTCAAGAAAGCAATGAGAAGTAATACTGTGTTTTTTCTAGGCCAGTTCTACAATGTGTACCTAGGTGACAATGTGGCCTGCAGTAACACTGAAGTACATGGGAATCACCCAAATAAAGAATTACCAAGTAGAGCAAAGGCCTGTGATCAAGCTCTGAAAGCCCATATTTACCTTTTGTGTTTCAGCAGTTGCTAAGAGTCACAAGCTTATTGCTCTAAGCCATTAAACTTAGAGTAGAAAGACTATCCCTGCCCCAAAGAATTTGAAGTTATAAGTTGTTTAACTCTGCATAACTTAATCTCCATATGAGTGAAAGACATTTGCTCACACACCCAAACTCTCCTCAACAAAGTATTTAACTGTGCTTTAAGAATCATGACAAGATTAGAACTGACCATGAACTACTAAGTTCTTGGTCATTTTGCAGAAGCCAAAGCAATGTCTACTGAAGAATCAATACCCAAATATTACTCAGAGTGAACTGCACTGAGAACTTACTAATTCATTTCTTATAAGCCCCTGCTAAAGCAAATTGTTGTCAGAGAGACTCCTATAGCATGCCTACAGTTTTACACAGAAAGATAAACTTTGCAAATAGAAGATATAGACTTTTTTTCAGTCTAACCACTATGACTGAGGGGAAAAAACAACAAAAACCACAAACTCTGAGGTATAATAGAGTTTTATACAGCCAAAGGGCTTCTGCCTATTCATGTATGACCTATTCATGTCTTCCTCTTTCCCTAAGTTAATTCCATCAACCCTTTCCTCAAAACTTTCCTTGCATCCATAGACAATAATCGTCAGTAGTTTGATGGGCTGTAAGACACCCAATCTCACAACACAAATCAAGATTGAACCATCCCTTTGAAAAGAGATGCCTTCTTGGTGTCAAGAGTTAAACTCTGGACTATGGAGACCAGAAGGGAGTTTAGTATGTTCTTGGAAGTTTGCCCTACCATTGAACTGCCAGTCACCTGGCTGCTAAAAAACACTAAATAGTAAGCCCTAAGGTTTGGATTCTGTGTGCTGTAATGTTTGAGGAGATCGAAGGAACTTCATCTGGGACTTTTTTTTTTTTTTAATGTCATAAAGAATATTAAAACATTTGAATGTTTTTTTTCTTCACATTTTGAGTCACTAACTCTGTGTTAACCATGTATTAACCAAACATATCTCAAAGCCACTTCCAGTTTTGCTCAATTGTTCTGTTGATTTTTTTCTGGGCTTTAATAACTAAAAGAAAGCCTAGTATCAAACATTCTGTTTATGTTCCTAAACCCAATTATTTCTTGCCAGCCTTTGCTGCTCAGCTTATACCTACTGTGGTCAGAATGAGTTGTCTCTACATTGGACTAGTCATGTCTGTGTTAGCATTCACCTCATTATCCTCCTGCCTCCTGTAATATCTTTATCTCTATTGTAACTTTAAAAAAAAAATCATGATGCCTGAAATTATGAGAAATTTTTATCACACTTGATTTTTTTATTCAAAATCCAGAGCACATCAAAAGCCTCAAGAGGGCTTTTTTTTAACATTATGCCATTGCAGGTATAGGTTGAGTGCCTTGGAGTATGTCGCAAGTTGGTAGTTTTTCAAAGCTTAGAATCTTCTTTCTTAAAGAACTGGAGAGGTGGAGAGAGCTCTCTTTGAAATGTCTCTTCCTCTTCCACTTTACAGCATATATAGAAGCAGCCCAGGGAGTTATCGATCTGCAGAACTAAACCCAGGTCTATGTTACACTTTGAGTATTGCTGCATTATTTATCTGAGGCTACTGCAGAAAACTGGATTTTGTAACAATACAGAAAACTACTGCTTCCCCCTTGAACTTTATTGCTGCTGGTTTTGCAGATGTACAAATCAGTTATTTCCCTCATCATTGAAATGCATATTTCTGAGGTGGATTGTGGGTGTTACTCATTTCACTGGTATACAATAGGTTAAGATGGGAGGCACAAAATACTATTCAGAGCCATTGGAAAGGATGACCTAGGCAAGTACAAATTCAAGCATGAATTTCCATTTCTGAAAAGCATTATTACCATTTGGAAAACTTTGTTGGTTAAATCCCACAGGGTGTACAGATAAATATCACATCCTGATATCAGTGGAAATTATCCCTGGTATCAACAATAAGAGTAATTACTTATGGTGAGAATCATCTCACCAAAATTTAGTTATCTACAAGTGAGGCATCTAATCTAAGCTAACCACCTAGGCTCTCTCTGTAATCAACAGACAAAAATAGGCACAGGGAAAGAGAGAGACGTTCCATTCCAAGATAAATGTCCTGAGATAGGTAGACTGAATCACCTTCCAGAGTTACCTATCTCTCTTTATTGACTGCAGAAGGAATAAAGATAATTAGCCATGACTAGACACCTAATTTTTAGATACCTAGACACCTAAACTTTAGTAAGATGAATCAGAGCTGAGTGATTATCGCTAGGTAAACTTCTTCCTACCCATTCATCAGTGAAAGAATGCCTGCCACTTGAAACATAAAGCTTGGATTGGTTCCAAAATCTTCTTTTCTCTTTTGGTTTACAATGTTTTATTCTTCTGCATACTGCTTTATCTCACTTTGCCTCATTATGAGGATATTCAGGCAGTGGTTTCACTTACGCAGTTTGTAGCTATTAGACCATATTCAAAATGCTATTTTTATTGAAATACCTGAAACAATGTGCTTTCAGAAGGGAAATAGCAACACATGATAAATGCATATTTTAAAACATTATAATAGCATCATCTCTATTTTATTTTATTTCCTTCTGAATCTGTTGTAATTTTATGTGCAGCTTCCATTTCCTACAGGATTTTAAAAATTACATCTTTTTAAGAAGATCTGTGACTACAAATAAATCCAGCTTCATTTTATTGCATTGCTTGATATAATTTGTGTAAGTTACAGCCTAATAAAAGATAGGAAACTTCAAGCCATATCATCTGGTTTTTTCCCTCCAGTAGAGACATAACATTATATTTGTTCTGGTTCTTTTTATGTGGTTCATCAGATTAGGAAATTTTATTAGACCTCCTACTTTGGGCTTGTAACAATAAGATTCTTCCTATGCCAACAAGCGAAGCTTAGAGAAGTTCTGATGCGCTTATAGGCAATGTGAAAAATATAGGCTGGAAAAGCATCTTCATTTATTTAAGCACATACTTAGTACAAGATTAAAGTTATTTGCTTACATGCTGTCCTTAATAGGGATAGGCTTAAAGGCATTTCCATGTATTTTCCTGAATGGGAAACACATTCTCAGATGTGCAATGAATTTTCATCATTGTTTTTTTTTGATGTTATATGCACAAATGGAGATCAACCTTGTTAAGTAAAGTTCATTGGGGGCAACATGGGTAAAACAACTGAATGAAAAAAAATCATACTTTGAGGTTGAAATTTCCGTATAAAATTTTGTTCACATTTCAGATGTGAGCAATACAAAAGTCTGAATTCTGGCATGTTTTTGTCTCATTCCTGTCTATGCTTAACAAATGTTTACATAGAACCATGATGCTTTCCAGAATTAATTTTTTTTCTAAGATTCATTTGATGACATAGAAAGCCAGGAGCTCTCACAAGTCTAAGGTAAAGTTTTCCAATCTTGTGAAAGGAAAAGATTGTTTGTTTTTTTTAAAGGAAATCTGGATGAATTTAGAAACTTTAAGCAGAGGTGTAGGGCTCAGTCTGTCAGTTGGCTGCTAAGCACAGGTAGTGAGGAATCAAGTAAGAATTTTACCAACAACCAACATATCTTGAAACCATTTAACCTTTTGGACTACATGTAAATAGAGACATTGGGAAACCTGGACCAAGTCACAAAGGGAAAACATTTGAGGAAAACATTTTAAAAATTAGATAAGACAGGCAAGGATCCAAGGGAACCATGACAAAAGTGGCCTATCACTGAGAAAAGATAGCAAACTGGGACTTACTTAAGGTTGAGAAGGGAATAAATACTATATCAGACATCTTCTATGTAAAAAAATGTAGCTGTTTACATGTGAACTTGTCAGCAGGACAAGGAAAGATGGGTTGCACTGGATGACCCTTCCCAACATCCCCTCCAGTCCTATTGTGTGTGATTTCTAAGACTGTAAGTTTTGTTTGGGTACAGGATGTTATCACAGCAGGTCCGAAACTTCATACACACCTCTAGCACTAGTGAACTAGGGGAAAACTGGTCATAAACAAACATCTTTGTGTTGAAGTTGCTTTTGGCCAGAGTTTATAAAAAGTCATCCATCAAAGAGCAAGATTTCCTACAAGTTTTGAGTTGAGAAAGTGAAGCAGCAAGCTTTTGGGAGGATTTCACAACATTGATTTCTTGGTTTGAAGCAAAATACATTTACAAGAGCATCTGTTGGTGTGAGTCTCTTAAATATGGCATATACTCCGTGTTACTGCTTCATCATCATGTATAATTGGCAATAAACCTATTTAGAATTCAAGATGCATAAAACTGAAAGTCTTTGAAGGGGATAGCTGCTGAGATTATATTTATTGTGCTTTCCCACAATATTTTTCTATGCATAATGTGATAAACCTCCAAGGTGGTTGTAGGCAAAGCTAAAATATTCACAAGTATGCAGTTATTATGAATTTAGACAGGTTGTAAGACATTTTGATATCAAACTCTTAATGAATGGCAGTAAACATATTCTACATTACTTTATTAAAATGCCTATTAAAACATACACGTCCACAGAATCATCACTGGATGTGTTTACTTGCTAGTAAAATGCCCATGAAGAAAACAGCATGGAAATAAATTTTCTTTTCCTGCACCACTACGATAAGAATTAAGGCGTGTATTTAAAGTTCACATTATTTTCAGAGTGTTCACAGCACATCCAGATAATCAGATATTCAAAGGAGGATTCCCAGTCAATTCCAATATGCCACAACTTGTGGTAAATGATAGTTCTATACCCCAAAATGTTTTCTTTAGATTCCAGAAAACCTGCTGCAGTCCAAAACAAGAAACAAAACAAACAATAAATAGCTGGCAAATACATTCTGGTTAATTTAATGCTTTTCAAATAAAATTTGTCCTTTTTTTGGTCTAGATTTTTTATTGGCAATTTTTTTAAAATAAATAGCCACATGTTAGAAGAGCAGGATGTTTTTTTTTTCCTTTTCAATATTTCTGAGTGCATATTTCTTGATGATTTAGGGGGAGGAAATCAGATTATGAATTGAAAACAGATGGAAATTTATTCTGAGTAAAAGAGTTTTTTTCTTCACAAAGTCCTGACCAACACTAGATGACACACATAAAGTCAGAAGCCTTCTGCAGCATCCAATAGAAGCTATATAGCTCTATACCATGCTTTTAATCTAGAGACATTGCAGATCTTAAGGAGAGTGAATAGAATGCATTTTCTACAGGCATTGGCCAGCAACCATCCTGACCTCTCTGTTTTGCCTCTGTGGGAGGCAAACATGCCTCAGTGTGAAACGTCTGCCAGACCACCAGAAAGGAACTATTGTGCCATAAATCTACATAAAATGTCACTTTTAGTTGAAACTTGTGCTGGACTAGTACATGATGCCCCATAACTGCAGGGATAAGAAAGGAGTTGCAGAAAGACACTGTGACATAATTAATACCTCTTTTTTTAGGAGAGACTGAGCAAAAGTTAATGCCTGAAGGTTTTTACCTGCTAACAGAAAAAAATAAATGATCTTCAAATATTAGTGTCTTCTTGATACATGCAGCCTCTGCAGTTATTTGCCCTGAAAACACTGGTGTGGTCTGGTTGTAAAGTTTTTGTGCTTTCTGTACTCACTAGCACAGCTGGCTGCTGTATATTATCGGTCATACCATGAGATCTCTACATTCATAAGGGGTTTAGTCTTGGCCCAAATTAACCAGCACTCTTGCTCTCCTTCTCTTTGGCAATGCAACCATCTTGCATTGGATAGTCTTCAAGAGAGGCCAGATTGTTTTGATGGGTAAACTGAGACCCGGCAGGCTGAATAAATACAGGGAGAGGCTTGCAAAGTGGGTAACTGGATTGGTCTCCCTGCCTTTTCCTTTAAGCAGTAAGGACCAGTACCACTCTAACAGAAAAATGCTCTACATCCTGATGGAGTTTACTCTTTTTCTTTGCCATGATTACACAATAGCACATTCCTACCTGTCTGTTGGAAGTATTTTCTTATTAAAAAATGATTTTTTGGATAATATTCAACAGCAACATACCCTACAAAGCTCCTGTTTATACAGTACTGCTGTTGCTATAAGAACTGTTTATACAAATAAGTAACATACCCCACAGTGTAATATCTTTCACTTGCCTAATGTACTTTTTGACATATGATGAGAAATTGTAAGCCTTAATCCCAAAGCCTAGGTTAAAATGACTGAGCAATGTACCATCCAAATGAAACACTGTCATTGGTCTTGCTGGAAACAGACACACTTAATTTTCACGTCTGGCAATAATATTGTTTTAAAGCAATCTATGAAGAAATTATGCAAGCTGAGTCAAAAGCTGAAATATGCATTTAAACATCCTATTAATAGGCTTGGAAAAGCATGCATATTAAACAAATTTACTTTATAAAGAATGGTTTTCCTTAAGAAAAATCTGTTTGACACATCTTTATCTACTGTCCAAGTTGTAATGAACGATTATAACTCCTCTGATATCAATGATACATGTATTGTGGGATGCCAGGTGGACAAAGAACAAAGGACTTTCTTCCAGAAAGAAAGGTAAAATAAAGCAGCAACAACGTCACATTACTCTGGCTAACACACTGGGAATTCATCTCACCAGCAGCTTCTATGCCATGAGAGGTGTTTGAATTCTCGTTACATCATGAAAAAAAAAAAAAGGACATTGTCAGGAAGGATTCAAAAGAAATATATATGAAAATATGATTATATGATTATATAATTCCAAGGTGTATTCTCCAAACACAGACACAAGCACAAAGGTGTGCTTGAATAGCTGCAGAAGAAACAAGGAGAGGATAGAGAAGATGCATTATCAATGAATGGAAAGAGATAATCAGATACCACTTGATTTGGCTGCATGAAGCCATGGGAAACCACCATCCCATCATCCTCTCTGTACCCCATTTGTCTGCCCCAGACTCATCAGCAAAATTCCCAAATCCTCTGGAGCTAGAGCATATCTACGCTTCCAAACCTGTATCACACTTTACACTAATGATACAAACGCAGCACCTGCTTTTAAGGATTTGTCAGATCAGCTCAGATTCTCCTTTTATATTTCTTTAAAGCCATCATAAAACCAGTTGTACCCTAGTGAATTTACACTAAAGCAGAAATATTCTTTATGCCCAAGGAATGGGGAAAAAGAGTAAATTCTTCCCAGTGCCCACATCAGTTACATATTTCCCCTCTTCTTTCCACTCTTTCCCTTCCCCCCTCCCTCCAGCCCTCCTGTTTAAAGGAGAAAGTAACAGAGATATTTGAGATTATAAAGGGTTTTGGATGAGTGAACCTGGAGTGAGTAAAGCTCTTAGAAAAGAATTTAAAGGATCGCAGTGGCATGCAGTCATGTTATATAAACATATTCTGAATGGTACCATCATACGCCCAGCCCTGGCGCCACAATTGCATTAAGTGAAATTTTATACAGAAATTGTGAAAGTGCACCGGGGCTGGTTGATTATCTACTCCCTCTGTTCCCTTTCAGACATGAAGTAAGAAGCCAAGGTGCTGGAGAAGAATGTGGACAGTGCCAAGAGGTTCCTGACCTAATCTAAGCAAAAGGTTTTCTGTCCTTCTTTTTTTTTTTTTTCTTTCGTCCTGTATTTTTTTCACCTTTCCCTCTCTGGTTTGGTTTCCTCCAGAGTTCAGAGCTGTCACTTCCATCAGAAATGAACACCTGGAATTGACTGTCACAGATTTAAAATTTTCAAACACCAAAGGAAATAGAGGGAAGAAATTGGAATAAGGCCATGGCATAAAAGCTATATGGTAACTTCCTGAAATGTCTAATGAATATTTTCCCTGTGTACCTTGACAGTTTTGAAGTATGTGTGGAGGGGGAGACAGTTATAATACTATTTAGGAATTGTTTAGTCTTGGCAAAATAAGATCATTAAAATGAGGTTCTGATTAAAATGAAAGGGTCTGGCTAAGCTGGAATATTAATTTAGGTCTTGAATTCTACAATCTGCCTGCAAGGGTCTCCCTGCAAGATCAGGGCTGTGTTTGTTAGGTAATAAAGGGCTGTTGCAAGTAAAGCCAACTTCTTTGCTTTTGACGTCTTCTGATCTCTTTCCCTGAGCTAGCCTGGGTTTGTTGACCTTCAGGGCAAACTGTGAAGCCTCACTATTACTTGCACTAAGGATGAGTATGGTTTATGTTTGAAGAGGAAAGGGAGTTGGGAAAATTCTGTCTTATGGGATATGGGGGAGATTTGTTTGGAGATTACCTTCCCTAGCAATGGTCTTACTTATCCCTGGTACTACCAGTCATAGAATGTTGCCCCATTAACCCATCTGCAACAACTGACAATCACTGCAATAGCAATAAGAGACAGTCACTATTCAGCCATATATTAACTGCACTGAAACACTTTAAATAAAGAATTTTAATACAATTTCTACAACTCCTCCCCCTCTGACAAAAAGAATCATTCACATTTAAAATTTCCAGTCCTTGAAATATGTGCAATTCTGAATTAGACCTTTATCCTCACTTTTTATACACAGAGACACACACATGCAAATGAAAAATAGAAAACATGTCTCCACTTATTTTTTCCATCAGCTCTCAGGATAAATATTAACCTGTGTGCTTCTCTAGTAGAGGAATTCAATACTGTGACAGAACATATTCCAAACAAACAGAAGAGCTCAATAAGAAGCATCTATATCAGGGTTAAAGTCAGGACTCATTTTCCAAAACCCTTAAACAGACAGAGCCTGGGAAATCCCTTCACTGAAATCCCATACAAGGCATTACAGATAAACAGCAGAAATTGGTTCTTCCTATGCATGAACTTAAAAACTCCACTAGCCTTTTCAAATAACGCCTGTTTTATTAAAAAATGAGCAAGTACATTGTGAATATTCCATGCAAATCCTATTATTTTACTAGCTATACCAACAATACACCAACTAGCAGAGAATCTCTTACTCTTCTCTGGACAACCCCTGGTCATGCTGGCGGTGCAGTGTGTTTCAGATCTCTGGAGGATGCCCCACTGTTCGTAGCCTCACTAAACAATATGTGCCATTGTCAGTGCAGCACTGCAGCTCCCAGCAGGAGGGGAAGGAATCTATCAGATTGAGCCAGTTTTTGTTTGCTCTAATGTAGTTGCTGGTCCTTTGTTTCCTCTGAGCCAGAGGAAGCTAAGGCATTAAATTGTTTATTATCACTACCATTCCTATTTGCCTCTTGATCTGAGAAACTCTGTTATGGATTTTAACTCAGGCTATAAGGAGATGCTAGAGCTCAATAGGGAAGCAGGTATCTAGAAGCAGACACAGGCAAGAATTAAAAGCTAGTGTTACCAAAATATTCATGAAAAGAACGTGTTTCATCTGAACAGTCACTGGATTAAAATATACCCACAGCAGCAAGGAGTTGATGAACTTGTCTTTCTCTACTCCAGCTCTGTGAATATCCCATCAAAGCTTATGTGAAGATGTCACAAGGTGTCATTGCTCCACTGTTACTTTACGAGTGGGAATCCCTTGTGACACCACAGTACACAAATGGAGCCATAGGCAAGCCTAGCCACTTCAGATTAGTCTCTCTGTATTTTACACCTCCATAGCTTCTCTGTTCCTCATCATCTCTCTTCTTTCGGCCACTGTGCTACACTCACTGCAAGCTAGTACAAATATGCAGGCTGACTTAGAGCTGCAGGTAATGACAGTTTCTACAGATCTGTAACTACCAGGTACTTTGCCCTGGTTTAATGAGTCTTGGTGTCCTGATTTTGTTGTTGGGGGTTTTCCCCCATTGAGTGGAAGATCTTCACAAGAAGGCTTAGAGACTGTATTCCTGCTTGCCCAGGAGCATGCAGCCTGCACAACACAACCTCTGTTTCCCTTTTCACTGAGAGAGGAACACAGCAGGAATGGAAATAGGGTAAGGAATCTGTGGAAACAGAAAGAGGATCTTCCAAATCCTGGTGGATGCCAGGTCTACCAAGTTACTGTCTTATTGCCATCATGAACAGAAAGCAGATAGCCCTCCACTTAGGAAGATGCCAGCATGTTATGCATGATCTGGAAATACCTTAAAGATAGAGGCTTTTGAAGGAGAACAGTCTGTGACATAGGTTTCAGTTCAAGCATATGGCATACATAGGTACATTTCTACATGAGATATTTATAAGCATGCAGAGAATCTAGACTGTTCTTACAGCCAAGAAATATATAAAGCTCAGCAGCTCCCACATTATGTTTACTACATTTGGTAAGCTGTAAGGTACTGAGACATAAACTGAGGATCCTCAGTTTGCCTTGTATATTGCTACAAGTGGCTTATTTTTATGGTACTCACTTGGCAGATGTAAAAAGGACATGGAGAGCAAGTGCCTTTCTATCTCCAGTGATAGCTGGAGATGAGCTGGGATGCCTGAAGGCAACTCTAAGTGGCACTAGATAGCTCTATGTGAGCTACTAAATTAGGCCCTTAGTGTGCTCACAGGAGCCTAGAGAGGTAGTCACACCCCCTCTAAAATAGACACCAAGATTTGTTTAATTGATTTGCTTTCTGGACTCCATTCAGTTATCCAGTTATCAACATCTACATCTTCAGTACCCAGTTAGCTACATCAAAACACTAACTTTATACATTTCCATCCCAGAATGATCGTCAACACTGTCTTTCTGTTGAGATTAACTATGTAAGGAATCCTATAAACCTGTACCAAAAGTGTGCTGCACACTACCACATTGTTAATAGATCACTGCTTAGGTCTGGGGCCAGATCACATTTTCCCCAGGAGTTATCAGGTACATTCTGGGATTTAGCACAGGCCAGAGACCAGTCCCAATGAGCAATTTAGACACAACTAGTTTATCTTGAATGGTGAGATCCGTGTAATGTGGATATGAGCCATGCCATGTCCATTAGCCTTTGTGCCAAAGAAAGATTCTGTAATACATACCTCTACAGCTCCAACATATGTATCATATGGTTGAAGGTCAGATAAATGGGATTTACTGAAATTACAATTTTGTGTTTAGGTTCCAAAATCCCACTTTATTTATAACCAACATGTAGTGCCTAGCTAAGACTTAGGGACTCTAACTATTTCCCTAACTAGACAATAAATCACACTTTGATAGTTTGAGTAGAGAATTTACTATCTAACAGAAAATAGTTAGCTAATTTATGTCAGGGAACATCACTTAAAAATTCCACTATATTATTTAAAATTTCAGTGAATTTCTATTATCTGGAGCACCTATTAAAAAGGGTTCCAAAGGCAATAAAGACCCTTGATCCCACCAGAACTGGTAGAGTTTCTTAGGTCTGTTACAACACAATATTTATATGTGGGACTGATACTCAAACTTATTTGTTCAGAAATTAAAATCTGCCCCCTGAGCTTGCAGAAATGATCATTCCAGCTCCAAGTGAATTTCCAGGGAAAGTTATGGATGTATCCTCCTCCTCTTGGCATCCCACATGCAGGAGCTGAGCATGAGACAGGAAAGAGCAAAGTCCCTCTCCTGACTCCAAGCTAAGCTCACCTGCTTGGCCTCCATAAAATATGTATTCCTTTATCTATGTTTCCCTTCTGAGAATGTTTACATTTATTTTCCTTATACAGAATGTCTCCACTCAGTCCATACTTACATTCCATCCCCGTCAGCGTGGATCTTTCCTTCTATTACAGTGCGGGTATTTGGCAGAACAAGATAACAGCAGGGAGCTTTGTTACAACTCAAAGAGTAAAACTGAAAACTTTCTAGGTGGGACTGTTTTTCTTCTGATGCAAATCAAGGCAGCAGCTGCTGCTCAGGGGTAAAACCTTTCCCTGAACCAGTACCTCTGTGTTTGTATTATGTGGTTCTTCTCCTTATATCTCTTTTAATTTTCATTTACATCAAGATTATTTTCTTAGAGTTGTCTCATGTAGTGAAGAGGAAGGAAAGAATGAATAGACTATTGACAGTTCTAGCTTCATATATAATGCATATGGCACTCTTATCTATGGAAAATATTGTCTTTATAGAAGAATATATTTAAGAGGTCAGGGCACTGCGTTTGTTTTGGCAGAGGAGAGGGTTCAGGATGACTAGCCACATCTAACAGTTTTGTAAGAGTCAAGATGCTTGGGTTGTGTTTTCCACTCTGTCTGTGTTACCTTAGGAAGTCACAGGGCTCTTCTGTACTTACATATGTTAAATATCTACCTCCAGAACTGAAGCAGGATGTTCCTGCACTCACTCATAGTAACTTGGTTTCCTCCACCCATGACCATTTTTTTGTCTGTCTTAGTCTAACAGGAAATAAAAGAGAATTTACCAACTTATAGTACAGCCAATTTATCTCAAGTTCTCAGCTCCTTTTCCCAGCTTCCCTACCAACTTCAATGTCTTACAACGGTCTTTAACACTGCATGGCTGCCTCTGTCCCTTCTCTTACTGCCTCCAGATCTGTACTTCATTTAGAAGTAAAGAACAGTAGAGAAGGTGCCATGCTTGTCTTGTAAAAGTGTTGTTCCTTCTGTAGTCAGGAAGAGGTGAGGCAGTCCCATGGCACAAGGTTATGGGAGAGAGACTGGGATCCCAAAACCTGTCTGCCTATCAAGATACAGCAATGGTCTATTGCTTAAATTCTGACATATATTTTGAGATCATCAGATGAAAGGTAAGGGGATAGCATTGTTCTAGGTCTGCATGAGTACAAAGAAATAAGATTCTTTTCACAGAAGATGAGAAGATTTGCTCATTTTTTCCCATTTAACTGGAATTTCTGCACTCCGTGGAGTAGAAACTGTTTTGATAGTCTGCTGAGAGATGTTGAGACAAATCTCTCAGAAGACTTTTCAATATCACGACTACTTATGCAATACACACGAGTATACATGAACAAATGCAGATAGACACAGAGGAGAAAAACATCTACTCCTTCCTGCTTTCCCCTACACATATGTTGCTCTGAGAGTACTAAATGAAAAAAAAAAAAAAAGAAAGAGAAACTTTCAAAGGACCAACTGAGACTGGAGTCGCACCGTGATATGTACAAACAGTTTTTGAGTGACAAATTAATCCCTAACATAGTTTTAAGCCTAAAACATCAGAACCATCATGCAGGAAGGGAACCAAGGCAGATATTTGCAGTCTTACATGCTGTGTGGTGTGTTGGAGGGTATATCAGTCATAATCAAAAATGAATTTGAGTAACCTGAACTCAGGACCATGGCGACTACTAGCACTGAGAGACAGACTTAAAACTTGGCTGATAGAAAAAAATATGATTCTTCATTTCTCTTATGTGTTGAAATACACTCCTTCTGATTAAACCAGTATGGTCACTGACACTAAGCTGTTCAGATTCCCAAACAATACAAGCTTTCAATAATCTACTGGCATAGCTACACACAGATGAAGGATAAATCCACCGTATTTACTCACCTGATATGCAGAATATGCAATTTAGCAAGTTTATGTACATCTTCAGTAGCTTGATGATCTTCTGTGGGGTACTCACTTTGAAATGCTTGAACAGAGACACGGGCATCCTATGTTATATCCTGCACAACAGGAACTTTGATTCTTGTAAAGGAAGGAAAGGGAAGGAACATGGCGGGAATCATTCGAGCTCCTTCTTCGAGAGAGTTTCACATACCATTTTGCACAACGTGCTGTATTCCAAGGACAAAAGCAAAAAGCTCTTCAGAAGTTTCTTCATGAACTGGAGATAAAAGTAATCCCTACTAGGGATGGTTTAGCAGTATGCATATTTGGGGGAGGAATTTCAGAGGAGGGGAAATACCCCTCCACCCCATCCTGAGTTTTTCAATACTACTTTGTAGTTCTGCCCACTTTTGAAGTAGCTTAAAAGAAATGGAAGTAGTTGGAATGTTTTTACACAAGAAATACTTCCTTTTGTATAATTAAAATTATTGTGGTTGGCTCTCAACGAGTGAGAGACTCATAAATTTGTTTCCAGTAGCAATCAGTATAGTTAATACCCATCCTATCAGGAACTCATGTTCATTTTGGGCCTCATCCAGAGCTCACTGATGTCAGAGGAAAGAAACTATTGACTTAAGTGGGCTTTGGAGTAGACTCTACAAGTTGAAAAGAATAGATAATCTATTATCTATTATTAACTTTAAAAATAAAGAAGTTGAAAATAAATTTTAAAAATGTTCCAAAAGGATACCACGAGAAAGGAACAGGGTGTTTGTATGACTCAAAGTTGTGATAGACAGAGTCTCATGCTTTAAAGGGTGACCACATCAACTCTTAGAAATCAGGAAGAAATGTAATGACAAGACAATTATCCTTTCATATCTGACACTGTAAGATTAGTGTGCCTTTCTCTGTATTAATTCCTGACTAGTGATGCAGAAAAAGTGTGACATAGGATGACATGAGACTTAATGTGTTCTGGCCAGACCCGTGATATCAGGTATTGAAGTTGTCCAGTTAATAATATTCATCAAAAAAATATATGAGGTAAGAATCCTGAAGAACAGACAAACTTAGGGAAGGTTTATATAGAGCCCATCATGCTTAGTGCTGATTCTGGCCAAGCTTGATGAATTATCAAAAGCTACAAGGACCTCTGAAATGGATTCCATACTCATCAGGTTTCCCATGGGAACAGGCATCCGCAATGCAAATTCTGTACCCAAGCCCTGCAGGGAGATTGCCAGATCCAAGTATTCCAGTCCTGAATAAATCCCCTTACAAACAAAGAAAAGAAAAATGTGGAAGTATTTTTTTTTATTTGCCTCATGATTTAAGGATCTAGACTACCACTTCCACTCTAAAACCTCCTCTTTCCAACTATGAGTATGAGAAATGACTTTATCATTTCAAACAAAGATGAAGTACTCACTTCCCTACAGGTGTCTGCTGATGTTCCTACTTGTCTTGTCTGCATGCCATTTCCATAATCTTTCTTTGATTTCTTTCTTCCAATCTCTAGTATCCATGTTTTCCATGACATCCTGGAGGTGAACTTCTTCTCCACAGTGAAATGGTTAGCAAAATGCCTTTTGAATTCAAGAGGAACAAGTTATTGTCAGTGACAATCTGTTTCATTTCCTACTTTGTAATTTCTTACTACAGTTAAATCTTTTTGTGAAGCTCTCTGAAAATTTCACCTACAGTAACAGTCATAGAATCACAGAATCACAGACTCTTAAGAGTTGGAAGGGACCTTGAAAGATCATCTAGTCCAACATCCTTGCCGGAGCAGGACCACCTAGAATAGGTCACACAGGAACTCATCCAGCTGGGTTTGGAATGCAGAGAAGAAGACTACACAACCCATCTGGGCAGCCCATTCCAGTGCTGCCTTACCTCAACAGTGAAGAAATTTATCCTTATGATTCTTAGGAACCGTTGCCTCTTGTCCTATCATTGGACATCACCGAGAACAGCCTGGCTTCATCCTCCTGACACCTGCCCTTTACATATTTGTAAACATCAAGGAGGTAATCCCTCAGACTCCTCTTCTCTGTGTTTTCTTTGTTGCGTTCTTTTCATATTTTTAGGTTGCACGTTTGGCCAAGATGATGCTTTACATATTGGATTTGTGTTCTGCAGACTTTAAATCAACATCGCATATCATGCCATTTAAATAACAGTTTTAGCAACCCAAGAAATCAGTTTAAATCTCTCAGACCAAAGAGCTGACATGAAAGTCTAGTCTTCAAAAATCTTCCAGAAATCTGAAAAATACCTGTTAGGTAACTTGATAAATCACTTGACTTTTCCGTACTTTGATATTTCCCATTCTGAAGCTAGTTAACACTGTCATATATTTGAGGACAAAATGAGACTGATTCTTGTATGATAGATTATTCCGGGGACTTCTGCCAACGCAAAGCTTTACTAAAATGTTCCAATGGAACATGTCTAGATGAAAAACAATGCAGAGATATGAGAATTAGAAAATACTATAAAGAGTCTAACCTAAATTGACCATCATAAATATACAATTTCCTTTTTGTGAGATTAAATCCTCAATTTGTGTTTACTGATCTGGGTCAAAGGATGAGAACGTGGGAAGGAGGTTTTTGCTTCTGCACACATTTTTAAGGTAAAAATTCCTCAGCTGTACATGTACATAGCCAAATCAACTTCTTTTTCTATTAAAAATTTAAAAGATTATAGTTGCTTTAAAGATATTGGGAATATGCAAGCAAAATGACTTCTGTTAATTAGAATTTAAAAAAAAAACACCACAAAAAAGAAGAAAAAATCCCCAAGAGCCCTTCAAAACAAAGAAACAAGAACAATATAAAACTCCAGACTCTACCTACCACTATATGCTCTTAAATCTCAAAATACTCCAGAAATGAAATGTCAAAATGGATTATACATCTGAAGGAGGAAAATTACAACTAGCTGGGAAATCAAGAGGAAAGCTATGTTAGAAACAAAACAAGCCATGATGAATTTGTCTATATGGTTGTATAGATGCAAGTGGAGCAGTAATATTTACAAATATTATTGTAAAGGAAGTTTTCTTGTTCATTTGCATATGGGAAAAGTTCTTTCATCTCTGCATTTGAAATGAAGGGAAGAGGCCTCAACTGCAAAAATCCAGCAGAACTACCGGAGCCGATATTCCTCTCTACAAACGTCAAAATTAATCCTTTTATTGGAAAAAGGCCCTGGTGCTACAAAAAAAAGTCAACCAGGCTTCTTGAAATACTGACTTTTGAGCCAAGAGTATTCTGTACAGCCAGAAACATGTACAGCCTGAGTAGAGAGAAGCAAAACAGCTTGCATAGCATTTTTCATTAAGAAAAGATTAACTTAGAGGACTTATTACTGTTGCAGTTAAAAAGCATTCACACCAAAAGAATTTGATAATAAAACTAAAACTTAGGTGGAAATATCGATAACACATTGTTTTTTAATTGATAAACCAGGGGAAAGAAAAACAAACTAAACAAACACTTTAATACACATTTTTGAAAAAAAGATGAAGAGAAATAATTAATTTTGACCACTGATATTAACTGCATGTCTTGCTAGCCTATCTCAGCAGAAAATAATATCTTCCTGATATTACCAGGTAGTTTAGAAGGAAGCTGGATTTATGTTTAAAGCGTGATCTGTCACTGAAGATGTGTGGTATGTTTCCTGTATTTGCCAGAAAAATATTTTCTGTATGATAACAAGACGCTAATTCTATTGCTACTTCAATATTTACTTGCAAATATACACAGGATTTTTTCCAGACAGGTTTTGACATTATAAAAAATTAAAGCCCAGATGATCTTTAACGATTTACTAAAAGATTGAAATACATTCTAGAGCCTGTGCTCAAGCTGTTCTGGCAGACAATCCAATCTTGGTCTAAGATATTGCATTGTCTTAGTTCTCAGATTAGCTATATCTTTATGATCTTTGTTTATATTTACAGAGAATATCAAGTTGAGTTCTCCTATATTTAATTAGGAAAAAATAAAAGGGTTGTTATTGAAGAAAAGATTCACTCGAGTAAATGTCAAAGTCTAAAGTCAATGCCTCCACCTGAGCTAGTCCTCATTGCTGGATCTCATTCAGACATTCTAAAATAAGATGTCTCAAACAGGTGGGATGAGTCATGCCTAAAATACTTTCCATGGACTGCAAAGGGAATTGAGATGAGATAGTTGAGCTTCAGTGTTCACACTGAGGTGATTTGATTTTCAGCTTACATGAATCACCTGATCTATCACAGATGTAAATAGAGAAAAGATGTGGGATATCCCACATTTACCTTATCCTAAACCATTTATGTTGTCCTAATTTAGGCAGGAGAAATTGTCTTCTGAAGCTACGTGCCCTGTTTTCACAGATTGAGCTTTGGAACCTCACCTTTAGGTGGCTAAAGCAAGAGAAAATAAATCCCACTCACAATATATGAAGAAGTCCGTGACCCCAAGGAGGACATTTTTGCTTTTACAGCAATGCAAATAATTAAAGCAATGTAAACCGCCAACAGAATTTAAAATAGGTTGACAGCTATTAAACCTCTCAGGCCAAATACCTCTTTCCACCTTTTGTTGATAATGTTTTTCTGCACCAGGCTAGATTAGAAACTTTTGGACTTTATTTGCCAACCAACATCCAAACAAACCAGAGACCAATTACTGCAAATCCCACCTTGTAACACCATTTGTGGACTTACTGTTCAGAACACACAATTTCTCTCACAAAACTACACCAGAGCAGCACAGATAATATTATGTGAACCTAACCTGAATTTTATTCTAAGGTTACTCAAAGACATCCATCTCTTATCAAAAAAATCACTCAAAACCAAGATTATCACTAGATACAGTGACATTAACATCCGCATCTACCTCAACTCATGTCACAACTCAAATGTCAGAACAGACAGAAAAACTCAGCCCTACAGCCAACTCCCTTCCAATGCCAGTGCGCAGCTAACCACAAAAGCCATCAAAATTGCATCCCTGCCTGCTCTCTGGGGCTGTTCTTTAACTTAATCACATTATTTGCGGAAATAGGGAAAAATGTGTACATCAACAAACAGCAGAAAGATTAAAAGAAAACTCACATTGCCATACTCGCTGCTCAGTGAATAAGAAAAGTTACCATCTTCAATGTGGTAGATGCCTACAGATGGCAATGTAGCCCCTTTAACCCTCCCTACAGCCCGGCTCAAGTGAACTGAGGGTTATGGATGGAGATGCATGCTGCTACTGACAAAATGTGACTAGAAACTTGTAAAGCAAATGACCTCTCAGAAATACCTTCAGGAAAAGTTTTGCTTTGGAAGGAGACTGAGAAGGATACACTTCCTAAAATACATCAATAATAAAAAAGACAGTAAAATAAATAAGCCTGTTCCCTCCAATAAATCACCTTCTTTTGTCCCCTCTCTGAATATTTCTGATTGTTTGTCATTCAAAAAAAAAAAAAAGGAATTAAAATCTTTCAGCATACACAGGAAAAACACACAAATTCCATTTCTTTTGCTAAGTTTAGTAAAAGAGTTATTTAAAAACAAGTCAACTAAGCTGAAGTATACAAAAAATGTTGTGAAAGAAGAAATTTTAGGTTTCAGAAGCCAGCCAGTATTTTAAGAAGGAAGTTTTACACCATTACCAAAAGTTCAATCTTTATTCAAATTGTTTTGCAGGGTATAGATACATAAAAGTACTGAGACACTGGCTGTAAAACATTTCAGTTCACAACTGCTATGGTGGGAGACAGAATTTTTGTTTGTTAAGAGATACCCTCATGATTTCCCGATTCACAACTCGGATGTTTTAAATGGAAAGTAAGGAAGAATATTTAAGACAGAAAAGGAAGGACACCCACCTTCCACACACAAATGTAGGCTCTTGTCAGACCACTTGTCCAGGACATGGGAGACCACATTCACCGTTCGCCTCTATGTATCCATGCACATATCATTTAAGAAAGGACTCTACTTGGAAACCTGCAGGCTAATTGATGACCAAGTGATGGGAGTATGCTGACATAGCCCCAGAAAAAAAAGAAAAAAAATCTCAGAAAAAAGGAAAAAAAATCTCATGAAAACAAACAAACAAACAAACAAACAAAAAAACCCACAAGATTTGACAAACAGCACAAGGACATGATTTAAGACTATAGTAATTACATAGCTTGTCTTTAATCAGAAAGCAGCTTAGATGCTAGTGCATATTCCAAGGGTGATTTCTGGTTGTTTCATATGTTTTAGTTGTTAGACAACATGCAAAAAACAATCTTCAACACAAGGACTTGTATGTAAGACTCTTCCCATCCAAATGAGCCCTTCAGCACTAACGAGACATGTTTTGGTTTAAATGTTCTTGCCAAGAGAATAGTGAATCATTTTTAAGACATCTTTACATAGACAACACAGAGAACCTCAAATTCTCCAAAGAGATGAAAGTTAATATCTTTCTCAGGAAGTGTAGATTGTGCTTCAGCAGGAATTGAACACACGTTTACTATGCTCTCAGAAGTGCTCTAACCACTGCACTGTAAAGGTAGACTTGTCTACTTGGTTAATGAAAGGGAATATATTAATCCTATTGAGATTGTAGGCCAGACAGTGAGAAGCAAATAAACTCTATATTACCTAAATCCTAAGTAAATCGTATTTCCCCTTATTCAGCTTCTACTACATCACCACTGGTGTTGCAAGTCAAGCATCCTTTGTCAAGCAACGGCTGGTTTGGGGTCCTGACTTGACAGAGACATCTCCTTACAGCACAGTCAAACATCTTTAGTTTGAGAAATGCTAGAATTCAAGGTAAATTTTTGTGTTTTGTAACATTTCATCAAAGGCAGCTGCCCAGACCCCATTGTGTGACAGCACTTCGTACAGGGCTTATATGATTTGGACATGACATGTATTAGACACATGGCTTAATGCAGTCCCAAAAAGTCTTCAGATACTTAAGTTCCAGGAGAATGTAGGCATTGTATAAATATAATAAATAAGACCATACTTAGGCTGAGACTTTTATGAGACAGTAACAGAAACTAGTTTAATTTCATTACAGTCTATCCTGGTTCCCACTTGTGTTAACACAGAGACTCTATAACACAAGGGAAAATATAAAGAAGCTGCTGATGTGGAATAGAGCAGCCTGAAGGCAATTTGTTTTAAGCTTCTGTGTGGTTGTGAATTAATATTGTAGATGACTAAATGTGCATGCAGTTTCAGGACAGATGCAAGGGAAGAAGTTGTTTCCAGCCAACATAAAGCAACAAGCATTCTGGAAAATGAACTTCTGAAAGTTTTCCCTACTGTTGTAAACTGAGTTAAACTGATATGCAGTGGGAGAGGACATTACATTTCTCTTGGAAAATTAGAAGCACATGGGAAATAAAATTGCCAGCATTTTTGCTTGGAATTGAAAATTGTTGAAGGTTGAAGTCTTTAATGTAGGGGGTTTATCAACAGAAGCAGAATCTGTGGTTTCTATCTGACTAGCAGTGAGGTCTGCAAAAGATACTTCCTGCTGATGAAATTATATAGCTAGAGATTTCAGTCCAGATTTTGTACTCAGGAAGCCCTTGAAAACTTGTTTGCTACTGTCGAGCTGTGGGAATTAATAGATTTAAAATTAACTACTGACATATTTTTGAGGCAGCCCAAAGTGTAACAACAAAGATCCTAGTGCAAGTGGAATGGAGAAGTGTCCCCCTGTGACATGGAGGGCATTGCAAACAACAGCTAACAAAGCTACATTTGGCACAGTCTGGAAGGTGATCTACATTCCAAGGTGGCAAAGTACCCTTTATATTGTCATATCCTTCCCCACAAAATGGATAGGCCATAGAGTGCAAGTTGCTGTGACCAAGATTTTCCAACATCACCCTTGATTTTCAGCGTTCACATTGAGACAAAAGCACACAATTATCAGACTCTTGGAACACAATCAAATAATTCTCTTTTTACTATGAATTTAGCAGCTGCCTTAAGTAACAGAGAAGCCCAAAATCACACATTCTGCAAGGAAAAGTCTATTTTGAGGATTTTCTTCTCTAAGGCAGTACAGGTTAGGTTACTGTTACTTAATGATCAAAACCCTACAAATAGTTTCAACTATGTAACTTAACATATAGACATCAATTGCCTCTTTCTGATTTCTGTGTAAGAAAGGACAAGATCTGAATATATCAAAAGGCCAGGTAAATAGAACTAAACTAGAAGTGCTAAAATTAAGGATGACTTGTCAGGATAGAACAACAAAAACACCAGCTATAATCTTCCAGTGGAATGTGGACATTCATTCTCCTTGCTCACTTCTATGGAGAAACAAGTTTCACCTCCCTATATATATATCTCAGCAGGGGCTCAGGACCAGCAATTAATATTAGAGTGTAGAAAAGAGAAGATGTGACAGGGAAAACAAATCCACAGAAAGCATGACTCCTGTGAATCAAAAAGCAGCTCCACTCCTTCATGAGTGGCAGAGAAACAGCAGGAGAAAAATGAACAATTGAAATTGAAATTGTAATCCTAATGTTGGATGGAATTTTTAAATTCCTAAAATAGCTTGAGTTGTTAAGAGTGCAGATAGGAGTTTCTGCTTCCAGAAAATTGCTTTGCCTTTATGAATAGTGCAAATGTTTCTCCAACGAGCAGGTCTATGAAGAAGTAGAGTGCTCCTTTAGGCCATATTTCTGTCCTGAGGAAATCAATGAGAGTTTTGCTATTAAATGTTTTGGGAGCAGGATATGGCCCATAATCTGATTAAAAGATGCTTTGAATCTGTGTAGACTGACATTTCAAAGACATACACAGATAAAAGACTTTTACTTTCATGTCTCACATCTTTCTTTGTTGTAGCGTAAAAGTCTGTAAAATGTTACCTTACTCCTAACTCATAATACAGCTGTTTTACTTATGCTCAAAATATTTCATCCTGCCAGAGCCATGATGGTGGATAATCTAATTATATACTTAATTCCACACATGCCTTGTGGCCTTCAGGGAAATGACAATTTGGGGCTAAATGTTTCACTTCAAGCACGGTTCAGTGCTGACAAAGTGGAGCAGCACCATCTCTCCTGAGTAGCAAAAGTATCAGCCTGATACTCTCACTGTTCTCTGGAGATTTAGGCAATCCTGCTGAGAAGGGCTGAGGTGGCTTATGTGTTTGGGCTGAAGAGAGTGGAAGATAGAAGCCCTTGGTGGGGAGGTGGACAACCAAGCCTGCATCAGATTTCCTACATCAAAACAAACTGCATTTTGACTGCATTTCAATAATCCTTTACTGTGGATGTGGTAGTGTAGGCAATAGCTGAGTAAAATTGCTAACAGGGATGTTTGATCCCAGAGAGTGGTCTTCTCCAGGAAATGCTTCATGCCGTGTCTGAAGCTGACAGTGGGAATGTTGTCACACCATGCCTTGAAATATCAGTTCCCCATGGCTCAAAGCAGGGGCTTGGCCATGGATGCTGGCTGTGCAGCTTGCAGAAGAGTTTTTTTCTCTTGGAAACCATGCATAGTATGGGGTGGGGTAGGGCAGAGTACTGATGGGTCAATATGTAATATGGCCCTATGCCACGTTCTGGGAGCGAGGAGGTACTACTGAGAGTCCCAGTGCAAGTATACCTGAGAACATCTGATTCAACAATGTCTAGAAGTGCTACTCCCCAGCAATTGAAAGTGCCTGGATAGATTAGGTGGTTGTGATATTGCTTCAAGTCATCAAATTTCATATTGATGAAAAGGTCATCATCCCTTTGTTACAGTGCTATCTCTCTTCCCTTACCAGACACTCAATCTGTTAACACTCTTGGCCATCCAGCTGGCGAAATCCAGGAGACTTGGCAGAAGGAAGTCTCTTTGTGTTTAATCGGTTTTCTCTACGCTTAGCTACCTAAATACATGGTAGAAACCTCTCTACTGCAAAACTAAGATTCAACTTGATAGTGATAGATATGCTAAGACTTGTCAAAATTGAGGTCAACTTTTCTCCCCTTGACATCTTATATGTTAACATTTGAAATGGAGGACAGAAGCTCCTTCACAAATTCTTTATGAGTGTTAAAACACCTTATGGTGGACGTTTAGACTCTATTTTGTCAGGAAAAATTTGAAAGAGAATTAAAGCAAAACTTTTGACCTAAAAAAAGCTTTGTAATTTTAATAGTGCTTTGTTTTCCTGAGTTTGAAATAGGAATTGTTACTATATATTACATTAAAAAATTGTTTGCAATATTATTTTGCTTTATTGAAACTTCATCTTTGTCTATGAAAGAATTTAGTTTGGTCAACAAAAAGAACATAAATGTAATGGGAAGTAGTGCCAGATTCTGAGATTTTTCTTTTAATTACAATTTTAGCATTTTCAAAATATACCTATTATTCAAACCTTAAAACTAATCCTTGGAAATTATAGTACTCCAAATGTCAAACCTCCATTAGAAAATATGAAACGTCCTATTAGGCAATCCTAAGCATATTGGATAGAGAATATTGTCATAAACATGCCTTTTCCGTGGTATTTCAGAGGAATCAAGAACTTCATGTTCTCGTAGGTATAATATAAGAAGGCTATTTCAAATTTATTACATAATTTAAGGTATTTTTTTTGTCATCCTAATGTGCAAATATTGAAGGGCAAGGCTGAAAAGGCCTGTTATAGGATTTATTGCAATACTGCAATCACAACTCTTCCCCCACGTCTTTCCTGTTCCACCACAATTTTAAAGGACATCAGTATGAGGGAACAGACACTTTCAGCTTCATAAAGTTTCATCAAAGTGACTAGAACTGCAGTTATTTCTTCTGTGTTATTTCTTTCATATTTATTTTCTTCATTGCTTCTTGCTTATACCCTCAACTGCCACTCTTTAAAAGCTTTTTTGGCTTCTGTGGAAGATGTTGAAGCCGCAGTGTAGAGGGAGAAGCAAACTCCGATGGCACATAAACATCTTCCTACTTGCTAAGCAGGCATGTCAAAGGGCCAGGTTTACCCAGTAGTGTATTATAAAGCCCTTTCCAAAGCACAAAAACATCAGTCTGGATGTCAGTCACAGCCCCTTCCACTACAATTAGAAATATGTGGAAAGTAAAAAATTCAGGCATCTTAGTGTATGCAAGAAATAAAAGTGAACTTTCAGCCTAGAGGTAGATAAATTCCACTTGTGTTTACTCCTTTATGGCACTCTGATGCTGGACTAAGGATTTCTCCTCTTCACTGTTCTAAAGTTAAGATGAAATATGTCTTCTTTAAAGGCCAACATGCCCTTAAATGGCTTTATTGTTAGACAGCAGTCAGTCTAATTGCTGCAAAACCCCTCTGCAGACATTCTCCCTTTCTTCGTCCCAAAAACATCCACATGCACTTCAAACAACAGCAGGGCCTACTCTCTACAAAATGGCATGAAAAGTGTTGCTGGTCCTCCAAGGTCACTTGCAAACTAAAGCTGAAGCTTCACCATATGAAAACCTCCAGACCTTGTCCATCTGTAGTTGGACAAGACACCAAGACTTCACACATATCTATAGTGTTCATCTTTCTTTCTGGTGTTTGGACTGAAATCTGTTGTGGCTCCTCCTGTGCAATCTCCTGACTGTGACCTGGTTTCAAAACAAACTTAGAGCATCTTGGGTTTTTTTTGTTTTATCTTGTGTTCTTCTGCAAGAACGAGAAAAACAATCCTTATATCTGCTTTGCTTAATTACAAGGGCTTCTTGTTTTCAAAATCATTCAGTGTTGAGATAAGTATGTTCTCGTTAATGTCAGAGACAGACCAATTGTATATGGCAGCGTGAAGAACAGTGTCCACCTCCATGTAGTCAACCAGGCAGAGAGATTGAAAATAATTTGTCTTCTCAAATCTCTAACTGCCATCTTAAATTCTTCCTAACACTAGGAGTCACTCATCCTCACCTCACTTAATTTGGCGTAAGTTGTCCAGGCATTTAAGACTACACGTGCCCAGAACTGCTTTTCTCCTGGCAAGACAGAGTAGAACCACACTGGTTTTTGTCTAGACAGCTTCTCAGTCTACAATGAGTTGCTCTTCTGCCTAGGTCTCATGAAGAGGCCAGACTGTCGGGCATCATCAGAGCATTCCTGACATGAATCAACAGGCTCAAAAGCCCTGGAAGAACCACTGATGACTACCACTTTGTGACTGGCAGAGTCACCCTGGCATTTATATCATAACCTTTAGGCTGGATCACTTATTTAAGCACTGGAAAACTTAAGTGTTCATTTCCTAATTTGGCTTGTTGATACTTCCATCTCCTAGAAAATTTATCTATAGTAGCCAGACTAGAAGATATTTGGCACAGGACTACTCTACCCTTTCTGCTGATGTTGGGCAACATCTTCAACAGTGAGGTCGAGCTGCAAGAAAAATCATGATCTTAGTGCAGGACTCGTGGCATTCACTTGGAGAAGCATGCTGGGTCTTGTTCTGAAGCCTCTTTCCAATGTCACTTAGGGAATTTTGCACTGATGATCGTTTGAAGACAGAAATGTTCCAGCATGCATGCAGTAACTATTAGGAGTCCCACCTTTTTTTTTTTTCAGTGCTGTAATTATGATGCTGCAGAATAAGATTCTGCCTGGATTGGTTTTCTTTTCTGTTTCTCTCTCCAACACTTCAGTTTTTTCTCTCTCCATCTTTCTGCAGAGTCTAACCAGAGTTTCCAGAGGCTAGGAGGCTACTTTCTTAGTATTGCCTGGCACTAGGGCCATTCTGAAGAAGTGCTACATATCATAATTTTAATGACTTTAGGAAGGAAGACAATTTTCCTTGTATAAAACAGTATGTATAGCTAGCTTGGGCATATTTAATGTAGACTTCTGCATCTGAGCTAGTTTCCTTAGACCTCATTGATAAGCAATTATTTATTTTTATAGTTACTTTAGGATGTGAGAAATTATGCTGCCTGTGTTTTCTAAACTTGACAATGAAGGCAAATGAGAGACTAGCCAAGCTGTGGATGTGAAGACTGCTGAAATTCAAAGCCAGATGCTGTGAATCTCGCTTTTCACCCTTCCAGGGACTTTATATTACAGCACTTATTTGAGATGACCCAACACAATCAATCTAGGTACCTCTAAACTGAGAAAAAAAATTGGCTTCAAGAAGAGGTTAAACTCTGCAGTCTGGTGTAACTTTAAGTCTTTAAATACATTTTCTCATTTTCTTCTAGAAAGTCCAGTCAATAGATACCACTCTTGCTGTTTCTGACAGTGTGAGACAAAGACATGATTGTGATTGAGGACTCTCTTCCCCAAAGAAGGGGTATTGCATCTGCTGATCAGAGGAGGATAGAGCTTGTAACAGGCTGAAAGCTTGTGAGCTGAATGATACCTCTTAAAGAATGCTGACACACGCTACACTAATTCACAAGAATGTGAAAGCAATCTCCGGAACATGACAAGTCAGTGACTGGCTGCAGTTAGCAAGTGATTTGGAACACAATCTAAAACTCCAGCCTCTCATTTACCTCAGGTTAACTGTTGACAAAATACTTTTCAGCCTTTATGAAATGCAGAGGTGTTGCATAGACATTTAGACCGGAATTTCTCAGCTTTAACTTCTGGACAACCTTGTAGTTAAATAGTTAAAGAAAGTTGGTCAGAGAAATAAATAGTATTCACTATTTTTTGCCATGTGTATGTGTGTGTGTATAGAGAAAAGTACTTTTCTTTTTAAATCTGATGGTCTTATGTCAATATAGCTGCATATATTACAATTGGGAGTTTCTAGTGATGTTGCCTTTCAGCCAAGACTACCCTGGTAACAGCACTGGTTGTACGACCATGATGAGTTGTAAAAGTTAACACTAATTTGATAAAGCATCTCACAGTACTTTGGATCTGATAAAGGTGAAACTGCTGGCCTAAGAAAGGAGAAGGTCAAGTGCCTCACAACATCCCCCATGAGGGGCTCACTGTGGGTCATGACCACTGCTGTCTCCTGGCACACCCGTGCTGAGGTTGTAGCGAGCAGAAGGTTAGACCATGGAATCCTGCAGCCAGACCTCTTGTTGATCTTCTGGTTTACCAGCATTTAGGCAAGTCACTACTTGACAAACTGTATTTTCAGCAGTGCTCAAGGTTAGATTTTTTTCCAGCTATGTTCTTAAGACTGCTCATGCCTGCAGTTCAGCCAACATTTTAAAAGGTTGGTCTCTGTCTTGCTTTATTCCTATGTATAAAAGAGTGAAGAATCCCTGCCTCTATGTTAAATATGGAGGGAAAGATGTAATTTTGAAAGGGAAAGTGCTGTATACTAGTTCTTTATAACCAGAAACCATGAGTTCATTTGCTATTCATTCTCAGAAATCTTAGGGGGAAAAAACAAAAAGAGACAGTTCAGCAAATCAAACCAAAGTCTGGAGTATAAAGCTTCTTCCACATGTATAGTTGCACACAGCAAATATAGCAAAATTATTTTGGCACAGATCCCAAGACAAAAACACTTTGATCAACTTGAGAAGGACAATAATCATATATTAAACTACTACCTTCACTTTTTTTGACCAATAGGATCTATGTCCATACCATCCTTGGATTTTATTTTTCTTTCTTCCAGTTTCCCACATTTTGGCAGTACCCGCACAGGAGAGGAGTCAATTTTGTAGAGCTTCTTCATACACAGTTGAAACAAAAGCTTTGTATTTATCATTTTCTTCATGACCAGATTTTAGTGCCACTGGGGATATTTGTATTTCTCACTCAAGGATGTAAAGTAATTTTGAAATTTGCACCTTTAAGAGCAGTTGATCATCTGATCTGATAGATGGCAGAGACGGAGCACAGGAATCCCCACAATCAACTCACATTTAGCTGTTAGCAATCTCCAATGAATTCCCTGGCTTGAGTTGCCTGAAGTCTCTGATTAAACAAAATAAAGCTCTTTAAAATCAGAATCATATCTTATATGGAGCTAAATAGTAAATCTACCCATCAACAACGATTCTGGTGATAATGAAAAAACTTGAAAGTCACAGGTTCCAAGGAAAACTTATTAAAAACTCATGCTTTCAACATAATTATGAGTAAGTATTTCCACAGAAAACAAGAGCGAGAGGTACAATCTAATCTGAGTCATTCAATTAAAAACTTTCTTTTCATGGGCTCTGATTCCAAATATCAGCACCTATGCCTAGTTTTGCAAAGAGATGGTGGGTTTGGTGCTGCTTATTGATATTGGCACACACTATTTGAGTTAAGATTTTGGAGATGTAACAGAAACACAAAAATGAGATGATGAAGTAATCAAATTCTGATCTTTGCAGAAGATTGGCAGATTGCCTGTAGTAACAATGACAAGAAATCTGTTGTCCCAATGTAACTTTTGGAGGCTTCTGTCTCAGATGAGACTTTCCTGAACAAATGGCAGAATATCTATTAACTTTCTGGAACATGAATGATAAAGGAGTGAGTTTTACTCTTTGAAGGACGTGGTTCAAAGTTGACTTAATTATTCAGGTGATGCTGACCATTAGCTCAGTCAGTGGCACAACAGGTAGTCCCATATGTAACTTTTTGTATGGTCATAACATAATTCAACAGGAAATTGTCTAGTCCAACATCCTAGTTGAAGCAGGACCAGCTATGACCCAGTGCTATGCTGAGTTCTAATAGAGAAATCGCTATAATCTTTCCTATTTTTTCAGTGTTGATCTTCAGGTTCATGTCAAATCATGAACTGCACAGGAACAATATTTATTTAAACAAATGACATTAAGAACTTGGTTCCAAAACCTGACAGATGTTGAGCAACTCTGCAAAATCTGCTGATGTTAATCAGCTTTGAAGATCCTTCATGAATCCTCAGCCCTCTAAAAAGCTGGGTTTAATCTGGAGAACAACATCTGCAAGAATAAACTCTTATTTCAGGTCATATTTATCTGTGATCCAAAGGTTTCCTTTCCACTCCAATGTAATAGCTGCTCACTTGGTAAGGCTCTGTGACAATCAGGAGTGGCAAATAACAGAAATACTAGGTCTAAAACTTTAAAAAAACTTTAGGCATCGTAGTTCCAGATTTACATTTTCAAGTCTGAGGTCTAGCCTTGATCAATGATACATAGAAAGGCAGCGCTACAAAAATCTCAAAGCTCTTCACAAATGCTGATGGTCATTCTCATTAAAGGCATGATTATCCACTGAGACATACCATCAAAGAGAGGCAGATACTCTTATTTATTGAAAGAGTTCAAAGTAGCATAGGACACCTTGTAACAATTACTAAGGGCAAGTAATAAGGATGAAGACTTTGATGTAAGCAAAACCAGCACCATGACTATGAAGTTAGACACTCACTTGAGGCTCGCGCTCTCTGTCATGGTTTTGCCCAGCCAGCAACAAAGCACCACGACAGTCTCTTACTCCATGCCCTCCATCCATCCCCATCCCTTTTAGGATGGCAGAGGTCCCAGAGAAATGGGAAGGAAAAAAAGATAACCAAGGATATCATGGATCAAGACAAGGGCAGGAAGGGCTCTCTGCCAATTACAGTTTCAGGCTAAACAAACTCCACTACTTGACTTAGAGAGGAAAGTGAGGAAAGTTTATTCTACTACCTATAAGAAACAGAACAGAACAAAAAGCAAAATGAGAGCAGGATGATGAGAAAAATACAACCAGTACTTTAAGATCTCCCTCCCCCATTCCTCCTTTCTTCCCAGGCCCAGCTCACTGCTCCCAATATCTCTACCTCCTCCCCTCTCAACGGCTCAGAGGGGCAGGGAATGGAGGATGGGGTCAGTCTCTCACAGATGGGCTCTACTGCTCCTCTCTTCTAAGATGAGGATGACTTCTCACATTCTTCCCCTCCTCCCATATGGGGTCCCTCCCATGAGACACAGTATTTAATCAACTTCTCTGGTGTAGGCTCTTCTCATCAGCCATAGCTTCTGCAAATACAGGGTCCATCCCATGGGTCATGGCCTCCACTGGGCACAGTGGGGTCTTTTACAAAGTGCAAAGTGCAAACAAATCTCTGCTTCACTGCTTCTCTCCACATGATGCAGGAGAGTCACTGCTCCAGCACACCTCCTCCCCTCTTCCCTCACTGACCTGCTTCTGCAAGAGAGTTGGACTGGATGATCTCTAAAGGTCCCTTCCAACCCTACCATTCTATGATTCTATGGTCATTTCTCTCTCTCTTCCCACTCCTTGCACCATCACCAGCCAGAAGCCAAGGAAGAACAGCAAAAAGGAACAGGAAGAATCATCCTCTGCCAGCTGCTTCCTCTTAAAAAGTGACTGTGGAGGTACCTAACTGGCTCGGCCCAAGAAGCGGGTCTGGATCAGAGCTGGGGAGAGTTTCAAGCAGCTTCTTATAGGACTCATCTTTATAACCCGTTCCCCATTACCAGAGATGGTTCCACACAAAACCATGACAGTCTTTTTTCACTAGAGGAGTGAATCCTTGGAAGCCTAGTTTCACACAGTCTATATCTCAAGTCATGGCCTCTATGCAGTAGACACATCAATCTGAAATCAGTGTCCAGTTACAAAGTGTTATGTATCAAAGATATTCCTTGCACAAGGGAGTTTGCCTTTTCACTGAAAACGGACAAGTCTAATAATTAAAGAATGGGATAAAAAACAGAATAAAAAGATTCTGTTCTATGTCTCTTGACCTAAAACTAGAACCACTGAGCACACTAGGCTTCAGATTACATCACCACCTATAAAAGCAACCTCAGATTTTTGTTTCTTTTTTCAGCAGTGTTTTGTTTTGTTTTTCCAATTATGTGCACTGTCATCAGTACTCTTCTTCAATGGCTGTATGAGCTTGTAGGCTGAGCGATTTATAGCTTGCTTTGATTTTTTTAAAGAAACCTCACATGTACACATGATGAGTTGGCTATTTTCCTTTCTTTTTCTTTTTTTTTTTTTTTTGGCCAATGGAATTGTAATTCAGAGGGTCTGATTTGTTATTTTGTGTTGTATTCTGAAACCATTAAGCAGCTGCATGTTATCAACTATGCAACAAGTCAGTCTTCATTGGCATGCAAGGAAAGCCTTGCAGCAACCAAGCAGGGCATTCCTACAATTTGTATTTAACAGTTAATTGCAAATCTGTTCCTTGAAATACTGCCATAATTCCTTGCTTCACTACAAAGTCTTTGATATCAACCTACTGCTTTTGGAAAGATTACAACATACACACTCGGCTACTCTGGTCAGATGTGCACAGGAACATCAAGTATGAAACTAAAATTGCATTCTGTGCTGCATGTGAACCCAACAAATTTCTCAATTGACACGTTATATATGCTTCAAACCATAGCAAACCTGCAAAGGAGGTACTCTGGGAGAACAAAAATTTCCAACAAGGAATCTGACTTTCTGTGTGAGAGGAGGGATGACGTAGAGGAGACCCATAACAGGGGGAACACTCACATACTTTACTAGTGTTGTACTCACATCAAATAAACATCTGTCCTCACCTTGATATCTTAGCATCAAATATTGTTCTTATTTCCAGTAATATAAATCTAGAATGGCACTTTAACAGTGTACTCAACACGATTTTAATCAAGACTTACAACTTCAGGAAGAGACATGACACACTATGAACTGGAACTTAAAATGGCACTTTCAAACTAAGTAACTCAAAACAACAACCTATCAACAGTGAGAAAAACCCAGATCACACAGAACAAAAAGTTATCCATAACTTACACTCAGGAGCAGATGTGATGAAAGATATGAATGCATACTGTGTTAAAATTATTGTAGTCACATTTGTGTCATTTCAATGTCCTCAATACCTCTAGTATTTCGCTGATATTTTAGTGGAGTCCATGTTGACATTAATGCATTGCCACAAATGTGTCTATAGTTTGACACTAAAGAGCTCTGCATAAAGGCATAAACTAACTAGGTATTGATTTGTTCTTTCTTTTGTAGAAAACGAGTTTGAGCAGAGTGGGGTCAGGACATGACGGCTGTATCGAAAGTTTTGAGATATCTTTGGCTCCAGCCAGTCTTATCTTATACCTGGGTATGGTCCAGGATTTGCATTGGCTGTGGATGAAAAAGTCAGTCCATGCTGGGATTTTATTTTTTTTTGCAGACTCATCTGTATTTTTGAATGCCATCTAAGTAGGAGGGTTTTCTTATGAGTTTGCAACTTCTCCTTGTTTGCCATGTGGGTATTTGGCAAAAAGTCACCACTTTCTGTGCAGACTGCAAAATTATTTATCCATCTACACAGTTCACCTCCTACTCAACATGTGCCTACACAAAAGAGTCCAAAAAATTATTTATTCTGGTCTAGATATGCAAGATCAATCTTCAACCTGGCAAACGTGCTTATCATGATACTTCTCCTCTGCCTATAGACTCTATTCTACCCTGTACATACAGTCATCATCTATGGGATATATTGGCAAGTTTAGGGAAAAGCCATGGACTTGGGAGCTGTCAGTGAGTTGATGGGCTTCTCAAATGACTTTTTTGACTTCATCGAGATCAGACTACATGAAGACATTCTGGGCTGAGGTTATGAACAGGAAGGGCAAAGAATCTTGCAGATTGTATTGTAGAAGAAGCAACTGGAAAGATTACCCTCATATATCTACAACAGAAGAACAAATGGCAAACAAAAAAATAATCAACAGCAGCGATATTTTACAAATTTTAAGTACTGAAAAGGCTGCTACAATCATCTCGCTTGAGTATCTGCTAACAGAAAGTCTAAAGAACTTCACTAAAGAAAGGATAATTTTGGTTCAAACACTGAACTCAACACTTTCCAATTTGTCTGCATCCTGGCTTAGATAGGATTACCATATTATTTCATTATCAGTCTTACTGATGTCAGGTATCTGTATTTTATTCAAACTTTATAATCCACCAAGTATACATGCCAGGATTGTATCCTGAACTTTAGCAACTCATACAGAAAATGGTCTTATGCAGAAACTAATCTTCATGTTGTTTGGAATTCTTTCCTAAATCACTGTTTTCCAGAATGTCTAGGGATTGTGCTTATGCATATTTGTGAATGCAGTGTGTAAATATATATCTCTTAAACCTCATATTTATGGTTCCTTTGTTTAAGATATATATGCATTACTTACCTGTCTGTTAACTATGGCTTCATGTTATACCTAAAGACTCTTTTCAGAGATGTTTAAACAAGAGTAAGTAATTGTGTTACCAAAGCCTCATGAAAAAGCTTTGGGTAATAAAACTGTACACTTCCTGTAGTTCTCTTGATAACAGCTTACATCATTTAAAGAACTTACTCATGTTTCTTTCCTCATACAAGTGAATTATTTATTTAAAGACATAGAATTTCAAGCAGTCGCTTTAGTAAAATGAAGCTGAGTTCCATGAACAATTTTTCAAATAGAGTAATTTTTGCTATGTTTAGGGCTATATTTACAAGACTCAGGGTACTTGCTGCAGTATGAGCAAAGGATAATATTTCTTCTTTGCTTCTTATTCTTATGTATGAAACCACAAATTGGAGGAACACCAAAGAATGTTTTCACAGGGTTGAATGCACATTAATCATTTTAGATACTTCAAACAACTGCAGGTACGAAGTTGTAAAACTGAGAATAGAAAGACCTGAACTAAAATCTTGGAACTGAACAACTTAAAGTTTTGAGAGTATGTGAAATTATAAACTGGATCCAGATCTGAAATTTTCAAATAACACCAATCTGGCTTCCCAGCAAGCAGAACCTACAGCCCAGTAACAAGTTAAGCCTGAATTTAAGGATGTTCAAGTACCACTTTTAAATATAAGGATTTGGCTAATTTCTAAAATTCATAAAAAACCAAAATGGATACTATAGGTTAAGGAATTTGCTTTTGAATTCAACAGGAGCAGATATGCTGCTAGAGCACCTTTGTTATTGACAATATTTTTGACATCTACTGAAACCAACTTATTTGCTACGGGTTTGGAAGTTCAACTTACAATCATTTAGTCTTGGGCTTGCCTTCTGTCTCAGGATATAAAAAGAAAAATATCTCACAGAAGAATGGATTATTTCTGCAGAATAACTGACTTTCCAATTTTCCACATCAGGATCTAGTTCTCTTTACTGCTGAGTTTACATACAAAGTCACAAACATATTTGTTTCTCTTTTGCTAGCAATTAGTTCTTCAATATAGAGTCAGATGTTACCTTTTAGCTGTAGTCTAAATATATTAGTTCCTATTTGCCATAAGATGTAATTGATCATGTTCCACACACAATTTGCAAATGACTCCAAGCCTTATTCATAATAAAAGACTCTACAGATTATTACTCAACATTTCTAATAATCTAGTTAAGTTGTATGAAAAGCACAGAATGAGACGCGAAACAGATTTCCCTTCTCATTTTCTTCTATATCAATGGAAAGAAAAGACAATTCCAATAACATCAAAATGTTTCTTTCCCTTCTTGCTTTAACAAAGTGAGTGATTTCCTTTAAAAGAAAATAGGCTGCAGGCAGCGAGGAAAGCTATTAAATGTTGCTCTTGTTTTCTGTGTCACCTGTGAAATACCACACAAAGATTATAATCTTTGTTTCAGTGGGTTTTTTTCCCTGAAATCATTCATTTACGTAGAACTTCAACTCCTTTGATCCAAAGAAAGAAAACTACAGACATAGCTTACTTTTTGTAAGGTTCATTATATGCCTTTTATATGTACACTTTAAAGCTATGACTTCATTGACAGGTTGGTGATATGCCTTGGTAATTGCATTATACCAGTCAATAATTACCATTGCCAATGATACTTTCACATCCTACCCCAAGGACAGGTTAGGAGACATTAAAAAAACATGAGCCAAGTCCAAGGGAAAGGAGAAGGGTGAAAAGTCATTCATAGACAGGTGGGAGTCTGTGCAAAAGATTTTTCTGTGTTAAAACTGCAACACTTTTTTCCTGCGACATGTCCTGTGACATGGCCCAACAGGTTGGATATTGATTCACAGGCCAAGAAACCTGTCCTTGAGTTAGGACACATGGGTTTGTGAGAAAAATAGTTATGGAAAAAAAAAAAAAGCCTGAAGAAACACTGGATGTGACTCATTTGAGCTAAAATTTCTCTGACTTTGCATGAGCAGAGCTGGGAGCAACTGAAAGCCAAAGTGACACCAATATATTTCAACATTTCTGACAAATATTCATTAAATTCTTTTCCTTTCCCCTAAAATGTGTCATTTTATCCCAAATCTGACTGAAAATAAATGTTGACAGAGTAGAAATTTCTCTATGTGGAAATTCTAACTTTGGTTCTGATAACTGACATTTGTCCAGAGCCACCAGACATTGCTTAGCTATTTAACAATGCTTACGTTTAAGATGCCCTTTCTAAATAGACATTTGGTCTCTGCTATATAGGTCTTGTGTCATAACATAAATACTTAGTTCATGTAAACTGTTCACATACATAAAGCTTTTAGCAATATTTAGAAAATAGAACTGTTTGTCCTCATTTTTGCTGAATATTCAGAAATCCATGATTCATTTTATCTTATTCAAAATTTTCTGAGAAATGTGAGAGAGAAATCAAAAAGGATTCCTCAGGAAGGATTTAACTGGGAAGAGTTCTCAGAGCTCTGAAAAAACTCAAAGGAAACAAGACTGAAGATGTGACTAGTAGGTCACAACTGGGTAACTTCTGCAACAAAAAGGGGAAAATAGGGAAAAAATTGTTCATTCTTCTTCAAATCAGCTTAACTATGTCATGTCATTTGAACTCCACGAAGTCTGGTGTGGAAATCTGAGTATTACAAAAAAAAATTTAAAAGTAAGAAAAAATGAAGCTTATTTCATTTTGCTTCAGTATTCTGATTTGTAAAATGAGCAAAATATGACTGGTGAGCTGCACAGAGTGTTTAGAAATCTCTTGAGAATAAAAAGCAGTAATTAATGTTTTCTCTATATGACCATAAGAGATTTCGTTCTAAGATCTTGGTATGCTTTTCAGGAGTATGACTACAATGTCTGCCCTTGTCGTTCACTGCTCTAAGAGTGAAGTTTTGTTGCCAACAGCTCATTTTACAACCAGTCAAAATTCTCTGTAAGTACCAACCCTTAAAAAAGACTCACATCTTTTGACAGACTCATTTAAATTAAGCGAATGGGTTAATATCCCTTACCAGGACAGATGTTTAGGAGCAGACCCTGCCATTTGTTAGGAAACCTCTTTAGAAATGAGGCAAGCCATCAGCCAGAGCAGGATCCACATCAGAAATCCTTGTTTCCCTGTCTCCTCAGCAATCAGCATTTCTCCATAGCTTTGCTCCACCGGTTGGAAAGGCTGCAGCTTAATGGCCTTTCATTGCAAACTTCCTTTTACCACACGGCCTAGCAATTAGTCCCCAACCATGCTTCACGACCTCTGGCTGCCTCGCTGAGAGCTTTGATCAGAACTTTGCTCGCTGACACACATCTAATAACCCACCATGGCACCAACTAAGCTATCAGACCCTAATTTATGCCTCACCCTGTATCCTAGACAAAATAGGGGTTGTAATTAGCTGTTATATCAGCCAGAAGTTTGACCTGACCTCCTGATGGAAGTCAAGCAGGAAAAAGAGGAAAGCTACTGAAAATTGCTTTCTTGGGTGTCTGTACAAAACAACAAAAAAGCAATATCCATCCATTCTTAGAGGTGCCTACAGTGGTTTTCAGATTTCCACTGATCACATGGTACCAACAGTAGCAGAAATTGAAAACTATTTTCCCCATACCTGGGAATACCATTCTCATATTAGTAGCAAATATTGCCTATAAGATCCTGCACTTTTGCTATAGACATGAGTACAGTTCGACAATGCTAAGAAACCCAACAGTTTTCTGTATAAATAAATGTGATGAGGAAAGAGACATCAAATCCAGAAAGGTTTTTTCTGGGTTGCAATGTATCTGGATTTCACAGTTACTTTTTTCAGACTATTTCTGTCCTTTTTGGTTTTTAAGCAACATAAAAATGAGTGGTGAAAGCTAGAGCAGCAGCAGTAAAAGAAGTTGTTTTATTTCAGGTCCATTTTTTTTTCCAGGCTGAAACAAAATGTCGTAGTATTGAGCCTTGGAAAGGATATTTATTCTACTCTAAATAAAACTGGAGTATATTTTTAAATTAAACATCACCTCAAATTACTTTGAAAGCATCCAAATAAAAAAATTTACTTTTTTTTCCAAAACCTCTTTCCTATTTTCTTACTGCTGCTTTCTTTTTTTTTTTCTTCTGAATTGAAATGAATCTCTTTGATCATCATGAATTCACAAAACATTCCACTCAACCAACTTGTATAATCTCAGTGGGAAAAAGAATTTTATTTGCATCAACCCTTCTGTCCACTGTGATTACCTCTCCAGAGACAGAGAGAAAATAGAATGTAGGAGATGTGGGGGGAAGGAGTTCCCCAAGGCCAAGACTGCAGCAGGATGGTGTGGATTCTTTTTCTTTGGCACACACACCAGCACACAGATATCCTGTGGTCAGAGCAGGCAGAAGAAGGTTCAGGATGTCTCTTATAACACTTCAAGCAGGATGAATGCTCTGTGGACACCCAGTCTCATTGTGCCTCTACTTCTAGTTAGGATAACAACTTTCATAACAACTTTCATATGTCGCTTGTAGAAGAGCAACGTGATCTGCTATATCCAATGTTCAACCCATGAAGCAAGCTCTTTTTGGTATCTGAGGGCCTAAAGGACAGTATTTCTGACCTGACCAAATAAAGGTAGGAAAATGATGGGTGGGTTTGTAGTATCTTTAAGAATGGAGAACAAACTAGGAATAAAGAATGCCACGCCATTGCTCTGGCAGGACAGCTGTGTTGAGTTAGCTTTGGGGCACTGAAGTGGGAGGCAGCTATGTTTAGTAAACTTGTGAGAACTGTTGGGTTACTTCAATTAAATTGCAGATCACAAGTGGTTTTTGAAAACTAGAGGTGGATTGAACTGCTAAAGGGTCACATGATGGAGGAATGAAAACGGCTCTCTTATATGTTTTCATACCCAAAAATCTGGTCACGACTGTTAGTTTTTCATCTGTGCTGCCAGCTCAGAGAAACCACAGTGAATTTTTGCCCTAGGATATTCTAAAATAATATAAGTTACCATATCAATGATGCACAGAAGTTTCTATTGTGTCATGGCATCTTTTAAAGAATCAATTCATACTTTGTTGGTACTTTTAAAAGCACATTTTAAAGTTGTTTTGGCTCTTCTTATAATATAGAGGGGTTGGAACGAGAAAACCTAGCAAAAAAAAATTGAAAAGAAACCATGGGAACTAATATGAGGAGTGTTTTATCCTTTCATAACTGCCCTTTGCATGTGGTGTTATATTTCTAAGTTTTATTCTACTTGAAAAAAAAAAAAATAAAGTTCAGATGTGTACTTTTGTATGATGGGAGGGCATCAGGTTTTAGAGTTCAGACCTGTACCTATTTGTGAACAACCAGCAAGAGGATTGTCTCGTAATCCCATAAGACCCAAAATTTGTCCCATTCACTCCTTGTAATATCTTCAGAGAGTTTTCTGGAACGTCTGCCATGACCTCTCTGTCAGTGGTATCCCATATCTTGGACCACACAACATCCTGAGTTCCTGGCATACTGAGGAATACATTGAGAGTCTTTGTGGCAAAAACTCTGGCCAACAGAAATCTAAATTATTTCCTCAGAGTATTACAGCTCAGAAAAATGTCCCCTCTTTTTTCCTTCAGTCCCTTTTCTGGTGGAAAGGCCATTTGCTAGTTTAAACAAGAAGTCGTTTAGGATCCAATTCACGCAGGAAGTCAGATTTTCCAGAAGAGAAGAATTCTTCTGGCTTGCTTGAGATCAATTCATTAATGCAATATCCCCAGTAGGATCAGACAGCTGATCTTCAAGAAATACCTCTGACGGTACTAACAGTCTCATTATCTTCAGACAGCAGTAGCATTTCTTCTTCAAGGCAGATTCAACAGTCCAAGTTTCACCAGAGGTTAATAGAACACCGTTAGGAAAGGATTATACATTTTAGAAATCTGAGTTAGATCAGTGTTCTTTGTTCAGGACTAATTCGCCTGAGAAAGATGTGGTATCTGGAACTCTCCATGTCTTAGCTTTGGAGAGATAAAATCTAATGAAGGCAATGCAGAAGCTCTTGTCCTGTTACAAAGATGTGACAAGAGTAAGTTATTGACTAAAAAGCATTACTCTTAAGCTCGATGGACCTGAAATGGTTATTTGATATCATACCTGCAAAAAACCTTTAAGTCATCGCTGATAAAAAAGATATTAATGTTACAAAGAGCAAAGAAGAAGTGAATAGTGAAAAAAATTAAATTATGATCTGAATTGGCTAACATGGATCTGAGAAAACAAGATGTTACTCTTTGACCAAAAATTAATGATGGGCAAGGAAGGGAATTGTTATTCTACCAAACAAGGGTATAACGAGGTCCAAAAGGTAGAAGTGGAAGCTAAACAAACACAGGCTAGAACAAATGAGAGTAATTAACTATTGGAAATACTCCTTTTATTACTTTCAAATCTAGAGTGATCTCTGCAGTAAAGGCAGGATCTAGTGCAGTTAAAGCAGCAATAACTTTAGAGAAGTCCCTAAGCCTTTATCACTTAGTAGGTTGAACAAGAAGACAAAATAAGTCATCTTGGTTTTGGTCATTGGTCATTGTTCTTAAAAATCACCAAGGTAATACACTTACTAAGATATTTATTGTTCTAGGCATTTAATGAGCAACATAACTACTGTGAAATGGATTACATGTCTTTTTGGTTTTTTTAAGATAACGTATAATTTACTGATGGAATATGTTGCCATGGGATGTAAAGAGAGCGAATACCTCAGTTGTATGTTAAATACTACACACCCATTTGAATAGCTACTTAGTGAAATGTCCATCCAGACAGTTTTCCCTGTTTCAGAGCATTTGATTAGGTAAACTTAACTTGTCTCTTTAAGATGTCTGTTTTGCTTTTTTTATTTTTTAAGTAATAATGGTTTTGTTCTTGATAAACAGAGAATAGCTGGTTCTCATTGCTTTGCTGAGAGGTGATCATTTCTAATTTCTGTTTCACCATGCCAGATGTTGTGACTTTCACAGCTCTCTTCAGAGGATATTTCTTTGCTTCAGATGGCTCAGTCTCCAAGGATGATGCCTCAGGCCAAAGGCACAGAGCAAAAGTTTTTGAAGGCATCATTCCTGTTCTGTTCCATTATAGAGAATAAAAGTTGACCTGACGCATAAAAAAGATCTAGATTCAAGACAGGATCTAACTTGCAATGGCTAAAACGATTCAGAAATGTCCAAATTCCAAGTCCAATTAAACTATTGCAAAAGTAATTACCAATAATTAAATAGGCTTGCATGTTTACCTTTGCTCTGGGTCTTAATTTCTTCTTAGCTATTGAAGGACAACTTGCTTATGTAGTGATTACAGCTCTTGGAACAATCTGCTTTAAATAGAAATCACCATATAATATTAATTATAGGCTTGTTCCTGCCACCTCTTAATCAAAGCCCTGGGAGAATCTATATTGTAAAGCATGCACCTTATATTTAAAAGGTATTTAATTTCAATATCATCATGATTATGTTTCAGAGAAGGCTTTTGCTTAATATTTCCTAACAACATCTTACACAACCTAATTTCCAAGCCTCCTCCTCGTTTCCTATGTTATTTGCCCTCAGCCATTTTCTATCAAACTTATCCATAATCTACACAAATATTTAGCACAGTACCTACCATAAAATTTAAAATAAAAATAAAAAAGACATTTGCAGGGGCAACTATTTACCTACTTAAGACTATTTTCTTTTTCAGCAATGGTATGATACTGTCTTTTTCCTTTTTTTTTTCCTTTTGGAACATATTTCTTGCTTGATTTTTAACAAGATATTTCCAAATAAAACATTTCCCTTTGAACTGCTATTTCACTGATTTCAAATTAGTATCATTTTTGTTTTAACATATTTCAGGAAAACTGAGGCTTAAATAGAATAGATACCTGGAGGAGAGCTGCTCTCTCCTNTAATATTAATTATAGGCTTGTTCCTGCCACCTCTTAATCAAAGCCCTGGGAGAATCTATATTGTAAAGCATGCACCTTATATTTAAAAGGTATTTAATTTCAATATCATCATGATTATGTTTCAGAGAAGGCTTTTGCTTAATATTTCCTAACAACATCTTACACAACCTAATTTCCAAGCCTCCTCCTCGTTTCCTATGTTATTTGCCCTCAGCCATTTTCTATCAAACTTATCCATAATCTACACAAATATTTAGCACAGTACCTACCATAAAATTTAAAATAAAAATAAAAAAGACATTTGCAGGGGCAACTATTTACCTACTTAAGACTATTTTCTTTTTCAGCAATGGTATGATACTGTCTTTTTCCTTTTTTTTTTCCTTTTGGAACATATTTCTTGCTTGATTTTTAACAAGATATTTCCAAATAAAACATTTCCCTTTGAACTGCTATTTCACTGATTTCAAATTAGTATCATTTTTGTTTTAACATATTTCAGGAAAACTGAGGCTTAAATAGAATAGATACCTGGAGGAGAGCTGCTCTCTCCTAGAACACAGGAAATATTTCCTAATATTTCCTAAGATGGAGAGGCACAAAGGTATTATCTTGAAGAGAACAGATTTTTTTCCACTGAGGATACAGGTAAATTTGTTCAGTATTTCTTAATAATCAGATATTCCCATAAACTGAATCATAGAAGCAGTGACACGGGGTTGGTTTTTTTGTCTCTTACACATGGTACAGAACTGCTGAATCAGTATTTCCCAATGAAACTGCATGACAGACACTGCCAGCCTTTCTATTTTGGCCATATATATCTAGTCTGTATATACAATCACTTTGACGTGGGATCAACGTGTCTTGATTTCTCTCTGTGAATGTCCTCCAGGAAAGATCTTCCTCTTTGACTCACCTTGAGAGGTTTGAAATTTCTTTGCAGTTTTAGTGAAGTATCATTCCAAGTGTCCTCCCATTTTTTTCCGGTTGAAACAGAAGCTTTACAGGGAATGACAGTGTCACTGCCTTGTCTGGTCCCCTGTTAACTATAGACAACTCCATCATCTTCATCATAGTGATTTTTAGTGTACAGTTATACAAGTAATGACTAAGATGTATCTAGGGTATAAACTTTCAACACATCAGCTGTATCCTGAGCATTGCCTCTGATGCATGTAGAAAACATGTGAAGCAACTAAATTCCCCATAAAAGAGGGATGAGATACCTTATGTGTACAGTTAAATAGTACACATCAATGTATAGATATTGTAGAGAGATGATACATATAGATTTTTGCCCTCTCTACTTCTCTGTGAGCCCATATTCTGTGTCTGCACGAGTGCAGCACTGGGAATTCCTGACTAAAAGAGAATATTCCTGAGTTCATAACAAATTAAATATTCCTGAATATAAAGTGACCAACACTAAAATGCAATAGTATTTTTTGAATCAGCACAGTGGGGAAATTTTAGTGATACAGAGGATGTAAACATTGATTTCTGAAACATTATTTATCTGCATAATAGTCTCCAAAGTCTTTCCTTCAGTTGTATTTCAGCTTGGCCTGAGAGTGAGAAGCAATCTGACTGCTACTATCAAAATCCTGCCGTAGCAAAAAGTGCTTGATGCATGTAAAGATGTGATTATCCATAGGAAGGAGAGATCTTATAGCTGTAGCCGTGTTGGTATTGTGTGCTGACTCAACAAAATGCCCACCGGGAATTTGACAGCTGCATGGTTTGCAGTTTCAGAAATCCAAGCATCTTTCTGGGTATTAGTCTGGAGGCTGCGGACAAGAAAGAAGCTGCAGAGCAGTGGATGAGGGATTAGCAAGTGCGCAGAGGTCACGGTATTAAACAATATGTAAACTTCACAATTTAGGTCCTGCTCCAGTAAACAGGGTTAAGAATTGACCAGACCTATTTTCCTCAATCTATGACTGTCCTAGATGAAGTGTAGCAAAGAATATTTGGTAGCTGATGATGAGATCCTGTGATCAGAAATTTGTTTTGTAAATATCTGTATGTCAGAGGCTGGTTACAAATAGGCTCATAACTTAAAAGTAGCAGGCAGGCAGAAGTTGTGAGCGTAGGCAGATGTGCTGCACATTGTTCATTCTACTCTGATGAGTGTTTGGAAATAGACCTAGTGCTCTCTCTTTCTCTGCTTACCCCTACCTATCAATCTACTTGATTAATTTAAGGTGTAGGCAGGCCAGATTTGTGTTTTTAAGGAAAGAAGTTTAAGGAGTTGCTATTTGCTACAGCTTTTAGTTACAGTCTGCTGTGACCACCGCTGAAAGACAAAATGTGTGAGCAAATTAGTAGTGGTTTAAACAAAGCCAACTTAAATCCCAGCAGCTTCTGCTTTGATGCTGCTCTTACTGCTGCCGAGAGGGGAGTGCAGAGGGCTCGGGCATCTCATCATGTTACTGCTGTTTAACACAGGAACACGTAAAATGAAGTCACAGAATCACAAAATCACAGAATCTCAAGGGTGGGAAAGGAAGTCACTTTACTCTTTGCCATTCATGAAGGTTGCCAGGCATGGAAAGCTCTGTCAAGTGACATTTATCTGCATCCAACAAGACAAGTACACCATTCCCAAGCTAACCTCCCTCAGTTCCCTTCGTAGTTAATACAAAAATAGGTGTTATTATATTTTGGAACTTCACTTCTCTATAAGATGAAACATATCATTGGCGTTTCAACATCCAGCCAGTGATTATGAAGGGAATCCAAACAGGCACATCCTAGCTGAATTGCAAGTGTCTCCCATGAGTCCCTCTCCCTAGTGGGCTGTTGGGTGCCTTAGCAAGTTTGATTGAAGAAACGTGGATCCACAGGAAGGCAAATGCCAGACCTTCTGACAGCTTTTCCTTCTCCAGTCAGTGCATTGTAGCCTGCATTCCTTCACTGACCGAGCTGGATTAACTCTCCATGACAGGAAGTCAGGAATGTAGATTTATTCAGACTTGTTAAAACAGTGGCACACATCCCAAGGAAGACAAATAGCCTTTTGTGAGGTAATTTGCTAACACTGTTCCACCCTAACATGTATCTGTCCTGTTATCGCATGACTAATATGGACATAACCCTGTGTACTTTTATCTGACATGCATGCATATGTCAGCCTGATTTGTGTCTTGCTTGGTTGGGTGAAGAAGCCAATGGACTTGTGCCCAAGCAAAACTTGTTGAACTGAGATTAAAATCTGGTGTGTGTTTTTAATTCATGCTCGTGCCTATTTGCAATAAGTGGCTTCAGCTCATAGGAACATTTGCAGGATTTTCGTTTGGGCATTTCTTTAAACATGTGAAGAATTCAGAGAATAAAAGTCTTTTGTCATTTACTAACCACTGTTAGTCTGATTATTTGTTTCAAAGGATGGTGAGCATCTAATAAAAAAAAAAACTACCCCACAAGTAACCCTACACAGAGTAATGAATAGCAGATAGATCTTGTTCTTTCATAGCACTGTAAAGAGTGCTATAGAATTCTATAGCATTTTAGTGACTAACATGTTGTAAATGATAATCTGAGGTAAATAACACGATTGCTCTCTCTATAGGTAGGTAAACTGAGGCACAATGAAGTCAGTGTCTCTGGAAGAGTAGTCCACAGTCCCAATTCAGCAAAACTTCTACTAAACTTAATCAGAAGGCAACAAGGCCATCCCGTTTCACCACTAATACGACATTCAGCAGATTCATTCTAGCTGTGCCTCTGCTACAGATCTCGTCATGCATTTAACTTCTTTCAGCAAATGGTGGGCAGTAATGTTGTCTTTACAAATCACCTGCTTAGGTTGTGATTCTTTCTTGGGCACTTGAATAGCACTTATCATAAACTGTAGCTCCTCCTGCCTCTGCTGTCAATGTCAGTGGTCAGGCAGAAGGTTTCCAAATAAGTTGTGGTCAACCCAACATAACTTGTTTTATTCCTTCAGAATATCTGACTTTTACAAAATTGGTTCCTTCAGAAGCTGAACATTTTTGCCTTCCAGATGAGGCCTGAAAACCTTTGATTGTGAACTTTTGGATAGAAAACTCCACTTTCTCTTCATATAAGCAGCACATATTATGACCTTTTTACACTGAAATCTAGTCTAAATGCATCTTTACTTAAAATCCCAATCTATGGATAAACAGATATCTTCATCTACATCTGAGACACAATTTCCAAAAGTACCTATCTCCTTTTCTTCAAAGCAGAATAAATCAAGAGATCCCACAAATACTTACCAGTTTCCATGTCTTGCTGAGGGATATTTAGTGTAGTTGGCATTTCTTTACTGTTTACCCATGTGATGAGAACAAGCTCATGCCAGTGTGGCAATACTACCCTTCCGAGGATGCTGGTTTTGCTTTTACACTGGGATGTATCTATTCTTTGAGGATAGGTTCTCTGCTTTTACTCTTTTGGATCTGACAGTAGAAATCTGTGCAGGAAACAGTTCTGTCTTTTAGTTTGTAGGTGTGAAACTGTACAAGCTCTCTTTTTCCAAATAATAAAGAAATGTTCTAAAACAATGAATGTGCTGCAAAATGAAGGTGGAGATACATAATTAGAAAATGGAGCTTTGACAAAAATGATGCAGTAGCTACCCAAAAGCAGCAATTTCTTCTCACCATTTTCAAAAAGGATATTCCATTTTGTCTTTTTATGAAGTTTGGTAGGGAATAAGTCCAGATTAAACACATACCTTAGGAACTTTTCTCCTACAGAGACCCACGAGTCTCTCTTTCCCCTGGCAAATCTGAAGTTAGCTTAAAATTCCTCCATCGTTCCATCTTCTTCCCCTATCAAAAATGTTTTAATTAAAATAGAAAATTTAAAAGCAATTATATGGACTTGTAACTCTTTCTACTAGAAAAATAAGATCAGCATTTGATTGCATTGAACTGAAATAATTTTATTTTTGTTTCAAAATAACTTAAAAATGCATTTATTTGACACAATAATTGCTCTGAAGAAAAAGAAAATAGTCTAAACATGAAATTAAACGTTTTGATTAACCCAGATCCTGTATAATTATTTCATTTCTCTTCCCAGAAATTTCAGAAAACAAAAGCAATTTGTTGTGATTCAGAACAAGGACTAATTTCCAACTGCTGGAATTCCCCTGAGAGTGGAAATTGTGAGCACAGGTCAGCTCTAATCACAACTTTCCCACTCACTGCCTCTGAACTGGTATTGCAGTGGAAGTGGTAGAAACTACATGGCACTTCAATAGACCACCATTCCCTCCCTGTTACACAAATTTCTCTTTCACAGATTTCTGCATTTTCAAAGCGCTTATGTCAAGGTCTTTCCCACTTTCATTGGTGTGTGCCTCCACAATCTGCAACATCCACATACTCTGAGAATCCCCAGTGAGTATGTAGCCTCTCTTTACTTTTCAACCATGATACTGGTAGTACTGGGAAGAGACAGGTGGCTTACGAAATTTATAAAAAGTTAAAACCTCAGGCATTTTTTTTAAATTCTTGAGCAGATAATGCATTTCCTTAACATTACAATTGTTTTCTTCCTATGAGGACACCTGATAACATTAAAAAACATACACTTTAAACCCCTTTCTACATCTGCTTGTGCTCCAGTTGAGACAAAAAAGAAATCAGTTTGCCATTTTAATATCTAGTACAATTTAAGATCTAATATGACTAAGGGGGATTTTCACTGTAACAGTAAATTTGATGCTCAGTCAGCAGTAAAAATCAAAACCAACCTTTGTCCTGGACATTAGCCCTCATTCACCGACCCTTAAACAGATGTACATCAAGGCCAAGCAAAAAAACAAACCTGAAAAATAGGTGGCATTATGATTTGAAGAAGAACTAGTCCTGCTGAGTCTGCATTACTGCATAATTTGGCAGCAGTAACTCCTTTGCCCTCAGATGAGGAAATTTGTTTACAAGGCTGAGTGCAAGCAGAAGTGCTTATTTTTGGCATAACGTAAATCAGACGATGAATCCTTCCAAACACCATTCACACTTTCCAGATACTCTACACTACAAGGTGACATGGAATTTTCATGATTCATGATAAATCATTTCAGGAAGACAGTTAAGAGGGCTGGAAGGGGAGGAGTGTGGGAGAAAAATGCCAATTAATCGTTGAATTACTGTGAAAGATGTACTTTTAGGGAGTTTGCTTTGATGAAGTGAATGGTCTCAGGTGCAGAGAAGGGTATTAAATTCCACTGCATGGATTAAGGTAAACTTGGAGAACAGATTTGCTCTGCTCTATGTTCTACCTTCCTTATGAGGAAAGGCTGCAGGAAATGGGGCTATTTAGCCTAGAGGAGACTGATGGGGGATCTCATTCATATTTACAAATATCTAAATGGTGGCTGTCAGGAGGTTGGGGCATCCCTTTCTTCTGTTGTACCTAGCAACAGGACAAAGGGTAATGGAATGAAGCTGGAACACAAAAAGTTCCATTTAAACATAGGAAAAAAAGTAATACACAGGCTGGTAGCCCTATCTGAGAAGTTAAACCACACTGACTTGAGGCTATGAAACACCAGAATGAACAGGCTACTTGGTTGTCTCTGTGAAAAACATTTGGCAGACAGGTGAGGCAGAGGAAAAGGAGTGATGACAAAGGCAATGCCATGAGTCTTATCAAAATCCAAAAAGACTGTGACTCATGACTTTAGGAAGTACAAATGCTCTTGATGGGATCTAGAGTAGCTTTGATTTCCTGAAAGCTATACTGGGAAATGCTATCATTTCCAGCTAGCTGAAGAATCAGATAGGTGGAAAGTCATCTTAGACCACCTATCTGATCAGTTATAATGTCATGGGCCCAATATGATGCAAACACCAAAACTCAAGAAAGTCAATAGTGAGAAGTGCTTAATGTAATTATGAGTTAGGTGCTTGAACATAACCTTAAAGATCAAGATGGGAACTCAGCTTAGGGGAAACTGGGTGGAGGGAAGAAGCCTGTAGGTATATTTGGTTATGATATTTTGCAAAAGGCACATGTTTCAAAACTGCTGGCAATGTTAATTGTGCTTTGATAAGTGCTTAGTGCTGCAGTACACAGAGCATGACCATAAACAAGTTCAACTCTGACAACACTTCTCTGCATGGGAAATTCCCCCGGTTTTGTTTTTTTTTAAAGGAAAACAAAGGCTAAATTTGTCTTTAGGAGGATTACTATCCTTTCACAAAATTTATGAAGCCCTTTGAAGCAAACATCTTTCCCTGTAGACCTTCCCACATCTAACTATGGAGTGTGTGGGAGCGAGTAAGCCATGTGCTGCAGGAAATAATTGAAAGGACTTCAGGAGACAAGGCAGTAACATTTATCCACACTAAAACCATAAACAAGTACAACATGGTAATCTAGGAAATCTGATTTAGGACATGGATATACTTCATAGCCCCATCACAATTTGCAGTGCCTGCTCCTGTGTCACTTCAGCTCTCATCCGTAGCTATCTCCCTCAGTCATTCAATCTGCCACTGTGTGACTGTGAGCACCTTGAAGAATATATTAAGAACACTGTTGAATTGCATCAAGTTACCACGTTGTCTCATTGGAGCCTCTTGTCCAAGATAAAGCATTAAATGGAGATTAAAATACATCAAATCCTATTTAAACTTCAGTTTTCAAGGGGGATTTTTCTGCATATGTACAAAATATATGTGCTATTTAATACATATGCATATATAATGTACATACATATACTGTGTAAGTGAAAATATATATGTGTTTATATATTAAAAATATAAATATTTGTGAGTATATTACCACATGACAGTCTGGTTATATATGATGTGTATGCATGAACATATATGTACAGATATTTGTGTTTAAGCACATATAGATACAGAATATATATATATCCATCTCTTGAATTATGGCCAAAAGTTCATGCAGTAGTTTCTGCTTGTCCATGGTTATGCCAGCTCACAAACACAGAAACACTTGAAAATCTTGACCTGCTAAAGAGTATGTGAAACACAGATGCACGCAAAAAAACTCATGGATATATTTACATGTTACAGCGTATGATGGTGCCCAAATATTTACACATACATATGCATGTCTTTGCATGTGTTTTTGAAGCAAAATATTAATGATATTTACGCAGTTGTTCTCATAACTTTTGTTTGTCAGAAAGCGTTCCTTTGTGTGGGAGGTTCTTTGGTGACATAGAAGCAACAGAATCTATGAGACTTAGGCAAATATAAAAAGTATCATCTAATAGTCCATCAAACAGCTCTTGTCACACAGATAACCCTTTTATCTCTCTCTCTCAGATTCTAATCAAGGGTACAGTTTGCATGTTTCTTGCATCACTGCAGCAACCAATTCATCTGGGATTCCCTATGCCCTGGGAAATAAACTCATTCTGACCTAAATGAGCGTTTCAGAGCCTTGTTTTATCTTTTCACATTAACATGTTGGTTATAACTTGTTAGTCAAGACAGTAAGACTGCATTTTCTCACCAAAAGGATGAGTTGCAAAGCAGACTGTATCTGTTTATTTGGCAAGTGTTGTAGGCAGAAGAAAACCAAAATACATTCTGGGAAATGGGATTGTACGACAAAGTTTTCATTGTAGTAAAAAAACCGCAAAGTACTTTGAAGTCTGAAGCCTAAAGAGTAAAACTCCAACATTTTTATTACTTAAAAATCTAGTTTATATTTTCCAGAATCTTTTCTGTTATCCAAATACAGTAACGAAAGCCTAAAAGAGATTTTGAAGATCCAAATTCTACCATATTTTTACAATGTTTGTGTTGTGTATCAAAAGGTTTATTTCAGATTGGCTGTTCACAATCTTTCCTGGTTTTGCACTCACTAATAGCTCATATGGAAGACAGAAACCAAGTGACAAATACATCATTGTCTCAAGTTAAGGCTTAACTTGGAAAATATAAAAATGAAACTTTAACGTCTTGTTTTTGTTGTGAGGCTTATGGTTCTTGACGATAGTCTTAGTTTCTGATATTGTTTACATCAGCTTTCATTCAGCTGATTCTAAATCTTAGTTTGCATATTGTTGGCAGGTAGTTTAAAAAAGAAGACCTTGGGCTATGTCTATACTGAACTGAATAAGGTTAGGGAAGGACGATTTTTACCCAGACAACTATCTCTGCCTTGGGCCATTTCACTTGCTTGTAGGAGGCCAGTAAATAAAAATCCACATTTCTTATTTTTATCATTTCTTATTTGCCCTTGAGTATCTGAATGCACTATTGAACAAAGCGTGTACAAAGCTGTGGAAGAGAATATGTGGTTGGACATCATCTGCTTGGCGATGCACAGGCATTAGGAGCTGATCGGGTTGCCCTAACTTCTCTTCATAAACATGGGAGAAACATGAACTTCTCAGCACATGATTCTTGTGATGTGTTTTCACATTTCTTTTCAGATGACATGATGCCTGGTGACACATCTCCCTCCTACAACTCAGGAAGCTTGTGTTCCAACCCAGGCTGGATGTGTTGTGGAGCAGTAGCTCATTACTCTTGCTTACCACAAGACGGGATTTCCCTTCTCTCCTCTCCAACTGATTGAAGAGGGTTTTTAGGAATTTTCTTTTCCTTAAGCATTGTCCTTATTAAAAATAGTTCACCACCTTAGGCCAGAAAAGAAATTCTCTTCTGATCAGGCCTCCTGCCTCAGGCGACTAAATAAATAGCATCCGTTTGATGTAGCAAATGTGAAAGCTGCATGTTTACTTATTCACTTTGAAAAAAATATATAATAGCAGCCACTTTTTTTTTTTTTCCCAAGGTTCAAGTTGTTGTAAAATAAACAGATGTTTGGAGGGGAGAGAAATGTATACATTATAAATGTTTAAAATACTCCCAGTCGCCCTGATTAACAAGCATAACAAATAGTGATAAGGAGCCAGAAGACATCAGAAGTCACTGGCTTTGTTTTTGGTTTGTATTTTCTACTGTAAAATGTCTGGCACTGCCAAAAAAATAAAACCTGCTTTGAAAACCAGACATCTGTTTTCAGAGCCTTTGAGACTGCAAGCGTGAAATGTAAGAAATATATAAGAAAAGACCCTAGCAAAGAGTCCTGTCCCAACCACTGAACATGAAAAGCTATAAGAAAATTAAATCAAAATAATTATGAGAAACCATTTTATGAACCAAGGTTCCTCTTTAAAGCAAAGAGTTTTTGGGGCATTATATATGATCCTTAGTTTTCAAACCTTAGCTCATTCACAACAATTCACCAAGACCTTCTCAAGGGGCTCCCAGCTCAGCACCTCCTCGTATAGCTGCACCAAGTACATATTTAAGTCTGCTCTGGTGTGATCATATTCCTACGTCAATGACCTATCTAAGCATTGTGTTGTGGGGCATTAAGTGGTGTGATTAGAATTGCTCACCTTATTTGACCTCTCATTCTCTCGTACTCTGAGGAAGCAGAAATGAAAAGCAAGGGCTGAGCATCCAAGCACCGACTGCTATTGTTTCTGACCTCATTCAGCATAACAAATCCATTTGAAATTCATATCTGCGCACCAGATGGATTGATGTAGCTCTAATGATGATCATAAGGATCAGTTATCTCTTGAAAGGGAAATCAGTCCTCACCATGCTACCCATTCAATTTCTTTTAGCAATGTTCATGTGTGTCGAGATCACTCCAAGGGATCTTTGTGAACCCACTGAAGTCTACAAGTCCCCATTGACTGGATTAAGGGTCAAGGCAGTTTCACACTCCTATGACTTGTTATTGGAATTAATTGGAATTGGTCATACATGCATTCACTCAGACTTTTCCTAAGTTACTGTTTTAGTATGTACAGGCTTTATTTGTTATATTCCTTTCCTTGACATTTTTTGCTTGATTTTATTCCCTTGAGTAGACTCAACTAATGCATATATTTACTAACATGCAACTTTGAAAACATTAAACATATAGACAATCCCTTTTTATTCTACAGAACAAGTCTAAAGGTAAGGAGACCTGTATGTGTTTTCAGCACAAATACACAATTTAGTATTTTCTTGTAGCTCTATTATTTCCTTAAATCGTTGATTCAGCATTGTTGAACTATTTAATAAATGTTTTAGCAGTTTATATTTTTTACATGATACATCAAGTCAGTGATATGGCCAAGTTTAATATATTTAATTTATAATTATATAGTAATTTTTATTATTGAGCACTTTTACTGCTCTTAAAGATTTAGGCCTGGCTGAACAAAAGTGGAATCTGCCACACTGCAAAGACTGTGCTATTGCAACGCAGCAGAATTACTTGTTCCAAGAAAGAGTAGCTTTAAGTGTTGAAGTGAAAAGCTGACCGCTCTCTGATGTGTATGTTTGGTGCATTTGACAAGAAGATTCTACACATTAAATGAGCAAGTTCTCCCTGAGTTTGAAGACCACCACCTCAGTTTGCTGTTGTTCCCATCCTTTCAGACCTCAGTGGGCTGCTATATTTTTCCATTTCATTTGACAAAAAAAATCAAAGAAATCATCTAAAATATATTAAGTGAAATCCCTTTAACCAAGTTGCCTGTCCAGACAATGGAAATAGGTTGTTTTAAGGCAAGCAGAAGAATGCTTTATCCACTTAAGATCTAAAATTTAGGTGTTAAAATCAAGTTAGTGAGCTCTTCTCTTTGGTTTCCTCCAAAGGTTCTTCTCTCCTCTGAGTAGTCATCTTGGGCATTATCTGAGAAAGTTTAGTTTGCAGTACAGCCAGTGCAGAGATACAAATCAGTAGCAAGTTTTAGACTGGTTCCTACATATTGTGTACCAAGAAAGCTTCCTGACATCAAAATCATTCCTATCTAGGAAAAAAACCATGGTGTTTTCTTGCCTCTGTTGATCTGTATGGGTTTCTATTATGTTAAAAAGTATAGCTCCTGGAAAAGCTACTGTTTCACCCTTACAGGATTTAATGCAACCTCCAGTTCAAAGTCTTAACCTATGTAAATTCTTCATGTAGTCTGATGATGATTTGCACCTGTAAAAATCTGGCACAATTTTGTCCTCATCAGTTGATGCTTGGTAAAAACAAATTACAAGTTTATGGTCTATTGAAAGCTTCGCTCTTGGCCTTACCCTCCCTTACCTTAATTGACAGACATTTTATATTACTCATCCATATAAAATCATAAATTGTATTCATAAATAAATTGGGATATTTTTATTTTAGACTGCCTATCTTTACAAGTTGAAAACACACATATACACATGTAATACTGCATATTTAAAATTCATTAAAAATGTAATTTCCACATGCATGATTAATTGTTTTCAAGTGGAAATCTACCTGTAGCAAGTAGTTTAGTGTTAGAAAACTGGGCTTCAAAGGAATTTGGTATGCCTTCTTCACCTTTGAGATTCAAACACTGGAGCCAGGATTGAAAACCAAGGTATTTCAGGTGTCTGCATTTAAAAGACTTTGTTTATGTTAAGGCTTAGGTCACCTTAGCAGGTATGTTTTAATGAAAACATTACCTCTCTGTGACCTTTGGGATTTGAAGGTGAAAATGCAGTCACTGGAAAAAGGAATCTTAATTGTCATGGATGAAATCTTCAGCATTAAAGACATTGTTTCTCATCCTTGTGAGGGACTTAGTGCAACAACAGTGTGCTCACTTTACACAGGAGGAGACAAGGTCACTTCTGACAAGTTGTCTTCACCAGAAAACATTATTCCAAAGCGTTAACAAAATTAAGTATCTACTTAAAAATATTCCAAGATAGACTCTTAACATGGGGAAGCTAAATTTTTTACTAAGTAACCGTACCTCAACCTGCATTGCTCAGATGTTAATAGAATTTGGGCTGATATCTGTGTTTTACAGGATATCACCTATTTACTGGTGGTTTATTTTATTCCCTGTTGCTCAAGGAAAAATATCCAGTCATCACAACAAAATAAGTTAAAGGCAAGCAGCAATAACACTTTCTGTAAGCATAGTAATTTATAAATTATGTCAGACATCTGGGACAGAGGTTCTTTATGTCAAATATTAAATCTATTTAGCAGTTTATTCATAACATATTTGCAACTTCAAAAAGAAAGGAAGAAAGGAAAGAGAGCAGGGTTTTTCCTACATTTTTTTGCATTAATGAAACTGACAGCCCTTGTGCATTTTCAATAAGTCAATTGAAGTAAATGACTTTTTACAACCCTTATTAACTTCAGTTGTCACTGGGATATCAACAACAAGATATTAATTGCATTTCCAATTGAATCTTTTAAGTACAACAACATCAAAATTGCTGAAACTCAAAACTTTATTTTTTTCTTGCAGGGGACAGGGAGGGTGGAAAGAATCTGTTCCCTAAATTCAGGTCAAGGCAAAGTGAAAGGAAAAAAAAAAGCTAATGTTTCAAAATCATCATTTTACACTAGTTTAAAAGCCTGAGTGATGAGCGAAATACATCATATTTCCACTCATGTCTTGTGCCATCTGAACAGAAAGATAGGCTTCTGAGTCTTTCTCATGTTACTAAAACAAAATCCTAAACAAAACAGAACTCAGCAGCACATATCTATCTCCCGGTGTTAGAGGGAGCACTATTGTGGGAGGTGTGCAAACAGACTACATTTCTCTTTGAGCCCAGGCTCACTCTGTCCAGACATTTCCCAACTTGGAGAGGAGCCAGCCTTAAGCTGGAAGTGACACAGACATATTAGTGCTGTTGAAAAACATAACATGGACACTGGGGGTATATCTGCATCATCACACTTGCAGCTCAAGCTCTGGGATAACTCTCAAAAAAGAGCATGGGTAAGATGAGCTTTGGATACCTCTTTTCCAACATAGTTTAAAGTCTTCAACCTGCTGGCATCACTGCATATCCTCATGCCCCAACACTATGGCAATATCCTGGGGCAGCTATAATACTGTCCTACCCTATGATGGACTGTGTCCTCACATTATTTTGAGTAGTGTGAATTAAGAATATCCATACATGCAAAAATAATTGTGCCTCTGGGCTACCAAACTTCCTAATGGGACTCAAAGATGATGTGACCTCTGTGCAGTCTAGCATGGATATTCATAGTTCATCCAGGAGAAGACTAGTTTGAGCAGTGTGGGTAAAGCCCTTGCTGGAACTATCAGCCTGAGACAGGGATGGTTCTGTGCAGTGGGTGACCTTTGCTTTGTAGATGCTGACAGTGACAGTAAATGGCTGCATCTCTCCTGCAACAGCCCTACGTTGCTGCTCTATTGTGCAAGGCTGTCTTTCTTTTAAGGAGATACGTGCTGGTTTGGCCATGGGTGCTGTTCAAGTAAGGGATAAAGCAGTTTGGCACAACTCCCACATATGAAGACTGAGTTTGACATTATTTTGGTGTATATTCTATCTCTCCTGGTACTGTCAACACCTTCTTTGCCTTTTCCATCCTACGAGCCACCAAGTTACTGACTCCAGAAGTTCTTCTATGAGAATTCCTTAAATCCCTTTTTCTACTCTAAATACAGGGTAAATAACATAGTTCTATAAAACACTTCTCTGGTGCACACTTGAGGCCATCTCCTCAATATATTACAGATGTGAAGTTTCTACAAGATTTCTGGTATGTATCTGAGTATTTCATCTGAAGCAGGATACCTTCCAGTTCCACTGTCTTCCCTGTTTCAAATAGGCCTCATTATAATGTCACCAGAAGAAAAGAGCAGTAGGAAATGCTTGCTACAGGACTTGTTTGAAGGAAAGAATGGGATAGGAAAAAACATAGCATCAGGCAATGAGACCTGGTCGTAATGTGTACAGAGGGACAAGGCCAGGCTATAAAAGCAAAGAACTCCCCAATATAGCTGATGCAACAAATCAGATTGCAAATGATTTTACACCTGCAGACACAGCTGTGTCCCATTTGCAAGTGAAGGTAATTTTGCCTGCCTGTAGCCTCTCTGTAAAGGTCCTGTTCTGCTCTCCTGAGGCTAGCTTTTTGGTAAGAGCATCTTTCTGCATCCATTTTTTGAGCTGGAAAAATGAACTATTTTTGTAAGCTATTTCTGTGTCTTGAGCAAAGGTTTGCTTCTGCCATTGGAGCACTGATAGCAGTAATAGCAAGGTTCTTGCACAGTTTGAGTCAGAGAAAGCAATAATCACAGACTACACCTAGAAGAAATGCTGAAAGGAGGTGAAAAGGTAAGAGAACAGCTCAGACAAGATGTGTCTGTAACATGTTTAGTTTGAAAGTAGCTTCCTTTGGCATTGCCGGCAGCGGGGAGTTTTAGCAGTTAAACTTTTCTCCTCTGGTAGGCTTTGCAATGTGGGTTTTTCTCTGCATTCTCCTACATGCAATACCCAAACAAGTTAGCTGAAATTAGCTCAGAGGTATCCACACACAGTGTAGTCACACCTTGTCCTGCCCTAAGTCACAAGAATGGAAAATATCTACAGCTTCTTCCTGGAATGAGAAAAATAGCCTTTCCCAGTTCATTAAGGTCAAGACATTGCTGGAAGCTTGAAGAGGCAGGAAATTTTAACTTTGAAACTTCTTTATACAAGGGAAGAGAGTTCTTTGTATTTGGCTGGAGAACAACAAAAGTCTTTGCTTTAATAATGTTCTAATAATATGTAATGTTATATACATTTGGCTAGTAAAATGCACCACAAATTGCTTTCTTGTAGCACTTGAGACAAACATTATAAGGAAGGAAGTCCAGTGCTTGGCCAAGTGTGCAATTAGCTGCCACCCTGAAGCAGGATTTGAGATCAGTGTATTATCTTTGCAGGATTAAAGAGGTGGCAGTAAAAAATAGGAAGCCATAATTAAAAAGAATATACCTAAATATTTAAGAGTATTTGTGGTGAAACTCCTCACACGTGACACAAATTAGTGTGTTGCTCAGACATAAAGAAGCAGCAAGGTGAAAAGAGCAAAGAATCTGATCTTGTCTTAAATCTGGCTGGATCCTACAGGCAAATTTGGGTTACTATGTGAAGTCATATGGTGATAGTACAGGTAGAATGGTCTTTTTCAAGTAATTTCCATGACAGTGAATTCATAAGTGCACTGACTCTCTTGGTTGGCTTTCAAGTCATTGTAATACTCCTGGAGGCTTCAGTGGCATTTGGCTTTGGTTTTCACCAGGAATTTTGCCATCAACCTTGGTGTAAACAAGATCAGGATCTAAATCACTGGGGTAGGTTTTCAGCGAATATAAATTGTCTTCATTACAAGATAGGGCTGTAGCAATTCCACTTTCAAGCTGCAACAATTTGCACCATGGAATTATGACAACCCTGCCATAGGGGCAGGATAAATTGCCCTATATAGCAATGGCATTTTTTTATCTGTGTAAGATCTGCCCCTTGTTTCAGAAACTCAGGTAGGGTTTGCAACCATATGCATTAAACACTTCTTTCCATTTGATTGAAACCAACAGGGCTTTTGTCACTCACATCAGCACGGATAAAATTCAGACTTAATCAAATAATGAGAGAAAAACACCTGTACAAAACCGTGTTTTTCAAAAGAGGGGAAAAAAAATCTCCAGCCTTTAATATCAGCTTTGGAAAATGGTCTGCCCTTTATTTACTGGTGGTGTGGTTACAGATAGCAAGACAGCAAGTTTGTAAACGTTACACTCTTATCTCTGGCCTCTCTATTTTATTACCTCTATTAAAAATTTTGATAAAATAATAATAATATTAATTTTTTTAAAACATGAGTTCTGAGAAACAGATTCTGGAAGTTAAAAAAAAAAAAAGAAAACCCCAAAGACTCATCTGCCAAAGAAGACTTATACTTACATGAGCTGACTCAGACAAATTTGACTGTCAGACAAATTTCAGTGGAGATTTACAAACTTGAGGTAACTCTGACAATCTGGGCGTTGTATCTTGCCAAAGGAAAGTTTAAGAAAAAACCAATGTACACACACACACACAAACAAGCATATATATTGTATGTTGGGTTTAAAGGTTTATTTCTCCAGAAAACTGAAAGAGATTATGTCTCATCTTGTCTCTGTTTAAAAATAGAGCACTTATGTGTTTTTTCTTTATTAGCTTGTTTTAGGATTACCTTAATCCTGCCCAAAAAAATTTTTTACCACTTCCCCACAGTACAATTTGCAATGGTAATCCATTTATGAAGGGTGATGTTAAAATAATTGTAAATATCTTTCCAACACAACTCAAATAATAAAAACAAAACCTGCATCTTAGGGGAGCTTTCGTGTGCTGAAAATTAAGTTCAGTTAAGCAAACCCGGCAATGGATAACACTCGATATTATGTCACTGAACTGTAGGAAGTTGTAAAGTGTGGGATAAAGCCAAAGAAACTTCTGTTTTCTGGGAAAATATTTGCCTTATTTCATTTTCATGTGATCTCATAGGTACAACTGAGAATGATTTGGATCCTTGTATGGCTTTCTACATAGATGTAGTGGTTTATCTTAAAGATGGAAATCACCTATGTTGTTTTTATTTGGATAACATTTTTGAGATTTTTTTTTTTAAATTACTTTAATATGATCTTTATTTCATAAGGCAGATGGAGTCTACTGAGTCGATGTAGGTTAGGCAAGGGATACAGACACGGATAGTGACTATGTGTTGTACCAAGGTGTCCAAGTTCCCCTCTGTCCTGGTCAGAGGTAGGTAGGGATGTATTACACCTCTTTATTTAATACCAAAACACACATTTCCTTCACATGGAAACTGGAGATGATGAGATCCATGTCTACTTAGGACTCATGTCCATAGAGCATCACATCAAGGCTAAAGCATCCTCAGGCCTTCTAGATTAGACTTAGCTCAAATGTCTTGCAGACACGTATTACCATGTAAAAATAGGTTTAAAATCAATCATTTTAAAATCAATGAGTAACTTCATCTATTTGGAATTGAAAACTTGATAATGAGAAGTGAGTTAACACTTAACTGTCCACTTCAAGAGCAAGTAAATTCCATTTACCTGGCTGTACATTGAATTCCAGGATGAGTTGTTTTGCCATTGAATCTAATAGCTGTTGGACCACAAACTCTTGATGGTAAACATTAAGCCATGAACAAGTAAAAACATGACCATACTTCTTTACTGTAAGAGCGTTATTAATCTTTCACCATGAATTGCTTTGTTGTTTCTTTTTGCCCATCTTCCAGCCACTTGGTAAAAAAAACAGTGGAGAGAGCAATGGTAGGCTGGTTAGAACAGCCTGTGGAAAATCCATCTTTCCTTATGGATTCTTCTGTTGATTTTAACTTGAGATCTGTATTTAAGTTCTAGCGTAGAGGTTTGTCTTAAGAAAATACTAATCTTACCTTCTTAGGATCCCAGTATCTCCAGCTGCAAAAAGGAGAAAACAGATATACACACGGTAACTTCAGTAAGCATAAAAGATATTTACAAAATGGTTTAGGTATCTCAGAATAGAAGACAACCTCCATAGAAATTATGTAAGACCTTAATATTCCCATCTGAGGGTGAACTGAAAGATGTGCATCTTGACAGAAGTCCAGTTCCTAATTCTAGAGTCAGTATCTTAGTTGGCTTCGAAGTTTCCATAGAGAGTAAATGTGGGAGTAAGGATAGATCTTAAAGAACCTCTGTTTCCATTGCAGCCTAGACTGGTAGAGAAGAGTGGCCTGTGTAATCAAGAAATCTCACAGCAAAGGCAATGGAAAGGTAAGCAGAGGGCTGAGGCTTGAGCCAAAGGTCATTTAAACAGAAGAAGGATATTCTGGTTTGATATCATGGATCTGTGAGACAACTGATCTCCTTTAGAATAAATATACAACGCTACTTCTCTCCCTCCTTTCTTCACATATCCCTTTTTCATTCACATTTTACCAATCAGCTGTTGTTGTTTTACTACAGAGTTAAGTCTCCATAAACACTACACACTCGGTACATGACACAAGTTGTTTGACCTTCCAGGTTCTGCCATGCAGCCAACACAAAGTTACCCATTTCAATTTTCTCTACGGTGGAATAAAATCTTCCTGAAAGGAAAGAATTGAAAATGCACTTGTCCAGGAAAGAGTATGAGAGATGAAGAGGGGAGGGAAAGGTGGGTGGGCTCATTAATCTGTTCTAATAATAAATCCTTATCACTTATGCATTTCAGTTACTCCCTCAGCCTCCACGTTCTATATTTAAATACATCTGCTTCACACATGCTTTGCCAATTAGCCAGTGATATTAACTGTTCAGCACTATCTATTAACACATGGTACTGCTGAACAGCAAGAGAGACAAGCTTGACCAGGAGAGATAGTCATTCATGAGACACATATTTCTCTCTATAACTCAGAAGCAGGAAGATAGGAAAGTGGCCCAGCAATTGACCTAGGTTGTACATCAAGGCTAAATAGACACAGAGTAAATTACAGGCAAGTGAGACAAGCTACTAACTGTTCCTTAGGAGCCCATAATGTCAGTAATTCTATTACTATGATTGCTAGTTATGCAATGTAGTTGCCATGTATTTTTTTCTAATTTTTTTTCCTGTCTCACTATCTTTCTGCGTTGTAAAATTTGTAGCCCTGTGATGGAATAGATACACACAGAGACTAGAAAGGGTCATTTGTGATTATCCTGCAAGAGACACTTGCAACTCGCATAAGCATGGTCCTTCCCTCAACAGATTCCTGCTCTAAGTGGAGAGCAACATCAAAAGAGTTTATCTGCTCTATCATGCCACAGAATAAAGTACCATAATATTGTAATGGTTTTAATTTTTTGCAACGTGATAATGTAAAGGCTTTTCAAACTTAGCTGGATAGCATTGAATTAGTATCAGGAAAACAGCTATGCTCAGATATCTGAATTAAGCACTAGATCTCCATGAGCTATAATAGGAGCCTGGACTCCGTGAGCTGTAAGCAAACACTTTCTATTGCCTGATCACATCTGTTCCCAACAGAAATGCCTTGGGATGTCCTGCATGTGTCTTTCAATTGCTTCTCCAGAAACAATGTGAGTCTTCTTTGGATTTTGTATCGTTACTATTAGTGTTATGTAGATGCTCTGTTACATTGACTGTCTGAAGCCAATTGTACGAGGTTTAACAGGG
>WBNH01006585.1:45702-82514 GCA_013401255.1 Urocolius indicus | reverse complement strand
TGCCAGTGCTCCATCACCCTCCATCAACCCATCATAGATGGGCTAGAAAGGAAATGGGCTTCTTCAGCTTGCCTCCGTCAGCCCAGAAAGAAAAGGCAGACAAGCCGAACCAGAAATTACCCCTAAAAGTTCAAGGATGAGAGAATTTTGTAGTGAAGGTAAGCAGAGAACATTAGCTGTTCTCTGCTAATACAACACAGCATTCCCTCTATCACAAACATCTAACAGGTTTAGCGGGCAGCTCTGCTCCACCCGAGACAGCAGAGCTCAGATTTGCAGGTGGATATGTCAACAAGACACAAAGAGAAAGAATGGAAAAATCTGTGACAATAAGTAACCAGCTTTGGCAACATCTACTGAACCCTTCCTTTTGAAAAATCCTTCATGTGTACATGGAAGAAGTCAACAAGATATTTAGTAGCCTTAAATTCACTGTGCTTGTCTTATTCCTATTAAAAACCACAGCAAAATTCTGGTTCAAGGTTTTTGGAAAACAAACCTCATACTAAGAGGAAGTTTCAGACCTCACATCAAAACCATACTTACTTTTACTTTAAAAATTATGTTTTATACAAATTTTCTCCCCACCTTACCTTAAAATTTAAAGGAAACAAAAAATATTGATCTTCTTCTTGTTAATCTTGCGAGTGTTCCCATATCTGAAGAACTACACTGCATTCTAGAAATGCAAACAGTATTACTTACTTTTCCCCACGTAGGAAACGTATAAAAAACTTATTTTACTGGATATATTAAAATATATTGGATATATTAAAATCTACTGGATATATTAAAATCTTGACAAGTGTTGTGATTTAGGCCCATCAAGTAATCGAAGATTAGCCTCAAGTACCAAAGACCTGAGAATTGCCAAAGGGCAGGGAGAGCTTAATTGCCACTTGAGGTCCCAGACAAAACAGACCAAGCTACTTGGCTTGGGGAAGAAAACAGAGAATCATTTAATCCACTGCCAACTAAAGTATAACCATAAAATCCCAAAATATAACCAACACAAAACAAAACAGAGTGGTACAACAATGAATAGCACAACCAGCCCTTTCAGATCACCTTCTCATCCCTCCCCTCTTCCTGGGCTCAGAGCCCAGATCCCAGTGTCTTTACCTCCTCCCCCGCTGAATGGCTCAGGGAGGCAGGGAGTGGGGGTTTCAGTCAGTCTATTCCTGATGGCTTCTGCTGTTTGTCTCTCCTAAGGGCAGGTGGGCTCTGCATCAGTCGTACCTGCAACTCCATGAGGTACCTCACACACCTGGCAGTCCTGCACGGGCTGCTTCAACATGCATTTATCCCAAAAGCTGCAGCTCCTTTCTGCCTCTTGTGTGGGGCTGCTCTGTGACGCACAGGCTCTCCAGCACAGCCTGTGCCATGGCTGCCTCCTCACAGTCTCTGCCTGTCTGCGTGCATGCACACAATGCTGCTGGTGGCTCTCAGCCCTGCCATTGCCCTCCATGGGTTGCAGGAACACAGCTGCCTTCTCACCACAGCTTGCAGAGGGGTCTCTGGTCTGGTGCTCCTCCTTCCTTCCTCCCTCTCTGACTGTGGGGTCTATGTGGTCACCTCCATCTTGTACCACTCTTCCACCTCCTCACAAGCACTTCCAATTCCTGCCCTCAAATAGTGCTGGCAGAGGCGCCAGATTGGTCCAGCTGGGCTGGAGGTGGGTCTGAACCAAGGAGCTGGGGGAAAGTCAAAAAACTCTTTACTGGGTCTCCACTGCAACCCACTCGCCCGTTACCAAGCCAAACCAGCTCCTTGCTAAATCATGACAGCAAGAGAAACTTCAGGAATCCAAAGTCCAGCCATTGATGGCTTCATATCTCAGGACTAACACCTTGCTGACTTGCAAATGCACTGCTCTCCAAGGACAAAGACCTGCAGAGGACAGTGAGCCTGCTTAACTTTGAGCTGAGGAAGTTACTCTGTTTCAGTGGTACTGGTCAAGTTTAAGATTGAACATATTGTTACTGTTTTCCTGGATAGTTACACAAGCATGCAATTCTCACACAGCTAAACATGCAAAGCATCGAAGATCAAAAATATTAAAGAACACAGAACATTCTAAATGACCAGATAATCTACTCTAGAACAACTCAGCTGCAGCAATAGAAACTCCAGTGCTAGACAACAGCACTTTATCTGAAATAATGGAGAAAAAAGCTGGCTCAGAGAAACAAGAGAGGAAGAAACATCTGCTGAACAGTGCTCAAACTTAAGTCTAAAGTCTAGCTAAATATACAGTTGGACACACGTCATTTTCAGAACTAAAGATGCTAAATGTGTTCTTAGTGTCTGTATGTAAATACTTAGGACTAGTCTATAAAATACATTTTAGTTTAGAGATTATTTGCCACATTTTGATCTTCTACAACAGGGTTCAGTGAACACTAGAAAATGTTAGAGCTACTGGTTTGCCCAATTCCTCAGTGAAAGAAACTAGTAACAACTTGACTCTCCATCTCTCCCCACAGCCGCCAGATTCAAGTTTTCCTTTTTAACATGCCTGAGCTGTGTTTAGAAAAAATGTTGGATATGAACAGTTTTTTTTTGAGATTCTGGTAGAGTAAAAAGCTGTTACACCCTGTCTACCTACAGAAAGGAATAGTTCACAGCCACATCACAGAACCATAAGCAGTGTTGTAGCTATGATCACATTCAGGAATTCTAGCACAGCCAGGAATTTACAAGGCTTAAACACAAAATCAAGAGAGCAGGAGAAAATATTAAAATTATATTTCTGTAGTTACAACTCTACACTTCTAGATGTATAGAAGTTAAAAGCAAAGTTTTAAAAATGGGGTGGGGTGGAGGGGAGAATATAATTCTGACCAGCTGGTAGGTCAGAACCTCTCATGACAAGTAAAACAAAGCATCTGGAGCATCACACATAATTTAGAGAAATGCACAATTTTGATTCCAAGCCAACTTGAACAGTAGAGCCCTACTGTTTATCAGTGACTCTGAAATGTCAATATAGACAAAGAATGGAATTTAAACAAAAAATTGTCTTAGCAAGTGTGAACAGATGAAACGGCTACTGGAAAGACAGCTAGTAAACAGGAATTAAGCCGCCATACATTCATAGACATCTTGGAAAATGGGAAACAGACAGTATAAATTAATGTCTACTTTGTTTTAAAGCTTTAACTAGCATGAAAACTTAAGAGTGATCATTTCTGGCAGATGGTGCACTTCAATACTCCCTAGGGGAAGGCTCAGGGAAGATGGTGATTTAATGCAAATCTGTGACCACATAGAGTCTCCTAAAATATCCAAAGTTGTACTCTCCAGAGTCCTGCACGTACGCACTCATCTTTCCTTCTATCAAATGCTAAATTTCTCATACACGTACTTTTATCAGTCAAGTATCTTTTCCAAAATGTCTGAGTTGGACACACGTGAAACACCAAGGGGTTTAAAAGTTACTCTACACATGTAAAAAGAACTGACACTATTTGTAAGAAATTGTGTCTAGCTTTCCTTTTACTACTGTGACAGATTATCTGTGCTGAAATTTGTAATACATTCCTTCAAAGCATCACAAAGAAAAAAAATGGACAAAGCCAACTTTGTGTAAATTTGGATCCTATTTCTATGCTCTTTGACAATTTCACATCAGACTGTTATTAAACTGAATTTCAGTCAGTTTTGTTGCAAAGTCTGATTGTTTCAAGAGGAATACAGGGTGGAATTTTTCTTCCTTTTACTTTGCAAGCAATAGAGGAATTATCAGTATTTAGAAAGGAGTATCTTCTTTCTTTCCTTCACCATGCTTTAAACTGATTATGAAGATCACCTTTTTATTAGCCTGATACTTTAAGAACACAATGTTGAAACCACCATTCTACTTGCACATGCATTTTCTGCTCTAATATTACTGGGCTGTCAGGTCATAGAGCAGAATATATAAAGATACATCACAAATTAAAAAAAGCAAAAGTTTGAAAGTGTTTGTCATGGTTTGACATGACAGCCTTTTCTGGTAAGGTGGATGGGGCTGTAAAGATGGCTCCTCTAAGAAGTTGTTTGCAACTCTCCCCAGCTCTGAGCCAGACCCACTTCTGGGGTTGAGCCAATTAGATGCCTCCACGATCACTTTTTAAGAAGAAGCCGGAAGAGGAGGTTGCTTTTCCTCCATCTTTTTCCTGCTTCTTCTTTCTTCTGTCCCTTCTTCTTCTTCTGGCTGGTGGTGGTGCAAGGAGTAGGAACAGTGAGAGAAACAACCATGCGGACTCCAAGGTCAGTGATGAAAGAGAGGAGGAGGTGTACCAGAGCAGAGACTCCCCTGCATTCTGTGGAGAGAACTGGTGAAGCTGAGATTTATTTTCATGTCTTTAAAGACTCCGCATCAGCGGCAGAGACTCATTTTGATAAAGCTGACCCCGGACCAGGGGCAGCGATTCACTTCACTACAGACCCTGAGCCAGGGGCAGTGATTTTCTTCTTTAAAACTATGGCCAGAGCAGGCCGTGTCCCGGAGGAGGGACCCAATATCCACAGCTGTAACTGTGGGAAGGAACCCACGACAAAGCAGCTCATCAAACCTGTGCCCAGAAGAGGCCTTGTCCCGAGAGAGGGACCCTGTAACTGCAGAAACTGCAACTGTGGTGAAGAATCCACGCCAGAGATATTCACCAAGGACTCTGTCCCGAGAGAGGGACCCCATATCGGCAGAAGCCGCAGCTGCTGGGAGCAACCCACACCAGAGAAGTTCGTTAAGGACTGTGTGCCGGGGGAGGAACCCCGTGTTGGAGCAGGGGAAGAATGCCAGGAGTCATCCTCTTCTGAGAAGACAGAAGCGGCAGAGCCCATCTGTGAGAGACTGACCACATCCCCCATTCCCTGCCCCCCTGAGCCGTTGTGGGGGGAGGAGGTAGAGATATCGGGAGCAGTGAGCTGGGCCCGGGAAGAAAGGAGGGATGGGGGAGGGAGATCTTAAAGTGCTGGTTGTAATTTTCTCATCATCCTACTCCCTTTTGCTTTTATTCCATTCTGTTTCTTGTAGAATAAACTTTCCTACTTTCCTCTCTAAGTCGAGTACTGGAGTTTGTTTTGCCCAGCACCGTAATTGGCAGTGAGCCCTCCCTGCCCTTGTCTTAATCCACAACAACCTTGCTTATCTTTTTACTCCCATTTCTCTGGGGCCTCCACCATCCTAACGAGGGTGGGGGTGAATGGGGGCACCGAGCGAGAGACTGTCGTGGTGCTGCTGTGCTGGCTGGGCCAAACCACGACAGTGTTATCACAGCATTCTGTGTGTTTTAGCAAAACAATTGGAAGACCAAACACTGGAACCACAATTGCTGCTATGACTCAAAAGACTCAAATTCTGTTAACAGGCTGCGCCAATAACATCCTTTGAGTGTCTTATCATTTCAAAAGCATCATGTTTTAGTTATGACCTGGCAGAATTTCTTGACATTTGCTTCCCAAGTATTCTGTTCTTACTCTTATTGCTTGTGCAAAAGTGTTCTTCACAGGACAAGGAATGTCATCAGTTTTAAGTATAAATATATGCAATATATGGAAATATATGGAAAATATGGAAACTTTGGTCTCTCAAGAAAAGAAAATCTCTCTTGCATATCATGTTTTGTAACTGCTCTTGAGAAAGAAGATCACGATAACAACTTCAGTGTACATTGCCATATTTTTTTGTGTGGCAGCAGCCCTGGCTGCTTGAGTCCTCTAAAAGTACACAAATCAATGAGGTGAACTGAAAAAAGCCAGTTCATATAAGCAGGTACATCTCGGAGGTCAGTGACAGAGGAATGCTAATAAACATACTGAGGCCCTTTCTTCTTTCAAAGTGAATAGGATAAAGAGAAGAAAGACTTATTTTCAGGTGAGAAGAAAGACTTATTTTCAGGTGAGAAGAAAGCTTGTGGCATACAGGATCAAGGCAAAGCACAAAAAAACTACTCCACATAATTAGAACTGTTTTTCCCCAGCATTTGATTAGAGAACAAGAAAACTTACAGTGATGGACAGAGCAAGACTATAAATCCTAATTCAGACTCTGTCATACCAGCAACCTAACATTCTCTCACCTTTGTGCCTTGAACTGATGCGCTGCATTACACTGATTTTTTTCTTGTGTAAGCTGTATTTTTTTTTCCATTGTATAGATCTCAATATCAGAACCAAAAAAAAGACATTCACAAAATTGATTATTTTTTGTAAGCAATGAAATATCAGTAATGATAACAGACTCCTAATACATGCTAGCTATGAGAGTATAATTCTTTCTCAAGAGTTATGGATATTATAACCAGGAAGTCAGGCAAGAATAAAAAACAGGTATAATTTGCCATTAGCTCAGTGTATGTTGGAGACTTCAAGACAAACAACTCGTGTAGCTCTAGATTGAAGGCATTTGGAACATCAATCCCTCCTTTTCCACCACACACCATTTGTATAAGTATTGAATTCAAATCAAACCAAGTTCCAACAGGTTGATTTCTTGGCTAAAACTACTTGAAGAGTCATTTCAAAGCAATTCAGTTTGTTCCATGGGAATACCACATGCAATGTTATACACCTTTTAACCATTCAAAGGCAAGACGTAGCTCTTAAAATAACTACATAGATCCCATAGAAAGAGTGGTATAGAAGGACATTTTAAACAGGCGTGATCATTGAACAGCCCATGCACTGACTACTCTTATTGCATAAGGAAAAATACATAATAATTCTGACACAATTAATGTATGTAAATAAAGGTTTACAAGGTACCTGGCATGGAGCTTGTTGCTCTTCTCATCTTGTGGAGAGTATTCTTCTATAACATCCTGTACAAGTGTCTGCTGCTGGTGTGTTCTGGTGTACGGCAACACTCCCATGTGGCTAAACATATCACAAGGCCTAGTGGCAATTGGCCCCTTCTTCTTCCTGGGGAGAGTGCCATGGATCGAGATGTCTTGAAAGGAGTCTGAGTGATGCTCAGCTGGCAAAGGTTTAGAGGTCAAAAGGTCCATGGAGGAAGCTAATGAGAACTTGTGGTTCACTGGGCCATTTCTGAGAAGATTTGAAACTTTTCCTGCAGCTATCATTGTTGGTTCTGGAAAAATAAAAATCAAGATTAATTATTGCACACCAACCATCAAAGCCCCCACTTGTATTAAAGATAAAAAATAGCATGACTGACAAAGCTATCTAAGATCTAAGCTTTGAGGCAGATACATCAAGATGTAGCATGCCATGTTGCTCCCAACTACACTTCTATATTAACTTTTATACATGTAAGGACTGGCTGATTCACCAGAAGGCTGTGCTGCTGTTCGGCAAGATCTAGACTGGCTTGAGAGTTGGGCAGAGAAGAACCTCATGAGGTTCAACAAGAACAAGTGCAGAGTCCTGCACCTGGGGAGGAACAACCCCATGCACCAGTACAGGCTGGGGATTGACCTGCTGGAGAGCAACTCTGTGGAGAGAGACCTGGGAGTGCTGGTTGATAATAAACTAACTATGAGGCAGCAATGTGCCCTCGTGGCTGAGAAGGCCAATGGCATCCTGGGATGCATCAAGAAGTGTGGCCAGCAGGTTGAGAGAAGTTCTGCTCCCTCTCTACTCTGCCCTATTGAGGCTACATCTGGAGTGCTGTGTCCAGTTCGGGGCTCCCCAGCTCAAGAGTGATAGGGAACTTCTGGAGAGTCCAGCACAGGGCCACTAAGATTATTAGGGGACTGGAGCATCTTTCTTATGAGGAAAGGCTGCAGGAACTGGCGCTGTTTAGTCTGGAGAAGAGAAGACTGAGGGGGGAATCTTATGAATATTTACAAAACATCTAAATGGTGGTTGTCAGGAGGCTGAGGCATCATTTTTTTCTGTTGTATCCAGTGACAGGACAAGAGGTAATGGAAAAAAGCTGGAACACAAAAAATTCCATTTAAACATAAGGAAAAACTCTTTTACTGTGAGGGTGACAGAGCCCTGGCACAGGCTGCCCAGGGAGGTCGTGGAGTCTCCTTCTCTGGAAGTTCTCAAAACCCACCTTGACATGTTCCTGTGCGACCTGATGACCTAGGTGGACCTGCTTGAGCAAGGGGGTTAGACTAGATAATCTCTTAGAGGTCCCTTCCAACCCCCATTAGTCTGTGATTCTGTGAAAAAGTGACAACAAAAAGATCTGGATACATGCAAGAGCAGGCTCTAAGCAACTCTCCATTTTTATCTGCCAAATTCCTCTTTTTTGCTCCTTCATATCCTCTGGAGACTCAGACATCAACTTGGAATCATTAACAAAAAGCAAAAAAACAAAGACAAAACCTAAAGGACACTCTACAGCTTAGTTTAGAAGAATATGTTTCTGAACCCAGTAGCTGGCACACCGTGAGTAAAAAAATCTGTTTGCAAACAGTCTTGTTGCAGTAATAAATCTATCAGAGATCTGGTCACATATGCCTAATAGGCTGTAAACTAAAGGGTTCTACCCAAGAGGGCAAGTGCACATTACTGAAATTCTCCTCTTCAGCGTGCACAGCTTACTGGCTCAAATTGTGTTTGACTTCAGGGATTTGCATAGTTGTCAGTCTCTTGTACAATCAATTACAGCCAGTCATACAGTACAGATTTTTCTGTTATTGTGCACAAAAAATTTAGTGAGAAAAACACTTCAGGCACATTGACAGACTGATGTTCCATTCCTTGTGCTCACTTTGAAGTGTTATATTACAGAAGACAGGCTGTCTTATCCTATTTGGTTGCATTAGCCTGCAAGAGGCACTCTATGGAACATACTTACGGACCCATACGTCAACCGGTCCCATATTATTTAACCTAGGTGGTAGTCAGCCAGGTGCTACCTAAAAAAACTGGAAAAGCCACAGAAGCAGAAGACATCAATATGAAATCAGAAAGCAGGAGAGCTTTTGGGAATAACAGGTACAGATGGGGAGAATCTGTTCTAACCGTGGTCAAGTTTCATGCTGAAAACTAGCAGTAGCACCCCAAAGGCCCTGCAGCCTGGAAGTCATCTGCTTAGAGCTGCACAATAATTCCTCTGGTTTTGGGGAAAGCACAGGTGCTGTAAAGAAAACAGAGCTGCCTCTGTAGTCCTCCTGCTCGCTTCTCCAGCCTCAGCATCACAGGTACTGTCGAAGTACTGCTGCACTGAAGCTACGGTTACTTCTACTCAGAGGTTATCATAACAAGTTTACTTTTACAGTAACACTAAAGCTGATGCCAAACTTATCAAAGAATTCTGCTATTTCCTCTCAGCTGGATTAGAGAGACTCAGGGGCTGGATAAAGTTTCTGTATTTCAACACCAAATGCCTTAGCATTTCTCCCTTACTGAAGGCCCTACAATAAATACTCATTAATTCCAGAAAATAAATTATGTAGATTTTCTTTAACAAAAAAATCTGCAATTTGCCAAGGCTCTGTCTAAGCACAGCTATTATGTCCTATAGCAGAAACGCCTCTGGAAATAGCACCTCTACCCAAACAGAATCTATTTGATTTAGTCAGGTTTCTTGTTGAAGAGTAAATAAGACATTTTAAGGTTTTATAAGTTCAAGCTACACAGACCTAAACAGAATTCAAAATCCTACAGAAACCAAACCACACTCACAAAAAGTCTGCCATAAATTATCATACGGTCCTCTGATGGGAAATACCAAATCACTTAATTTACTATGTGATCTGAGGACACAGTTTCTGCTGGCTAATATTAAAAATACCACATAATCATTTTCAAAATAATAATTGAAATGTACTGCAAGCAAAACAACTGGTCCAGAGATACAGAAATCTAAAATGCAAATATTTGCCATAAAGCTATAACCGCCTATGGCTAAAATAAATCAACAGAGCTTGTTTCTAGTAAATTAAACTTGATTATTAGAAAAGAATTATAAAAATTACCCCAAAACAATAGAGATTAATAAAAGTTTCCTATAACTCACATGATCATTTGAAAACTCAAATTTTTGTTTTTACTGGAGTAAGGCAACAAATATCACTTAGAGAGTCTGAAAAATTGGAGGCTAGCTTGCTCATATTACACAAGCATGTTGTTATTCCCTCTTTGGGAGTTGCTGAGAGCCTGGATTCAATAAACGCACTTTCTTATTTGTTTATTAAAAAATACCTCCAAACCTCTGATTCCTGACTATTTAATGCAGGTTATTCAGTCAGAGATTTTCTTTAGACTTTCCACTGCTATGCTGAAATGGAACACAGGGCAAATGGGTATCAAAACCAAGCAGGTATAAACATAACCAGCAGAAGTTTCTGTCTATTAGTTGATAAGTCCACAACAGGCTTATAGTGACAAACTGTCAACAACTTCCTGTTTGAGGATCCATAAAGAAAGCTAAGAATTCCCACTCCTAACCAAATCACAGGATAATTACTATAGCAGTCCAGTAGGTTTCCAATCCAACAGTCTTGAGATCTCTTCAGATCAACAAGAGTCAGTCAAGTACAGTGCTCTCCATTTCATCCCTTGTCATAACTTCTATCCACAGATTTATCTGCTTCCCTGTATGCTGCTGCACTGTGTATCCTTCAAAAATGTAAACCAAGAACAACAATTAAGCTCAGTAACAAAAGTCTCACCAAACTATCTACAGCTTTTTTTTTCTATTGAATGTAAACATTGGAAGGAGGGAGCCTCTTCAGCTGAAGACTCTGGAATGTCTCAAATACTTTAGCATATGATTCAAAGAATCTTTGACTTTAGTAGACAGAGAAATTCTGAAAGCCTTACTCCCTAAGAGATAGCGTGCTTTGAACATCTGCTATCATGCAAACAACAATGGAAATGGTAGAAATTATGGTAGAAAAGCAGTACAAAAGGAACTGAAATGTAATTGCACACATTCTCATTTGTCAAAATGCAGCAATACAAAACAGAGCAATTCAGAAGCCATACAAGTTTCCCCTAACTAGATGCAAACAAGACTGACTCAGGACAATGTAGTGTTAAAAATGCTAGGTGAATTTGTATCTATAGGGAGAGTGGCATTTATCTTCTTCAGTCTGTAAGTTGGGTAAGTATATGTGAAGGCAAATGACAGGAGCCAGATTGTGAATTTGGAAAACTGGAGAGAATGAAAAGTTACCAGGTAACTTCTGACACATTCTGGATTTTTAATTATCAGCGAGAGGGAGGGAGCACAAATGAAGAAGTCTTTAAAACCAGTATGGCATTTTGGAAAACAGTATGAAATTTGACAGAATAAAATATGTTTCTGGTAGGCAAAACCAAACTGATGCAAGCTCTAACCCAATGGTGTTTGCATCTCTTGATGCCACTGCTCAAAACAAAACCAGAGCCATATGAACAACGAAACAAATAACCTTCACTTTCCCAAAACAATACACAAAATGTCCTTCTGCTTGGGCCCTTCCAGCTTTGGGATGCAAATACAAACTGTCTGGCTCAACTTGTTTTCATGAAAAATTTCCATTGTTCACGTAGTCTGACAAAGTGATCTGATGGTTCACTCAGCTTGATGCATGTAGAAGATTAACACAACATAACATAACCAGAGGCAACAGTTACTACTTTGTTTTTTCAATACATTGGAGGAGGGGAAGCAAGGGAAAGGAAAATCTCCAGTTCAGCCTCAGAGATTCACGAATGGCCTAACAAATCGTCCAAAGCTGTATATGCCTTGTGAAAAGAAACAGAAATCTCAGTTTAAAATCAGACTCACAAGCTATCTCAAAGCTCTGAGTTAACACTAAACCAGTTGCAGACATTAAAAGATTCAAACTTCTCTCAGTCTTATTGATCTGTATCATGGGTGATTTTTCTTAACAGATCAAAATCTCTGAAATCTATACTAGAAGTTAGCTGATCACCAATACTACAATACTTTATACTCAAAGTCTTACCATGTCTTCATCATTATAAATGCTACAAAGCTTAAGAGGGCTTGAATATGGTTTACTATATCCAACTGAAGAACAACAGGTCTTTACAAGATGTAGTCCACTTTTGTGAAATCCCTACTTAGTTTTCACACAGTAAATCTCTTCACAACCTCCTGCCCACTCACCTGCCCTCCCTGCCTCCAAACCAGTAACAGTAAACTACAACAAGTGGGACATTTTCTGCTCTCTTCTCCTTGCTAAATTACCTGGCATAGTTGCATCCACTGCGCAGATGCTCACAAGAAATGAAGTGATCAACCTTAATAGTGAAGTCAGTCAAGTTCAGGAAATAAAATCAGATCAATGTCCTTGGATATATTTTGTGCAGTAAGATAAAAAAGTTAGGGAAACAGAAAAAATATGACTGAAAAGCCACTAAAATTAACATGTCATAGGAAGAAATACAGTGAAAACTATAGCCACTATAATCTCAAACTAGACTTCACATTGTCTAGAAGCAATATGCTGTTCCTCATGAGTAAAACAAGAGAGGACCTGCTCTCAAAATGGCTTAGAAGCAGCTTCTACAATCTGCAATTTCTGCTTAAAAAAAAAAAAAAAAAAAGATAAATGGATGCAGTAGCTGCTACTAGCAAACAGGTCACAGGACTTTGAGAAGAACAGTAAGGTTCAAGAATCTACAGCTTGTTATGATAGGGAGAAATAGATAGGGAAAGGCTGTGCAACAGTTCAAAGGCTTTAAACTGCTATCAGAACAAACATGAGCCTGCTGAACCTCAAAAACTCTCCACAAGATTACACCCAGGTCACTGGTTCCAAACAGTCTTGAAGTGCTATCAAAATGCTCATGCTTTCTTTCTCTCTCCCTCCTTATATACATCACACAATTTCTAATCCCCTTGTAACCTGATAATCTATTTTAAATGTTACTTTTAACTATTACTCTCAGGTAGCAGAAAGCACACAGACCAATATAAGTTACCTTTTATTTTTTTCCTGTTTTGACAATAGAGAAACTAACTTGAAATAAACATTCTCTCCCCATTTTGCTGGCAGAAACAGAGGGCTTCACCAAAGTTACAGTCAAATTAAGTGTTTTGCAGCTGTTGCTGCGAAAGATAAGCTTTTGTCCCTCCAATATAGGAAGTCATTTATTGTTTTGCCTGCTCCTCTCGTCCCACAACGTTACTGAAAAAAAAAACCACAAAACCTACTGTAACTGGCAATGAAGTATTTAAAAAACCCTTTTCAGCGATAATTATGCATTTAGTTACTTTGAATTTAACCACCAACTTAGGAAATGTCAAATCTGGACAGAAAGAGGTGGTTTCATATATGCTTCTCTTTAACTGACAAAAATACAAAACAAAACACCCCAAACGTTTCTACTCCATGAGGTATTTCAGTGTCTTGGGTACAGCAGTGTTTTATATTTAGAGAATATTTAATAGATTTCCATGGTATCTATTCCTGCAAAGCTTAAGCATTGGATTAAACGTCTCGGTAGTTACTGTCACAGCTATGGCACTTCAGCAGCATGTCAACCACCGCCAGAGCCAGGGGCCACTCTGCTCTGTCGATCCCTGTCCCGAGAGAGACAGAGACCCGCTCATACACACACAAAGACAGCTTTTCATTCTCCACCCGAGAGGACCCCGCTGTTCCCGCAGTTACCAGTCTGATCACTGCTGCTTCTTTCCAAGATTCCTGGATATCGGTCAGAGGTCAGAGGCCAAGCGATCTCCGGCCACCGAGTCCCATCCAGGTCCCTCGGGACTGCGGAGCTGGGGCGAGGGGGTAAGGAGAAGGGGCAGCCGGAGGCCGTACTCGCAACACCAGCGGGCCGCAGCGCTTCCACTACATGAACTGGGGCGTTTTCGAGAAAGCCCGCGGTACGGCCGTGCCGCGGCAGCAGCCGGCACGTACACTTGTACCAGCCTGCCCTAAAAAGAAAAGAGCCGTTCGGGGTAACTAAAACTAAAGCTGACTCAGCCGGCGCCGTCCCAGACCACTTTATCGCTCACTCTCCCGGACCACGAAGGTACAGACCTGTGGCCGTGACTCTCCTCTTCCCTCCCCGGCAAACGAGACCGACTCCCGGGCGCCACTCACCTGATGGGCGCGGGGCCGGCGGGCGAGGGCGGGGGTGACGTCGGGGCGGCCCCGGCAGCGCCATGCGCTGCGCTGGCGGTGCCCTCGGCTCCGAGCGGCGGCTCCGAGCGGCGGCTCCGAGCGGCGGCTCCGAGCGGCGGCGTGGCCACAGGCGCTCTGGGCGGCGCAGCTCGCGCCCGGCCGGGTTTACAGCAGCCCGCCGCATCCTCCACAGGTGTTTGAGGCCACGTCTTGCCGTGGTTTTGGCAGACGCGCGCTTTAAGAGTAGTGACCTGTCGGTGCCCTTTGCTGTGGATTTAAGAACTTGACTTCTGGAATTTTGTCTCCCAGATGAGCACTACAGCAAAAATGACCCTTCCTAAATCCTCCAAGTTTACGGACACTTCAGAGCCTGTTGCTTTACACACACTTCACACACACCATTTTCTTACATGAGCAGACTTCCCCCTCATCTTGCTGTGTCATATGAAGTTATCTGTGGGACAGGTTTGTGGAATAAAATGCACTGTCTAAAACAAAGGCTAAATAATTCTAAAAGATCGAGAACGATCAACAGAGGAGTAGTTAATTTCCTTTAAGACAATCATAATGTTCTATCTCATTACATCAGGCACCTCCTGCGGCACCACTGGCTCAGCCAAAGGGCTTTTGCAGAAATGGAAATCAAGGCACACTCAGCTGACTTGCTGACTTTTAAAGCACTGGTTAGATAACATTTTTCTTAAATATTGTAATTGTCTCTTTCTTGTTGGCTGCTCAACCAGCAGTCCTGTGGTTTTGCCACAGTTATTCCAGTTTTAGAAAGCAATTTTGATAACATTATTCTTTTCCCTCTTAGCCGAATTCATTCATAAGCCAACATTCTGCAAAACTCTTCACAGCTATCCTGTTGGCATTAACTTTCCAGAGGCAAATATTTCTCTGCCTAACCAAACATTTAATTGATTATTACATTAAAAATCCATTGATCCCTAGTTGCATTGTTCTTCTGGTTTGGGAGATTCATTTCACTCTAATGTTCAATCCTTTTGCTCTTTCTCTGTTTTTAGTAGAACTAGCTTTAATAAGCCTCTTCTGATATATCTGACTCTGAGCCTGACGTTGCCAAAGTTGTGGTCCTCAACTATCTAAATGATAACTGTCATTAGGAACAGATTATTCATCTTCCAGGACCTCTGTATATTACCAAAATGAATTATCAAAACCAAATGAAATGATGGCACTCTCAGTTCAATCCAAGTTAATCTACATCCAGTGGTGACGATAGCAGGACTAAAACTCCACATTGGTGATTTACCATCATGATGACATCCTGCTCTTGTAGTTTGGGGTTTATGCATTGCCCAGAACACTGAATTTTGCCATCTATATGTATCTTACAGAATAATGACATATTTATTTATTTTACAAATAAAGCAACTCAAAACTGAAAGAGCACTGAACCTTCCTTTGAAATGTAGCTACAGCTTAAGAAACATTTAGCTCTTCAAGATTCTTTAGCTATCTTGTATGTTTCAGGAGTAGATATTTGAAGAGGTAAATTGATAAGCAACACACAGGCAGAGTAGCAACCCTACTTTGGTTCCTTAAGACAGGCATGAGTAGTAGGAGATCATTTTCACTGTTTGTATTGCCACACACCTTTTGCAATAATTTCCAGAATAGAAAAGCTGAGGTAACTGTAAAGGACAACAGTTTCTGAAAAGATCCAGTCACTTGTCATATGTAATATGTACATATTAATATGTAATATGTCATTACTTGTGGCATGCTGATGGACAGAAGCTTCTGCACTTACGTAACTATCTCTCCCCAGGTTACAGAAAATTAGATCATACTGATACTGAACAGAACCTTTAAGGTCTAAATTCAAATCAGTTTCAAGTAAGATGAGGCCTAAATGCACAACAAAAACTCACCTCAGTCTTTTTTCAAATGTTTCCTCAAATGCAATGATATTTGAGTTACTGATGAACTCAGAAATGTAGCAAATCTTGAAGAACTGATGGCACTCTGCCTTTGTCTTTGCCAGTTGTGCAAAATCAGGTAAATATTGAGGACACAGAAGTACCAGAATTGTTTCAGGCACAGTAAAAGATTCCAGGACTTCACTGCCACAAGTAGCAGTGTATGGAGATTTCCCTTAGGACATTTCAGGCACACTATTTCTTCAAAATATACCTGGAGAAAGGAGGGGAAGAACAGGGATAGGAGAAAGGAACCAAAAATCAACAGAGTTTGATCCCCGTTTGCACACAAAAATGACTCTCTAATACATCCTGTGCAAGAAATAATGGAATTGTGGTAAGAATATAGAAAGAGGAGTTGAGATACTTGGATTACACTTTCAGTTCTAGTATTCTGACTGAGTTATTTACTGTATGACATATACTTTTATTTTTGTAACATGCCTCAGAAATGTTTTTCACAGTAAAGACTGTATAGTACTTTATCAGCTTATCAAGTGGAAGATGCTAGAGAAGTGTGCAGTATTATTTTCCTCATCACACAGAGGAAAATGTTTTTATATCTAGATCACATGTTCCACAATTTGGGTAAAAAACATCTGAAGTCCAGCCCAAAACCTCAGATCTGTTACCACGTAAGATAGTCTCTATTGACTGATTCTGAAAATTAACAACGTTTTCAGGCACTGTAATTCCACAGGAAATAATATCATGCTTCATTGTCATGTTTGATGAGTAAGAACAAGAAAAGGAGTAGTAATTTCCTTAGTAACATGACTGCATGCTAAGTCATGGGACTGGTAGCTGAGCAGCCCTACATAAAGTATGGTTACTTTTGCATGAGTCACTACATCCTTTTCCTAGGAGTTTTATTCTGTCTTCAGATTAAATTATAAATTGATCTTTGTCTTCATATATGATAATTTATACAAACCATACTTGTACATAATTGACACAAAACTGGTAAAGAGAACAGGATTGCAAGCTGTAAATGTGAAGAATTTGCAGGACTGCCTACACCAGCTACATTAGTTGTGAGTTACTATGAATTAAGCTAGATTAGATTCCTAGTTGCAAATGTTTTTTGTTTTCATACTTGACATCTGCTTTGGAAATGGATTCACTGAGATGTGGAATGAAGTCTGGAAGCGTGAATGTCCTGAAAGAAGCACAATACAGACCCTTCCCATCAGCATTGTTGACCTGCCATACCTCTTAGTCATCTGTTTATCTACATGACATCATGCTGTCTATTATCACCTTGCTGTAAAAATGTTAGTGGTGAAGCTCTGTCCTTTGTGACATCAACCTAGGGGAGGCTGAGAAGCCAGCAGTGTGCTGGCCATCACTGACCACACCTAACACACTGCTCTGGCCTTCTATGGTTGCCCTTCTGCATTTTGAAAAGAGTATGTACAGGTGCATCTTTCCACGTCTCAAAGACACGTATAGAAAGAGCTATCTAAACATACGAGTGAGGAAGAACATAACTAGGACCTGAGTTCCAAGACCTAAGATGTGTACCTTAATTGTGCCAAGAGTTGGGTACTTGCCAGTTCTTGAGAGATCATTTCTAAAGTGTGCCCTGCTTACAGTAACAAAAAGGGATGATGGGACAAGAAGAGAGGATTTATTGGAACTTTTCAGTTTGACCTTAAACATCAGAATTCCAATCTTCCTAAAATAACTAGGAGAAAAGACATCACTCTAAAAGCACTGTTGTGCAACTGCAATGATAAAATGCAGAACATCTTTTAACCTCATAAAGGAAAACACTCTAAGATGTTAATGAAATCACATTAAGCCATAAAATGCTATTGATCAGAATATGGTTTAGTAAAAGAAGGTACAAGCTAACCAAAATTTTAGTTCTCAGAACCTCATAAAAAAAGCTTCTTGTCACTTAGCTTGCTGTATATCTTTCCACTTATAACTAATGATGTATACAAAAGTACATCATGACTACTTACGAATGTACACAAACATTTTAATAGTCAAATGATTCAAAGCTTTCCAAAATAATTCTATATTTAAATCCATAGTGAACCAAGAAACATCTTCCATCTCTGACAAAATCCAAGGTATTTTTTTATTATCTCAAAATACACATTTACATGTATATATTTAAATTACCCTCTCTACAGGTAAAATTTTTACCTATTATAACCGGTCTATAGGTCATAAAAAATCATAATAAAACCATACTCCTAAAGACTGTAGCATGAGATAGTAGTAAGATTAAATAGCACTCTGTCTCAATCTCACATAAGCATAAAATCCTTTTTCAGTTGTATTAGAGGATACCAAGAAAACCACGGTTTCTTCCTGGTTTACTATTCTATAAGTACTGGGCTTTAGCTTCAGGATGCCCTGCTGATTGACACAGTATAGAATGCTATACCTTATCCTCTGGGAAGGGAGACCTTTCTGTGTAATACAGGAGTCAGATTACACTTAATATGTCAGTTTATCTCATACCAGAAGAAGCTACTTCTAGAAGAGGAAAAAATCCTGACTTCTTTGCAATTCCAAACAATGATTTCTAAGACTACAAAAAGGTGCTAGATATCCACTGAGAACATTCCTATAAGCACAGTCAGAAGCACAGCCCATATTTTGCTTTACTTAAGAGTGGTTTAGTACCAGAATTTTGGATGCATCTTGATTCTCTACTGGGACAAGCCCACGCAGGCTGCAGGCCCCACCCTCTGACTCTGCAATTTCCCTGGCGCAGAAAGCAAAAGGTGCATCTTGAAGGAGTCACAGCATGCTGTGTGAACATGAATGGGTACTAGTCTAGATGGAAAGACACCAAGATCCAGAATGTGCTGCAGTGCACATCAAAAGATAAGTCAAGATACAGGCAAAAGGATTGTGGAAAGAATATTTATGGGGTTTCATATTCATACCTTTCTGAAACAGAATTTGTTAGATTAAATGCCTACAGGTTGAGAAATTATTCAGGGAAAGCATCACTATAGGTTGGTGTGTCCTTTCACATTTCACTTGACATCCGCTTTGGCACTACTTGATACAAGATCCTGGACTTGAGCAACTATCAGTTTGACTCTGTACACAGCCACGTGCCCTTCTGTTCATGAAGTAGTGGTAGGAGGTATGTTCAGAGCAGGTAACAGTTTTGCACTTTGTAAGAAAGTTTGAAGAAATTGGAAACATTTTTGCACTGTGTACTTTGATTTGCAGGAAATTAAATAAGCCCTGAGCAAATATTTGAGATCATCAGGATTTAGAGAAAAGGAAACAAAAGGTTTCTTGAAACTTGGAAGGCTGCACTCAAAAAAAGAGATGAAATGTACCAGGCCAACTGCAGTTTTAGATTTTAGGCCAAAATTAATTTCCTCAGCTGTCAGCACTTGCTGAGTGATCTGCCAGGAAGTCAGCTACCCTGGGATATCTGCACAATCAACAAAATGTGTAGACACATAAGGTGTTTTTACATAAGGTACTTAAAATGGAATTATCTGCTGAATTGATCTGCCTTGTTTTGGTAGAACATAGTGACCACCTCTGTGGTGGTTTCAGTTTAGATGGTGGAGTTATTTTAGTCACCATGGCTCACCTTTGCTGTCTCTTCCTTGGCCATTCATACTTGCACAAGTGTTTGTGTAGCTGAATGGTGGACTGGCATGAGGACTTGATCTAGATGAACATGAGGGGAAAAAAATGTTGGTTATCAGCCAGATAAATTTCCCAATGGGTTCACCATGCAGCTGGGGGATAGTTTTACTGGCAAATTAGGAAATATACAGAGATGGGAAAAAGCAGCTAAACGAAAGCTGAAGAGGGCATAGGCATTTTAGTTGGCTTAAAGTCAAGAGTCAATGGCACAGCAGACATTCAATTCTCTAATAATCACCAAAAATATCAGACCCCCCATTATTCAAAGCATTCTATAAAATTCATTCTACTGAAGTGGTTTAGCAATTTTGAAGAGTTATTTTTCTACAGATTAGCTAATACTACTCAGTCCAGTTATTCTAATCACTTCCCTACCATTGGCTGGCATAAAGATAGCATAAAAGCATAAAGGTAGTGAACTTTGTATTGTGTACTCTGCCTAATTCAACAGATATGGGATCACGTGCGTCTATTTGATCCAGATCATATGTGTTGCTGAGGGTTAGGTCAATGCACAGATCTTGGTGTTAATTAATCTGGAAACAGAGCCTGAGTAGCTAGAGCTAGATGGGATGAATCCAAACCTTAGAGTATTGTGTTCTACTCGAAGTAGTTTCAGAAACAGATAATATTTTAGAAAATAGAAAATGCTCTGATATTTTTTTCCAAAGCTTGACTTTATACAAAGAAATGGTCAGTCTATAAGGTTAATATTGTGAAAATGCTTACATATTAAAGTCACTTATCACATCAAGCACTGTCTGGAAACTGTTGAACCAGCAACAAATACAATGCTGCAACTGCTCAAAATAGCAGCAAATAGAGTCATAGAGCCTTTAGTCTGTACTACTAAGTACAGAACAGGACATTAGTGTTTATTTAATACAATGGTAGATTTTTTTTTTTTTAAATGTGTTTTTTCTAATCTCTGACTTGAGTACAGCTCAGTGATGAAAAACAAGCATTTCAGTGTCACCGATTATGCACTTTGCTCCTAGACACAGCACTTCAGAGACAGACAGAAAACAAAAGCATGTGGTATTAGGCTGGAGACTAGATAACAACTCTTGGTCCCTACTGTGAAAACAAAACAGTCTACACTCATGTATGACTGACTGAACCGTTCTGTTTTGCAGCCTTCCCACAATTCTTCAATACAATAGGCAAAGCTACGGAGGGGTGTAAATACCGTGGTGTAAACAAATTTGGCTCTATTTTTTCAAGCCCATAATTCAATTATACACACTATATTTTCATTAGCCAAAATCAGAGAGTGAACAAAAGCATTGCTCACCATAGAAGTGTGAACATTACTTTTACTAGAATTTAGCTTAAGGAATTCTAATACTTAGTTGCCAAAAAGTCCAAGCCAAAAGAAATGACATCATGCCTTCAAGACCTTGCAAGACATATGTCCAGAAGTCAAAAAATATATACATTCCAGTTTGGAGATAAAATGTTTGATTCAAATTCACTGAAATCTCAAAAAGTACAGCAAGGTTAGATTTAGCTCAACATATCTGAAGCTGAACAATCACAAGTTGGAGCAATCACATTGTTTCCCTGCGTATATAAGACTGTTGACATGAAATTTCTACTCTAAGTGAGCCACTGTTTTTGAAATTGTCATTTTTAAATCTTTCCAGAAAACTAAAACTGCTGCAAAAGCATGACAGTCTTTTATTCAGACTAATTGCTGAAAGCCTCAATTTATGTTACTATCTGCAACCATTTCAAAAGCTGTTAGGGAAATTGAGCTGTGCCTGAAAACATCATAGTAAGGGTTTCTCAAATGATATCTCATGTGTAACTAATGACTCAAATTAAAGGAGTTGAATAATTATTACTCTGTCCCTTTCTACGTTTACCCACTTGCAAAAATTGAGGCTAATGATGAATTTACATTTCAGTAGAAAGGATTTTTCAGCTTTGGCAACAGTGACAGAGGCTTCCTCTGCTTCTCTCAAAGAACCCCAACACCCTCCCCGTAAAATGTTCCTCCAAGATAAAACAATACACAAAGAAGTTAAAATAAATATCCCTACTCTTCAAATTTTAGCAAAAAACATGTTAAGAGGAACACAAAAGAGGTGGTTGTTAATTCCAGTACTGAGCAGCATAACACAGTAGGAGCTTCATGGCAGACATATTCTGGTGATATCTTTTTTTTTAAATAACTATAAATGACTTGCTGCATTTTGCAGCAGACAACATTAACATGAAATTTTGTCAGGTAGAACAGTCTGCAGCCTTGAAGTTTTCTTTCTTCATTCGAGATCATAAGCTCTTTCTGGTCTTGCTTAAGAACTGTCCAGAGTTGACTGAAACCCCAGAACTCTGTCTTCTACTGCCACGAATTTAGTGCTTTGCTAAGAACAATTTATTCAAGAAACTATACATCACTGCTCTCCTCAGCAAAATTCATATAATCATACCTTCTTTTGTAGAGATAAACACCCCCAATGTAAATAGTTATTAGTAAACATTTATGGAAGTAGAAGACATCAAAGACAACTACTTAGGCTTTTAAGAATTTAGAAGCTTGGTTCATCATGGTTCTTAAGTGTATGTTTAGTATTAAGCAGGTTAGTAAGTATGTGAAGTCAGGGTAGGTCAGGCTTTTTCTCAAAATCTTGTTTTGGGAAAATAGTCATTTTGCCAGGGGAAATGATGTAACATCTGCAATCTGCAGATATTGCACAACTGATATTCTGACTCATGACTTTGAACTTCAAAAAAGTCTATTGTATCTAGAATGATGCATTGAGCCTATTTTTAAATGTTGCACTTCAGCAAAAGCTTTTCACAGGCACTTCTGTGGCTCGGTAAGCTGTAAAGTATCTTTGCTGCTCTTGTTTTCATTTGCTTGTTGATAGTCAAAATAGCTGTCTCATGGTTCTATATTACTGTTTGCTGTGTTACAGTGTTAGTTTAAATCCCATAAGATTTTCCAACATGCTTACTGAGTTCATTTGGGAAAGTAAAAAAATACTCTCCTTTTCCTATTTGTGACAAATTCCACTTATCTTTAAAATCCTTTCATTTTTATTTTGCTTGGATTCTGAGGTTACCATGACACTTATGAAGAACTCTGGTATACAAGCAGCCAGAGGTGACTCAGAAGCCAGTTTTAAATCAACTTTAGTGCCACTTCATGAAATTTTGATTAGTAACAAAAAAAGGTTAACAAAATTGTTTAAAAGTCAATCCAAGGATATTTTGAGTTGATGAGAATATTCAATTGTATTTTTTACACTTATTTTATTCACCAGAACTAAAACATGTCAAAGAGGCACTGAATTGACTATATAGTATGCAAATGAAAGTAAATTTGTACATGGTTAAGAACTGAAAACTGAAAATTGACAATGAAGAAGAAATTTTGATCAACTAACACCTACAGTAAAGCACTTCATAGAATCATAGAATGGTAGGGTTGGAAGTCCTAGTCCAACCTATTCCACCTAGTCCAACCCACCTGCAGAAGCAGATCCATCTAGATCAGGTCGCATAGGAACATGTCCAGGCTGGTCTTGAAGACCTCCAAGAAAGGAGACTCCACACCCTCCCTCAGCAGCCTGTTCCACTACTCTGTCACCTTCACAGTAATCTTTCTATCCTCCCCTAGAAGACTCTGCTATATTACTTGATTTATTGCAAGGTTTTTTCCTAATTATCATGAAAATATTGAAAGCTATGGATGACAAGTATATATGTAAAGAATGGTAGTATTACAGTAACAAGATTCATGTGGAGCGACTTCAATTAGAAAATCTCAACATTTAATGAACACATCACAAAAGATTTTTTTGAGGAACGTTAAAGCCACAGAGAACGTTCTTATGTGAGGTGAGGACAAACTCAGCCTCTGAAATCTTTCATTTGTTGGTTTGCTTTAAACAAGTACTTTCAGATCATGAAATGGTCAGCATGAAAGGCATATGAATTTTAGAGAGATAGAAGGAAAACATAGCTGGCTGGTTAGTACATTAGTAAAACTGTGGACAAATATCTGTTTTATTGTTCGTATACTTCTAAGTCAGCCACAGACTTTAATTTTGTTGTCATAAAGGAATTTGTTTTCCAAACTTTTTGACAGCTTCATTAGGAATCTATTTTTTGAAACTAAATACCTTTTATTTCATGTTGAATACTCCACTTCCATGCTAGTATGTGACAATTAAGCTATTTTCAAGAATTGCTGGAGAATCACCACTTACGGCAGAACAAACAGAAATTCTACACTAAGCAGGGAAAGAATCCCAGGATTTCCATAGACTAACATTCTCTTTAAACAATATAGTTATACGCACTGATTATCTAGTCTTACTTGGCTAGCTGCATTTGCTCTGTTACTAACTTATAGCAAATGAAAAAACGCCAAACAGAAAACCCCAAACCATCAATACCCTGCTCTCACTAAACCGCCATACAAAACGGAAATTCAACTTTAAGCAGAAAATGGCATTAACTTTACATGACTACATGCTAGGAGGTATGAGATACATTGCTTTCAAATGTACTGCACTTATACCTTTGAATGTGATTAATTTATGGCACACTTTTATGTGCTATTAAGTCTTTGTTTACAGTTGTGTAGATTTTCCCCTACAGTTTTAAGGAAATATTTCTTCCTGCATATGAAACAACAACAACAAAAACAAACTCCAAAAACTCTCCTCCTCTCCCACAAAATAACGATTTGCCATTCTGATCCTTCTGCTAATGCTAGTTTTGGTGAAGGAAGGTAACAGAAGCATAAACTCAAGCATCTTATTTAACCAATATTACACTGTTTACTGGATATAGGGTACAACCTAGTGGTCAGAGCGCAATATAACTTTAATCAGGCTCTGAATATGAGTAAAATGCAATGACAAAATGCGTTGTAAAAAACTCTAAATGTATCATTGTAAAAACTGGTTTTAGGCAGGGTGAATTTCCTATTATTCTTTACACTTTTTACTTTTACTTCTGAAAACAGGATTAACTCTTGTTTAGTGCAGGTAATGCCAACATTTTTTTATAAACTCATCATCAAGGTGTGTGGCAGATATTGGGCACATAACTTTTCCTCACTGAGAAATTAATATCCTTCCTTTCCAGAGGAAGAAAGGAAACAAAAATATAAGAGTGATATGGGGCTTTATAACGTGTTGATGTAAGTTTAACTATTAAGGTATTTTTTATTGGTTTAAGGATGAGGCACATAAGTTGCACAAAAGTTGTGGTTCTGTTTACTTCATCTGTTTTACACGATCTAGTCCAACCTCCCTGCAGAAGCAGGTCCACCTAGATCAGGTTGCACAGGAACATGTCCAGGTGGGTCTTGAAGACCTTCAAGGAAGGAGACTCCATACCCTCCCTGGGCAGCCTGTGCCAGGGCTCCCTCACCTCACAGTGAAATAGTTTTTTCTTATGTTTAAATGGAACTTTTTGTGTTGCAACTTCATCCCATCACCCCTTGTCCTGTTGCTGGCTACCATAGAAAAAAGGGATGCTCCAACCTCCTGACACCCACCATTTAGATATTTGTATCTAATATTTGTATCTAATATTACTGTAGTTATGCTTTCTTGCTCCACATCACTTCTGCTTTTTTTTTGAGGCAAATGTTTCACATGGGAAGCAAGTCTGTGAACAGACTGAGACCTATGCCCAGAATCTGACCTAAGCTCTGTCATACTCCTGATTTTCACCAGTATAAATACAATCAGAATTAATGTTATGGGGTAGCTGGATTTTTATGTTTTTGATAAAAAAGACAAGCTGTTTTCCCCAAAGTGAGTTTATACTTGAAAAAAATACTTTGTTTTTGTTACATCTTGGGTTTCCACAGTTACAGACTGTAGGATTGTCATACTGTTGATTTTTATAGCAGAGTTGGGGTTTTTTTTGCATAGTTGAATACAAATTGTGTGATTTTCTGGTGCATTTTACCCTTGCCATGTGTTTAGGTTGTAATTGAACAGTATCCTGTGAGATGATCTGTTACTTCTTGTCGTCTTAAGGCTTTTTGGGCATTTGAAAAGTGATATGTGAAAGCAATGAGCAAATAAAAACATTGTTATAGATTTTTTTGGAGGGAGATATCAAGACAGGACTTCTGCTTCTAGTCAGAGCACTTACATTATGTAACTCCAGGAAGAAGGGCTTGGTTCTGGTTCTTACACAGGACTTGAGATTTCTGTAAGAACATTGCATTATTTAGCAGCCTGTATAAGCACTACACTGTCAATCTAGAAAACTTACCACAAAATAGATGTCCACAGTTGATTTCTACTGGGAGAGAAACTGTGTCGAGACAGATGGGGCAGCAGAAGTCACTGTGATTTCTAGGTGGCCAAAGTTGGAATGATTCCTGCTAGAGAAGTAGTACAATCTTCAATAAGTTAGTATTTTGATAGACATAGTCAGTTAATTATGATTTACTATGGTTAGCAAAGAGTCACAGAAACTATGCATAGATGTCACAGATAACTAATCATTACCTTGCCAGGTAATAAAATTTAGGCACAAAGAAATGACTGGTGTAATCCTACAGAAAGGGCCAGTGTTGGAGGGAAGATCTTGATGCCATGTTTCTGCTTCCAGTAATATACCCACACACCACTGGGTATGTTTTGAAAGCCAGTTGAGTTTGCACCACTTCTCTAGTAGTTGTTGTTAGGCGGCAGCTGAAGTCTGCCTCAGTAGCTTTTGGACCTTTTTCCTTCTCCTTTGTAGTCATGTCTGCCACTTAAATGTACTGAAAAGAAGTCCAGTGCGTTCTCTGCATTCCTTGGGTGGCAGAGTGGTATCCTTAGAGTGGGCCACAAGCTACGTAACAAAAAGTCTCCTCTACTGAAGTCCCAAGACTGCTTCCAAACAGTCCTTCCCCTTGCTTAGCACAGTCCATAATTAAGAATAATATGGAACTTTGGTTTTAGAGCAGGAAGATAAGAATTCTGTAAGCCTCTGAAATGCTAAGGAGGTATTTTGAAATCCAAAGTGTATTATATTTCTGGAGGGGAAAGGCTGAAGGATGTATGTTGGTCTGCCAGTCTTTGCTTCTAAGTCATTGCCTGTAAACATTGCCCAGTGAAAGTCATTTGGGCAATATATTAATCTATGCCAGGATTGTTTGATACAGTGAGAGATAGAATAGGCTTTCTTACTTGGTATTGATTCCTTCCCACATCAAAAGTTTTTGCTACCTTTATTATGATGCATTAGCTTGTCTGTGATGGATGATGGAGCTGCCTGGTCTTGGCACAGCATGGGGTATCTGGCCTTGGATCATACATTCGATTGCCATAACCACGAGATCAATCTTTGAAGAAAATGTAATTGTGGTGTGATGAGTGTCCCTTCTTTCTTGAGATAAAGTGTTTCAACCTTTCTATCAGTCTCAGAAACTCAGGGACACTTCTGAAATTGTGAGGGAGCTTTCAAGGAAGATCCTCAACTTTAAGGCAGAATCTTGAAGGTTATGGACTGCCCTCCACTGCCTACATATGCTTAGAGAGTTTCAACCAGAGATGGTGTAGTGGGTCTGGGATGGTAGTGATTTTCCATAGTAGCTCTTGCAGTGCTATGCTTGCTGTTGATATCAATATTATGACTACTGCTCGCATAACATCAAGGCTGTCCCTCCAGCATTCCTTCCCCCACCTTCACCAATAGCTGTGGGTGGGCATGATCCTGGGAGGGACCATGGCTGGGACAGCTGACCTAGGCTGACCAAGGAGATATTCCATATCACATGACATCAGCTCAGTAATATAAACTGGGGGAGAGGAGCAGGAAGGGGGTCAAGATTAATTTTTGGCCTTCCAAAAGCAACCGTCACGCGTACTGAAGCCCTGCTTCTCGATAGATGGCCAGACATCGCTGCTGATGGGAAGTAGAGAGTAACAGTTTTATTTGCTTTGCTTCGCTTCTCACGCGTGCAGCTTTGCTACTCCTTTATTAAACTGCTTTTATCTTAACCCACAAGATCTTCATCTTATTTTCTCCCCTTCTCTGGCTTCCTGAGGAGGTGGGTGATCGAGCGGTGTGGTGGGCACCTGGCATCTAGCCAGGGTCAAACTACCACAGATGGCATCAATTACAGTGTTATTTTGTATTTTGATCAAAAAATGGTGCAGTCCTGGTGAGGTATTTTCAGATCCAGAAGAGCATTATTTCACCTGATAGAAGCTGTAATAGTTTTTGTCAGCTGAGGAACTGCCCCAGGGCAGCTGTGTTCATAAACACTGCAGACATGACATGACCTGATTAGGTACCTACTTACTATTTTTGCAAAGTAATAATACACACACATTCCTTTAGTTTTGCCTCATTCAACAGAAGGAAGCAAATATGTTTCTGATTATGCAATAGATAACAAGTTAAGGGAAACCCAGCATTTCCAGACCATACCTGATGGGAATTTTGAAAAGCCCTCTTGCCCTTTGCAACCTCAAGAAGTTGAAACCACTTGTGTATTTTGTATTAGAATGTGTGTACAATAATTAACTATATGACTCCTAGGGGACAAGTGATGATAGGGTTTTTTTCCAGATGACTCATTCTCTGCTGACCTCCATGAGCAACTCTGCAGAAATAGAGTTTGTGCTGTGCAGAAAAAAGGGAAAATGGAATGTTGCTGTGTGGCCGTGAGATACCAATTCTGTCTGCTGAGGTAAGCGACCACTGAAGGGGCTGGGAACTTGTCAGCTGAGGGCAAGTTCATGTTGAGACCTTGAAAATGCTGAAGCTCTGCTCTCAGAGCATCTGAGTTTGTGTTAGGAGTGTAACTTAGAGCAAAGAATCTGGTAGTGATCCTGAACCACTGATGTTAGGTGAAGAGTGATGTGTGTGTATACAATGAAGCAAAACCATTCAAACCTAGTATCATGGAATATCTTTTTTTAATTGTCTCTTCCTTACTGAAGGAAACAAGGTGGGAAACTTGGTCAGCTCTTGCAGTATGACTAACAGGTGTCAGATTCTGAGGGAAAACAAATAGTCAGTTCTTTACAAATACAGTTAGGCAGTGGAGTTCCTTCGGGATGCTAGAAATTCTTGAGTTCAACAAGTACTGGGCATCGATTCTTAAATGCAAAAGTAATACCTCTGACTGAGGAAGTTCCTGAACCATAAATTGCTACTGAATGAAAGAGGATTCTGGGGAATCATCATTAATATTTTTTTAATCTCCTATAGGCATCCATTGCTGCAGAGAGGAACAGATGGCTGTGGTTTGACCTGATATAGCTGTTCTTACATGGATAGAGCATTTGGGGGAAAAAAGAAACTTGAGGTCACCTTCAGCAAAGATATCTGTGGTTTAATCTTGTCCTGAGTAGCTAGGCTAGGAAAAACATGCCAAGTCTTTCATTTATTTTTAATAGATTATGTGCACATAATCGAATTTCTGATTTATTGAGTCCAAGCACTCAAAATGATGTTTGAGCTGGCTTTATCCTGCTATAAAGGCCACCCAGCTGGATCTGACAAAAAGAGAAGACAGATGATATCTGACGTAGCTGTAAGTCTGCCAGAATTAATTTACCCTTTCCAAAATCTTGAGCCAGCCTTTGAACATTTGAAACAGCAGATTGAATTAGAGACTGAAGTGGTGATTATGGCAGCATTTTGTGTCATGAGGCTCTGAGTTTTTGGTAGCATTAAATAGTCTTAACAAAATAAAATATGTAGTGTGACTTTGCCTAAAAGGGCAGATTTTTAGGGAGTTTACCCTCATAGATCAGTTGTACATGTAATTACAAACAGCAGAATTAAAATTGCCATTCCTGTTAACATTTTAGGCTGGAAACTTTGAAGGTGCCCGTTTAAGCTACTATTTCATAGCCTTGTATTTGGATCTTGGTGTTATCTCACCTTTGAAAATCCCAGGCCTGGTTAAAGCCATGTGAATACTGTAAAGCAGCTTTGATGAATGAAAAGAGGACCATGGAAGTAGTTTTTTAGGCAGCATACTGAAATTTGGCTCCTCTGACAGAAACATCTCTGCTGTAGGGGAAGTAAGGAAAACTTGTACCATTTGTCATCAGAAAAATCATGTTCTAGGGAACTGAATTGCTGCAGTCAAATTAGCGAGGGCCACTAAGATAGCACAGAAAATCAAGTGTGAAATCAGTTTTTAAATAAGCCTGTTCCCAAGTCTAAGAGACAGGAGGCTGAAGAATTCCTCATGGTTTACAACCACAGAACTCCCATTGTTTTACATGAAGGAAGATAGACAAAGTCAAGATTTCCCTACAGTTTTCTTAATACTATTCTGAACACCTAATACTAGGCGTTGTGAGCTCAGCTCACAACAATTTTCAGTTTTACCACAAGGAAATTCAGTTTGAAAGCTTCAAGGATGAGACCATTCTCATCAGCATGTTTGACAACAAATAATTCAATAACAAATTTGGGTGCTAACAAACATTAATTCTTTTTTTCTGTTGACATGTGCCATTATTTAGAAGTTAAACAGACCTTGCTTTGAGATTTAAACTTGTTAGAAAGGCATGATACTCTTGGTTGGGTACCTTTGATAGTTAAGCAACTGCTCCATGTCTCATTACAAGGCCAGTGAAGATGCTCAGGGAGGATACACTGACCAGCTCATTATTTGACAACACACATTTAACCTAATCACAAGAAAATTAAAAATATCCTGTGTTTTCAAGGGAATAATTGATTCATGCAAATTTCCAAAAACTAATGATTAAAAGTATAAATACATCCTTCAATTATTTATCCATAATCGTTCTAATGATCCATTCCTACCATTGTTCAGAAGACCTATGGAAAGTTGGGCTTACCATTCCTCTTGCCAGAAACGTTGGAGAGGAGCTGAGTAAGTTAAACCCGCTGGCAGTGTTGCTGTGGAAACCTTCATTAAGGCCACCTATGTGTCAATTATTAACTAAGTTGCCCAATGGCAAGGGGCTGTCAGGTTACCTAAACTACTCTGAGGAAAGAAACACCACGGGGAGGAGTTCCTTTTTCCCTCAAATAAAGCAACTCTGCTAAAAAAATTAAGCAGAAAACTCCTGGTAAAAAAGAAACTCAACAGCCCTCCCTTTCCAAAACATCTAAATAAATCCTCTTCCCTTAAAAGATGTTTAAAGTAATGGAAAGGATACCTGAAGCTAATAAAAAAAAATATTACATTATTATTTTTAAATATTAACTTGATCAAGGGGATACTACAGGCATTTTGATCATCTGATAGAGTAGCAGCTTATCAGCCCAGTTTTGAAACGGCTTAAAAGTTGCCAGACATTTTGGAATTGCATAACTGCAGAATTAGATTGTGCAACACAATATGGTCCAATTATCAAGTAAAGTTTGAAATTTAAGCAGAAAGTCTTAATGTGCTACAATAATTGTAATTGATGGGGATATATCCTTCATAGGGTATTTATTTGCTGCCCAGAAAGGGTGTGGAGGCTCCTTCTCTGGAAGTCTTCAAAACCTGCCTGGACATATTCCTGTGTGCCCTGATCTAGGGTGGACCTGCTTTGGGGGTGGTGGTGGGGTGGTGGTAGTGGGACAGGACTGCAGGATCTCTAAAGGTCCCTACCAACCCCTATGATTCTATGATTCCATGGTCCTTAAGAAAGGCTTGATTTCTGTGAAGATGTTCTCCAATTTGATGCAGGAAAAATAATAAGGAAACCTGCTAAGGGCTTGGTTTTGTGCAGTGTTAACCCCCCATGATCCTGATTCAACAAGGCATTGAAGCACAGGCCTAATTTTCAGCCCTCAGGTAACACACAACCTCTTACTGAGCTACTGAGCAGAGGAGTGGGAGTCAGTAATGGAACAGAAATACACTTAGGACAAAACCAGTGCCTGTGGCATTCCTGCTGAAGCACTGATAAGCTAAACAAAGCACTTTTCAAAGACTAATAAGGGATGGGCTTTGTAGGATAAACAATGTGCCTTGTTAGTCCCTAGTCCCCAGGGCATCTTCTTCACTTTGTTACAGATAAATTGGCAACAAATGAAATAGTACCTGTGATTTCCTGGGTTGGGTATGCGTATGTGCTTGAATGCCAGTAGGATAGCTGTCATATATTATTTATCCAAATACAAATCTACAGTGTGGTTTAATTACTTATTAAAGGTGCCAGAGTGACAGATGCAGAAACTGGAGCCCTTTATCCAGAGAACTGACACAGCATAAGCAGTGGCACACTCTCTGGGCTGTTCTAGTAAAATACTTCTCCCCAAATATCTGAGCATAGCTCTTTCTCTCCAACCTTTTCCCAGCTACTGTGCTCAACACGTTATGTTCCTAAAGGCTGCTAACAAAGACGTCAGTTACTCCTGGGATTTTTAGACAGGAAGGTTTATACACTGGAAAGTGGGTTTGAACACATTAAATCTCTTAGCAAGGCCACTTGAACATTTGATTACACTTAACTCAAAAAAAGGACCTGAATGGTTTTAATATAGAGGTGAACCCACTTTAACTAAGTAATAGCAAAAAGATTACAGATGTTTCATAAAGGTGAAATGAGCCCAGAATATTTCCTTCTACTTGCCAGGGGCTTTATGCACAGTGCCACGGCCCCTTTGTGGTCACTTACACTTAATAGACACAGTAGTCCTGGGAACTGGATGCTAAATTCTGCATGTTTCAATAAGCAGGGTTTTGGTTCGATTTGGTTCAGTTCCCATTCCAGTTCAGAGCAATACCCCCTGCCCCAGGCACAGCGAGGTGCAGGACAGCATGGAATCAGGGGTCTTCTCACACTTAGATCAGTGCCCAGTCTTTAACTAGGAAACAGAAATTTTATTAGGTTTAACTCATTGGATGTGACCATATCTGTTTGCCAGAGAAAGACTGTTAAATAATAGCAAGGTCTCCTTCACATAGTTTCAGAATATTTTGAGACAGATAATGGGCACAAGAAAATCTCCTAAACTTCAATGAATCTCTGTGTTAAATCAGTACAAGCATGGCTGCCCAAGGCCAGCCCTTCCTACTGCCTTGACATCTTTTTTTGGTCTCAGTACAGGCCTGAAAGTTGCAATCCTGGGTCCATGTGCCTAATGTAGGTTGGGCTTCTTTGGTGCTAGATGTTTGGCATAACTACAGTGCAAGTAATACTGTTTACTGATAATAAGCATGTCATTTTGGCTTTGGAGTTTGGGCTGGCAAACTCTGACGTGCCTGGGTTATTTTGTGTAGTTGAATAGTCCCATCAAAGCCAACAGGTCTGCTCATGCCAACCACTCGTATTGCTGCATTATTAATTCACAATTTTATAAATAAATCTTCTTATTCTACTCCACAAAAGCCTACCTAAACAAAAAATTGGGCCTGGGAATTATAAAGACAGGATTGGGAAGCATGAAGCTGTGCAATAACACTTACTGGCAGTATTTTGGAGCAGAGCCTGTGTAATGGCATTTGACACAAACTGTGTGTGTGGAGGGGGGGGTCAGCTGAGATGCAGTTGTGCATTATGTACCCTCAGTGTGTCCCAGCTGTGACCTAATTCCATCTTGGGCTGTAAGAGGAGTGGCTGCTGGAGAGGTAGGCAGGCTCCACAGTGCGCTGCTGAACTGAGGAGCTAAGAACCCAGTTCCCCTGTGAGAGCAGACCATGTCAGGCCAGCTGTCAGAGAAGGGCACCAGGGAAGCGAGAGGGAAATTTCTTTATATGGAGGCAGAAGTGAATGGTGAGTCAAATCAGACAATACTAACTTTTATCTTCAAAAATGATACAAGTGCAAAATGGGATTTTGTTAGAAATGCCAATAAAAAAAAGAATTGTAACCTCCCTGGCACTACTGAGAGCAATCAATCTGTTCAGAAGAAGTTTGCCCCACCCTGCTGCAAAAGTTGGCTTTCACTCTCTGCAATACCCTAGAGCAAGAGGACCGTAAAATATGAAAGAAAATGTGGTCAATTTTCAAAGCAAATTGAAGCTTCTTTTCAAAGAAAAAAATAAGAAAAATGATATTGACATAACAGTGTTGGGAAATCTGATCTCATGTTTGACAGGTGCATGTGAAAGAGATGGTTGGATGTTGCACTTAGGGAAATGGTCTAGTGGTTGATAGGGCTGGGACAAAGGCTGCATTCTATGACCTTAAAGGTCTCTTCCAGCTGAAACGATTCTATAATAATATAGAAATGTTATAGTGAGTATCAGAACAATCCATCTTCTGCTTTACATCCCTATAACTACTATACCCTACTCTGTTTGGCCATGGGTGGGGTTTAGACATTGCTATGGTGTTTAATAGCAAGTGACAGCTCTGACATTTTCACCTAGTGTTTCTGTTTTTGAGCACAGATCTTTGTTCTTCAGCTGGAGAATACTGTTTAAACATGACAGGTCATTTATTTAAAGCCATGTCATTTACTAATTTTTCACACCAACTCATAGTTGTTGAGGAAGGAAATACTCTTCAGTAACTTAGCTGTTAAGTTTCCACTTCAAAATAATGAACAAGTTGTTATCAAATCTTCTATACTGATGATAATGTTTCTGAGTAATAAGATAATGGTGTGTAATAGGCACAATGGAACATAGTTTTGAAAATTACTTTTTGTTTAGGGAGATTAGACACATTAATAGAATTAGTTTATCTGTGCAAGACTGCATCCCAGTCCTCTGGCACAGAATCAATCTAAAGGGATTACCTCTTTTGGGAAATTAAGTTTGTGGTTTCCCTGATCCTGAAAAAAACCCCATTCTTGTGATTTTACTCATGAAGTAGTCTCAGACTGTGGTGAAAACTGGAGGCATTCGGTGCACAATATTAAATACCTGCAAGGATATTGTCAAGATCAGAATCTACAAGTGAAATGGTCTTGTAGGGACACAAAACCACCTGCCAAGCCCGTGCCTTACATGTCCCAGCATTGCCTGCCTTTCCAACGTGCCTGTGGAACCAGCCTTTGAAGGTGGGAATGTGACAAATACGTCCCTGTCACATGCACTGAATTTTTTGCCATAGACATCAACTGAAATTGTATCTTGAGAAATTTAGTCTAAAGCCAGGAGCTGCTACCATGACAGTGCAAACAGTTCCAAGATGTCAATTAACGTCAGCTAGCTAATACTGGAATTGCCAAAGCCCACTTCCACTTGTGACCTTGTTCCCTGAGAAGCAGATAAGAGTACTAAAATTGAAGTGCAAAATCTGTGAGAAAGTAAACAAAAAGCCAGAAATAGAAAAGCATCGATATGAGATTGACAAACATTAGGAGAGCTCCCTGGAGACTGTGATAAAGCATGTGAGGAGGGAAAGTTACCACGGCTAAGACAGGTCTCACTGAGGAAAAAAGATGGCATAGAGGTGTAAATATTCGGTCTTGCTCAAGTCACTGCTCATAAAAGTTCCCAATTCTGAGATGTTTCTCTGAGGTAATTGAGGCAGACCACTAATTAAAGACGTGAACCATTTATTTTCCTCCCATATAACACCAAAAGGTACAATTACAAAGATTTAGTCACTGCCTTTTTTATCAATGTAGGTAATCTTCCACCTCTGACCTGCTTTGTTTTCAGCATAGTTTTTTATGGAATTTGATGAGATATCACAACTTTTGTCTCTGTGGCATTATTTATATCTTTTCCCCATCCCTACGCCATAGGAATTATGTTATAATAAAGCAGAGCTAATCCATCATTGTCTGCATTCATCTTTTCCGGTCCTTTACAGAGTGACCAGGTAAGGCAGTCTTCATATAGTCCATCTTGTCTTTGTCTTTTTGACCCTGCACAGTGAATTTCCACAGAAGCACATAGACACTTTAAAAAGATGCTACATCTCTGCAGAGCCGGTGGCTCTTCAGAGTACTGAGGCAAGTATTATAGAATGGTAGGGTTGGGAGGAACCTTTAGAGATCATCTAGACCAACCCACCTGCAAGTTGACCTAGATCAGGCCACATAGGAACATGTCCAGGTAGGTCTTGAAGACCTCCAAAGAAGGAGACTCCACACTTTTCCTGGGCAGCCTGTGCCAGGGCTCCCTCACCTCACAGTGAGTTTTTTTTCTTATATTTAAATGGAACTTTTTGTGTTGCAGCTTCATCCCATCACCCATTGTGCTATTGCTAGCTACAATAGAAAAAAGGGATGCTCCAACCTCCTGACATCCACCATTTAGATATTTGTAAATGTTAATAAGATCCTCCCTCAATCTCCTCCAGACTAAACAGTCCCAGGTCCCGCAGCCTCTCCTTGTATGAAAGATGTTTCAGTCCCCTGACTGTAACATAACAGTTCCTTCAAATCAAGTCAAAGCAGCCTCTCTGTCCAGTCAGCTCCTTTCCCTTTCCTTCTCTTACAAAAGCTATGAAACCGTCTATGGGGATCCTACCAGGTTTAGTTTATTTGTCTTACATGTGAGGTTAGCAATGGAGTCCTATCGCAATGGAGTGTTCTCTTGTCCTAAAATGTGGCCTGCAGAGCACATGTTGGCAATACTGTTAAAGTAACACCTGATAAGTTCTTTTCAATGGCTGCTTCACTGATATATGATAAACCTTTAACTAATATTTGTAAAAGTACTTGCCTTTATTTCCCTCTGAAACTACTATAGTTACTCTTGTGCCCCAGGTGCAGATGCATTTGTACTCTGTATACACACTGGCTGTATCTCATGGGCTGAAATAACTATACCTGAAAGTTTGTGACCAAGGACTCCAGAAGTTACTCCAGTCTAAATTAAATTCATAGTAAAACAGACTGAGAATGCCAGTCCAAATCCTCAGAGTTTTAATGAGATGACTCTCTCTTACCACCCTTAAGTCTGTGGGGATCAAAGAAAATGTTCATTGAGCTAAGATGTGCTAAGAAAAAGTGTAAAGAAGAGCATAAATGGCTCAGGAATTCCAGGAATCCAACTGGCTTAAACAGCCTTTTATTAAAAACAAAGCATTCTCATAGTTGAATGACTTCCAAGAAGGGCCTCAAGTGATGAAAGTATTGCCATCTCATGTGAAAATACTTGAAAGATGCTTATTCTTTGTGAAAATATTTCTGCCTTTCAGAAAAGCCTGACTACAGGGCTCCTTTGATGAATATACTCTTATATAGGTGTCGTGGTTTAGGCCCATCAGGGAACAAAAGACCACGATTAGCCTCAAGTACCGAAGACTAAAGGATTGCTAAAGGGCAGGGAGGGCTTAATTGCCGCTTAAGGTGCGGGACAAAACAGACCAGGCTACTCGGCTTGGGGAAGAAAACAGAAAACAATTTAATACCAACTAAAACACAA